>JAOTIX010000002.1:7058287-7071398 GCA_027123715.1 Gaidropsarus macrophthalmus
TGGCGAGCCGCGGTGTCTGTGTGGTGTGTTTTTTCGTGTCTGTTTATCTTGGTGCGCACGTGGATCCTTTCACTCCTAATGGAATGACCTCGACGGGCGTCTGACGACGATTGCCCCTCATCAACGTGGGGCTTGGTTGACTAACCGTTTGGGTTCTGCGCGCGATGAAGTCAGGGATGGCTCTCCCCAGTGGCCTCCCGGTAAGGAACTATTAATCTACGGCTCTCCATATTGCATTCAGAGCTGCCCCGCGTCGGCCCACCTGGCCTAAAGCAAAGGCCAGCAGAGGCCCCAGAGGACCCGCGTGCTTGTCTATTATGAGCTGAGCTAGGACACCTCTGGGTTCTTAAGCACTTTCCCTCTGACATTGACTGATGGCCAATTAACCAGTCACAGGGGCGTATTGATCACCCATGAGGCAGGAAGAGCCCGCGACCGTCCCAATAACACGCTGCCTCTCTGCCTTTGTACGCCGCCATGGTGACCGCGGCAAAAATATTGATGACAAACCGATTCCTTCTCCGAAAACAGCAGCTCTCCACGGAAAACGCCCTTGCGCTTTGGAGGTTGATCACAAGTCCGATGCTCGGAATGTGCCGGACGAAACCCTGGATGTTGATGCTGCGGTGTAGACTGAAAACGGTGCGTTTCTACTACTGCAGGAAGTGAACGGTGTAGGAAACCAAAGGGGTTTCTTCCATTGTGTTGTGAGAACACCAGTGCTTGGCGAGTCCTCCTGTGTTTTGGGGATAAGGCAGGAACAAGAGGGAAGCAGGAGGTGCCTCAGGCAACACATTAGGATCTTCTATTGAGATTGACTTGTGCACATCAACCCTAACCTGCGCATGTTTCATGTTCTGTGCGGAGATACCCATCTACTCCCAGGGAGAGACTTTGGCTTCGCTAGGGGTTCGTTTCACGGGGCCTTCATGAAAGCAGACAGAGGTAATGAAAAGCTGCTGCTGCTGGTGGTGGTGATGGCGGGCGGGGGAGACGGACAAAAAAATATTCAACTATACCCTGCAGGGAGAGACTCGGCTCAACAAGGGGATCCTTGCTTATGAGGTTATATGTTCTGGCAGAAGCGAAGGTTGCGAGCAATCATAAATAATCCTATGAAATAGACGGAGGGTAATCTCATTCAACATTGGACACTGTGGAATCTTATAAATTATAGCTGGGATTCAGACGGAGAGACAGGAGGGCAGCCTATCACAAGGAACTCATCACCCTTCCTCCCTTATAGATGGACAAGACACATTTGCTATATAGCGGGCGAGGATCCAGTACATTTCGGTGAAGGACCGCAGCTCAGCTTGGGGCCCTAAGTGGCCCTACATGGACTTGAAACATAGAAATGGGGTAATTGAAGCAAAAGGGCACAGTGTGACAGAGACATATTGGCTCTGCGCTGACTGCAGAAAATAACTCAAAACTCCTCCCTTCTATGAAGTTCATTGGCCACATGTCCTCCCTCGCTCTCTGCTACCTGTGTCCTTCCATTTTCCCTTCCCAAGACTGCCATTTGCAAATGATAAGGCACGGTGGACATTTTAGGTGAAGAGTCGCGTGCCAGTTGGTCACAGGACGGAGCATGCTACGTCATTGCTCTAAGCTAGCTAAGTGTTGACGAGCAGCGTTCGCACGCAAGTCCGTTTTGTTCAGGGATTATGGGTGTTTTGCTGAATCGAAACAAACAAAACGACAACACCAAGGTAGGGCATATCTTACAAAAAGTATAGGAATGAAAATGGAATTTCTCTAAAGTTATCTTCAGGACAAACTGAAGAAAAGATGCTTCATGAATAATGTAGCAAAGCATGTTGCATGTCCACTGCGTCATTAAGGCCATCATATTTACATCTTCTTAATGTTTAAATTTGTTAATTCATATCCAGTAAGCAGCAGTATATTATTCCAAATAAGCTAAATGTCTCAGGCAGATAAGTCAACGTGATTCATACATTTCCCGCGTGTGTTTTTTTCTAAAGTGTAATTCCACATTTGCATGATGTATTCTGCACTCAAATTTATCGTTTGGGCGTCCGGAGTTCGGGGGGAAAAAAAAGAATTTATTTATTTCCCTGAGTGAATAAGTTCCCCTTTTGCATGTGTCATTGGTATTCATCTCTCAAGAATGACATATACTAACGCACGTCTCTACTGGCTGGTAAATTACCAGTGCTATGTGGAAGATCATGTCCTGGCATATGATGGCACATCATGGCTCCTTACAATATTTTCCCAATCAGACAGGTACAAAAAAAAAGACAGAACAGATTTAAATCATTTCACCAGAAGGAAACTTGTAGTTCAATACATGTTGTTGATTTAGTCTTGCTCTCCCTGTACCATGTTCAGAATGAGTCATTTCAGAGAGGCAGGGAAAAAAACATGTTGTAAGAGAGACAACCCTCAAATGATTCAAATTAAAAGTATGAGACGAGAGCAACAAAAACAAGATGGTATGCGAATGCTGAGAGCTATACTAATGGGAAGTATAATGAGAGTTAACAAAACGCAGTGTACTGCTGGTGCTGTCACCGTTATGTTGTTCTACTAGTGTACACACACACGCACGCACACACACACACACGCACGCGCACGCACGCACGCACGCACACACAGTGGTCTCGCCTCAAATCCCACGTTCCCCTCACCGATCCAAACAACCATCGCCTGGCAACCCACTATAGCAGGCAGTGGAAAAACAAAGCCATGAGAATGGTGCTCTTAAAACCTTGGGCTGTGATTCACCGCCGGCAGCCACCGTAACACCATGTAGGCTGAAATATGACTGTGTCCATGCATTTAATCACACAATTTGTTCACGGTTAATGGTATACATAAACAACAGAACATTTGTCAACCCCTTACCTAACCCTGACCTGATTAGAGTTCTGCGTTGCCCAATCATCTGCAATGATCACATCTGACAGGTGATAATTGCCTGGATGCACAAATCCTCTGACGATCTCAGTCTATATTCTTCTCACTCTCAGAGCTTCAACCATGGATCCCTTTTCGTCTTGATACTCCTTTTAAAATCACTATGACAAATAGCCAACGGTAATCGCCTTAGACTCAGATAAGTAATAGCTTTAACACGGGCGCATGTTTGCAAATTCATCATAAGGCACCTTTGCATGCATGCACAAACACGCACCCCACCCCCACACACACACACGCACACCTAGCATCTGCAGGGTGTGCTGAAGTCTGAAGTCTGCTGAGGTGTCACTGCGCTTTGTTCTTTAAGAGGACTGCACATTTACAACCCCTCTCTGGCTCTGACAGATCACTCACAACACGGGAGAGGGGAAGGCTCCTCGCCCGCTCAAATGTAGACTGACGGGCCTGCCTTCAGAGCTAACCGAGTTACGGTCAGATGGAGGAAGGAAGGGGCTAGGGAAGGAAGGAAGGTCAGGAGGTAGGAAAGGGAAGAGAGAGAAAGAGCTGCTGTTCCGACATGAAAGAGTAAGCACAGTCCACCGAAGACGCAGCATAAACAGATTAACCGGTGCGATCAGTACCCAGACAGTCCTCGCCATGACGCGAGAGGAATTGACTCCTAAATTGCTTCTTTATCCATTTATGGAACACTCTCTCACTGCACATCGTGGACGTGATACAGTCGGCTGTATGGCGGGGCCCTATCCGTAACTGTAATGATTTAATATACTCCATAAAGAATAGGAAACACAAGCAAAACATCGCTGCCTCGAAAAGAAGGGGACCAAAATATAAGGGCAACTGCACAGAAACAAGGCTTAATAAATAAGTCTGAGATGTCAACAAGGACGTGTTCTTAATACTGTTCTTTGATATTCACGTGGAACATGGGGTCCCCTGAGCCTGATTGTTGTTTATTTAATCTGAATGTAGACATAATTACACTCTTAATTAATGCCAGTGAAGACTCTTCTTAATTCGTCATCTGTGGTTTGTGTTCTGAAGCCGGAGATGCAATTACACAACTTTTCCCATATTTGCCTTCTGTCCTGGACAATGCTAACAATTGGAAAGCAAACAAAGGCAAATTAAGTGTGACATTCCTGCAAAATGTGTTGGGTTTTATTCTTAGAGAAGCCCCCAGCTGAGCCACAAGATGGGGATGGTTTGAATTAGAATGTAGTTTTTTTGTGCTGTCATTTCGAATTCATTTCACATTAGTTACACTTACAATCAGAACACATAGATTATAAGTACTTTAACGTAGGCATAACATGGTATTTTAAATTAACTGCAGAAGACTACACACACATGCCACAAGTCAAATGGATGTTAAAAAATAATAAGTAAATATAATGTGTACCCTCGAATATTATACAAATAGCTATATGCAAGGAAAGCATTTGACTAAAAATGCACGCACACACGCGGCCGTGTGTGTGTGCGTGTTGTGCGCGTGTGTGCGTGCGTGTGCGTGTGCGTGCGTGCGTGCGTGCGTGTGTGTGTGCGTGTGTGTGTGTGTGTGTGTGTGTGTGTGTGTGTGTGTGTAAAATGTGTGCGTAAAATAAAGCATGGCATCGGGAGTGGCTGCATAGAGGCTACCCAACGAGGTGGACCATAAGCATCCATAAAACGAGCACACCGTCCAACTCTGTAAACCTGTCGCCTTCCTGCGCATGCAGCAGAAACGTGCGGTCAGCGGGTGGGGGGGGGGGGACGTAAAGTTGACGGATTGTGGTCGCGGGCACATCAGCTCAGACGCTTGTGAACGCGCACCAGGGGCTCAGAGATCGAGTCTTGTCCAGTTCAACGATGCCAACACAGCGATACCGTATCCCAAACGGTATCATTCACCTCGTAACTGATTAGGCCCATTGGAACCGCAGTGAGACGAACCCTGCAGATTGACCTCCGATGCGCACTGCCTCGTTAATAAAGAGCTTATGAGCAGCATAGTGGGTGGCTCATTCATGGCTTTAACTTCCATTCCAGGCGTAACGAGCGATTCTATGCATCTGGAAACACAAACGCACACACACCACGGCACTCTCGCATACAAGTCAGAATTGGACCCCGATGCAGGATTCACACGGATCCCACGTTCACCTTGCTTTTGCGTCAGAGAAACACTTCTATGTAACCTTGAAGATGTGAGTAATCAATACATACGGGAGCTTTTTTAAAGCCATTGTGGATAAATGCATCGTGGAGTGATAGGCTCTACCGTAAGCATAATTACATCAAACTTGCAACGTGCAGCCCCCTAACAAATACTATGTGGAACCGCCTCTGGACACAGGCGTGTGTCTCCACACACATGCATGGGAATAAACTCACCAGTGCAGGTGAAACCAGCGAAGATCCAGCAGACCGTCAGCAGCGTAGAAGTGGATCTACAGCGGACAAAGGGACCCGGTGATAACGGTATCATCTTTTTCACCACTTCACAATTGAAGTTTTTCTCGGAAAACCGGGAGGAGAAAAAAATATGATAAATTGGGTTTGTGGGTCCGAAGGGCGTCCTCTGTCGCACTTAACCGTCTCAAGACGCACATGCAATGAGTTTGCGCTCCTTAACACATATCCTCCTCCACCGTCTTGGCCATCTGTAACCCCGTCGTGCGTCTCCGTTGCTCTGCACAACGCATCACAGGTGTGGGAAATAAAGAAACAGAGCAGGCAGGCTACTCTTCTTTGCCTCGTGTTTCAGTCTCTTAATGATCTGCGACTTGCGGGTAGGTCGCAGGCAATGTCCCCTCTTTGTCGCCAAATTCTGGTTTGCTTTCGAAAGAGCGCCTTATCCAAATGCATACAATGTATATTCTGACAAAAGAGAGCGAGAACATCTGCTTGCACAGCAATGCTGGAGTGATGAGAGTCGGACTGGGTACGGCGTGGCCAGCCGAGCAGCAAAAACCAGGGACGGATTCTGGGTGGGATGGAATGGATCACACTTGCATTTTGCCACCACCTCCAGAAGACAGAACATGTTCTGAATGACAAAGGTGTTCTCAAATGGAGGAACACTCGAATATTGTTTTCTTTTGATTTGCGATTATTTTTGTACTATATCTGCATAGCATGTAAAATAGCCTGCATGTCATTTGATCATGACAAACATTTGCATCGCTCTATTTTGCATTTTTCTGAAAATATCACATCTGCATGACATATAATACCATGAACACAGCAATCGGGAAAAGAACACAGTTTAAAATAAATACCTTACTTTACGTAGTCTTTGTCACCTTAAAAAAACAACAACACATGCTCTTATTTTTCAACTGTGAAACCAGTCTGTCACCTTACAATCCGTTTCTAGGTGTGTTTGTGTGCGTGGGTTTGGATGTCTGTTTTCTTGTTTGCGTATAGACTGTGCACTTCACATCCACACTCCCTCATCGACTGGATAATCAGAATAGAAGACGTGGATTAGCATCTACCCGGCTAATTATGGTTTGTTTAGATGGATGATTCCTCCCATAGAGCAGGGACATTACACAAACTCATTAAGCTGTCCGTATATCAGGCATCCCTCGTTAAAGGTCAAAGTCACTCACGTCCAGTGAGGGGGCAGTGCGCGCGCACACACACACACACACACACACACACACACACACACACACACACACACGCTGGGCCAGAGAGAAAGAACACAGTGTGATATCCCTGTTTGTGATTATCTCCAATTGGTCATCGAACAGTAAGGGCAGGACAGAGGAAAAAGGCAGGCATGGGGCGGTGGAGGAGTGACTCAGCCTGGTTTGGTTTGGCGGTTAAAAATCTCCCATTATCATCACCTGCCGATCTGCTGAGCTCTCCCTCCCTCCCTCCCTCCCTCCCCCTTTCCCCTTATTCAAATTAATGTTCACCCATTAAACACGGGTGTGTGCAGTGGCCTGTCAGCGGGGGAGACATTTCTGGGGGTTTCGTTGGAAAGTTGCAGAGCTCTCTCTCTCTCTCTCTCTCTCTGACTCCCTCCATCTTGCTCTATCTCTCTCTTGCTCTGTCTCTTTCTTCATCTTGCTCTCTCTCTCTCTCTCTCTCTCTGTGACTCCCTCCATCTTGCTCTCTCTCTCTCTCTCTCTCTCTCTCTCTCTGTGACTCCCTCCATCTTGCTCTATCTCTCTTGCTCTGTCTCTTTCTTAATCTTACTCCCTCTCTCTCTGTGTGTCTCTCCGTGTCTCTCTCTCTCTCTCTCTCCCCCCCACACACTATTTGCTCACATCATTCTGCTTGGGCTGACGTGGCGGCGCCATCACCTGGTAGGGCGTCGAGGCGGAGCCGTCGGAGGCTCCTGGGAACCTTCTGAAGCGTGATTTGTTGTGGGGACAACAGGAGGATGGCACCTCGGCGCTCCGCCTCGCCGTCGCTGTAAATATGACGTGTTTACAAGTGAGACCGGTTATTAGCACGGGACGACGTTAAGTGATGGTAATGCGTGCGCGTTTATCCCGTCAAAGACGGGACGCGAGGAAGACGTGCTCTGTCGGCCACCCCCCTGCCACGCATTGTCTCTTTATCTCTCTCTATCTCTCTCTTATTCTGTTCTGTCCTATCCTGTTCTGTCTGTGTCTCTGTCGCTGTCTCTCTGTCTGTCATTCTTTGTCTTTCTCTCTCTCTCTCTCTCCTCTCTCTCTCTCTCTCTCTCTCTCTCCCTCTCTCTCTCCCTCTCTCTCTATCTCTCTCCCACTCCCTCCCCAGTCAAAGTTTAACCAACAGTCACAGCTCTTTGGGGGATCCGCGCACGTTGGGCTGTTCGTTGATTTGTGGTTTGATTCGTAATTAATTTTCCTCACGCCACCGGCTCGCGTTACAGCAGAGAGTACCCAGAGACCGCAGGCAGCTTGTCCTCCCACCATCCATCATACATGGGAGACATAAAACCACACCGCCTGCCCCACCGCGCCGCCGCCGCCGCCACTGCCACCGCCATCACCACCACCACCAGCCCCAACTTTGTTTAATGATCAGCTGACTCACAGACAGAGAGAGAGCAGCAAAGGGAGAGGGAAAGAGAGAGAGAGAAAGAGAGAAGGAAAGGGTGATGGGGAGATCGAGAGGGAGAGAGCGGGAGAGACAGAGAGAGAGAGAGAGAGAGAAAGAGAGAGAGAGAGAGAGAGAGAGAGAGAGAGAGAGAGAGAGAGAGAGAGTAAGCAGTGAGGGAGCGGGTGCCCCGGAGTGAGACCTCCATAAGTATTGAGGAAACATGAGGCTCATTTGCGGCCGTGACACATTCACTGGTGTGGTGCTTGTCTCCCTCCATAAACCAGGAGCCCTTACATCCATAACATATACAACCCATAAAGACAACTGATTGCCGGGTCGATGAGCATTGATCCGAGGAAGGTGTCCAGTGTGAAATTAATATTATTTGTTGTTTACAAACAGCGCCCGCCACACGCCCCCACCGCCCGCCCCCGCCGCCATAAGAGAGGGCAGTGTGGGCTACCAGCTCGGTCCACAGTCATGCAGACTCCTGGAGAGCAGAGAGAGAGAGAGAGAGAGAGAGAGAGAGAGAGAGAGAGAGACCCTGATGGAGGGAGACGGACAGGCTGTATCATCTTCCACCATGACCAACGTTCCGCTGCCTGTTGTTTTGTTTATATCAAATTAAGCTGCAATGCCACTCTGGAGAGATATAATTGACCACAGCGTGAGATTAAATGACTGAACAGATCTTAATAAGCCATCAGCGGATTGCATATTACATTGCGCTCCACTTATGAGGGATATGCAGTCGGACGAGGGGGAAATCGGGCCCCGGATTTGCAAGCCACAGCGTTTCGCTGATTAATTACCACCCAAAATGACTCTATGGTGATCAATAGTGTATCAATTTAATTAAATATTATTGATATGAGCGTAAGTACAAATTAATGACATGATAAGCGTATCGCAGCTATCTAGGAAGCCAATTTTTTGGCCCCGCTAGGTGTTACTGTAGAAGGTAATAGCGACACATTAGCGCCGTGCAATAATGACTCCGTTCTCTTCGCTGTGCGGAGGGACGGCTCACTTTAAACTCCCAAAAAAAGACTTCACATTGATATGGCGCACATGTTACCTTCATCAGCAAGACATTACCATTTGGTGGCGCTGAATTCCAGAAATCACACCGAATTGCACCAGTCAGCGTCTTGTTCATAACAGGGGGAGCTTTATCGCTTATTTTAATGATGGGGGAAAAAGGTTTAGGGTGGCGCGTCTGTGTAATGAACTTATCTTACACGAGTGAACCTCTTGCCTTGGTCTGTCGGTGGACTCAAAGTGACGACTCAGCCTGGACGAGGATTAAATATGGCCTTTAAATGAAAGAGAACATGAGAGGGAAAGAGATTGAAAGACAAGGGAAGATAGGCGGGGAAGATTGCGAAAGAGAGAAAAGAGAATAGGCTTGGATAGTGGGGGAGAGGGCGAGAGATGGAGGCGAGGTCTCTCACTCCAGCGGCGAGGACAGCTGATGAAGCCCAACTTCCAATACTCCAGCACTTCAGCTCTGATGATTTCTCAATTTTACAGATATGGCCTGAGAATATGATTTGATGAAAAAAAAATGTAAAATGGGATAACCAGCAAATCATATGAAATGGGCTGTATTTTATTCCATGGCTATGAATCAAAGCCAACCACTCAAGGAATTAAAGTTGATTCAGTGTTTCTGGACTGAAGGAACAACTTAGCACATCTCCTCCACTGATCACAGACAGTCAGCCAATCACTTTCTGACATTCCCATTCTGTCTGCGTCATGCAGATTCCAAGGGCAATTTCCCTAACTTTAAGACAATGGTTCCCCATTCATTCTTATATTTTGTGCATACGTCATTGGTTGATAATGGACCAGGCTATGATTCAGGGCACGGCCTCAGTATCTAACAGAGCTATACAATTTATTCATTGGAAGTTTTGTCCATTTTTAAACATTTCTCTAATCCAGACTCCTTGGCGAGCGTATGCACGATGATTTAATTTTCCCTGTGAGAGCCCCTTGCAGTTAATACACTTGTAGTAAGGCTGGGCGATTAACTTGATGATTAGTTTCTTTAATTCACTCGCTGGCTCGACAGTTGATCAACGTGTTGTTATTAACATTAACGCTTTTTTAAATCAACTGGCTATTTCATGAAAAATCTACTTTGACATTTTCTATCTCTTACATTTTTGAAATACGGAGGGCAAATGTGAGACACACATGCCCACATGCACACGCACACGCACACACACACACACACACACACACACACACACACACACTTTGTTCCATTCATACAGATTTCCTGGGTTCTGTTTCCTTGACCAACATTCTCTTGTCGTTTTCAATGTCACATTTTCTCACACACATTGAGGGTTTTTGAATGTGCTATGTCTTCGTTTGTGTTATATTTTTAACAGAATAGACCCCACAACAACAAAAAACTGCACTGCAATTCCCAGCCCTTTGCACAACATCCTCATAACTGATGGATTTACGTTCTTTTGTTCCATAAAGTGAACTGCAATGCAACCCAAACAAATGAACTCAATTTATTGCACCTCACTACTGCACTATTATCCAGTCAAATCCCAGAAACATTATTTTGATCAAATAAAAAGTGAAATGTCAAGATCGTGTGGCCACTAAAATCACTAAAAGCTCTAAACTTGTCTCAGAAGTTATCCTTGAATGATTTCTTTTACTGTGTAATTCGATGTGTTGTGTATTCACGTGAAGTCATACTGCGACGGATGGCGACGATATCAACATCACAAGCTGGATCATATTTCATAGCGCCTGCGAGTGGTTAGCCTCGGATGGCTTATTTTATTATTTCAGGAAAAGGGTACACATGCTGACATTTACATATAGGGTACGACAAATGCCAGGTGCTATTCTTTGAAACACTATTGGGTTACTTTTAAGATTTCATACCTAAATGTTATTAGACAATTGCTAAGTGACTCATTTTTGTTGAAGCACTTATTGTCACACTGGAAGGTGGCATTGAACATTTTATTGAACTGATATTCTCATTACATTGTCTTCCATCTTAGCAAGCATTCAACTGACAGGGATGTCTGTTCCCCTCCTATGACCTCACGCTCGCCTTTCACAAGCCCAGCCAGACATAAGATAGCTAAGAGCTAATGCAATGAGTTATTCACCGAACAAAGATGTGATATTGAAATGAAGTGCTTTTTGCGAGCGTCTTTTCCAACGGTCACTAAGTGAACATTATGAACTCTGCTCTCATTGCAATAATAATTCAGAGTGGAGCACGGGCCTTGGTGGATGTTGTTACTGCACAGTTCCTCACAGCACATTACGAATGGAAGAGGGTCTCATATGACATGGGCATATTAATCAAATATCTGACATGTAAGTAGATACAGTTAGTGTCTTAATGGAAACAAATGGATTTTTCTGTCTCACAATCTGACCTACTCAATAACATTTTAATTAGCAAGTATTCCTGTCCATACTTGTATTCATTGCATGCATTTTAGGCCCAATAATTGCATTAGTGTCACTGCCAGCTAAATTCCTCACTCAGAGTCCTGATCTGACTGTTTTTTTGCAGTAGGTTTGTCTGACTTTGTTTCACTGTGTGTTCGAGGGGTAACAGTATAACATTGGGTTTGGCTTCTTAAGCTTGTGTTTTCCGAGATATCCTCTCTTTTGTTTGGACATGGTGGGAATAATTTTACAACGACCGCTTGGGAGCAAAGGGTACATATGGTTCACCGCACGTACATCCTGCTCACTGTGGGAAATAAAAGAAAACAAAAAAAAGGCTTGTCATCATTTCATCACTCAGTGTCTCAAGTGACATTTACAGCAATTAAACTCACAGGCTAAACATTCCTGAGAAACACAGATGGGATGAATCATACCTGAACTTCCTCCACTTGTTTCACGATATGCCAAGCATCACAGAGGCCCTGACTTCCACTCAACGTATCCTTATGCCTGTCCTTATCCCCTGTGGAATAGCTACAACTGTACCATTTTCCATGTTATTGTTAGCATTTCGTCCCTAGTATGAGCTTCACAATATGCTCAACAATGGCTTTTCTGAAGCTACAATAATGAACATTAGGGTTTAGACGACCCCTGTGGCCTCAATCTGGTTTGACCTGCAGTAGATTATGTATCATAATTATTTTCGTATCAAGGGTTAGACACAATATTTGGCATTTCATTATTCATGTATTTTAACCAACACCTTGGAAAAAAGTATGCATTTCACAGATATCAAGTTAAAATCACAGAGACCACCTACACAAACGAAAATACCAAAATAAATCTAATGATGGCATTTGTTTAGCAACTGAACCTTGACGTTGTCTCTTACAGATATATTGTTAACTGTGTATAGTATGTAACTCAAGATATATCCATCCACACTTCAGTCCGAGTTCCCTTCTCACTCCATGTCCAGCCCCACTTGTCCATATACAGCAGACACTGACACCAATAGGGACGCTTGGTGTATGTGCATGGTGATGTTGTTCAGGATGGCCATAGATTACTGTGCGGCTCCTGTATACCAATGAGCTCTGTGCGCGACGGACGAGAGATTCCTGCATTACACATCCAATTCAAATGCGCTCCTAAACGAGCCCGCCCCTAACAGTGATAGTGATAGGCTCGTGATAGGTAATTCGATTTAGAGGACTTTTGACGTGTGTCCTCCACTAACGATCACAATTCCCACAATGCACTGCTCTGCTGGGTTTGTTTGCACATATTTAACACACTTGAAATGCATCTTGTTAAAATACTTGTCTTCAACACTCCATAAGCAGACATTGACAGATATTTTGGGAATATTACCATGGAAACGGCTAGGTGCACAGTAGGTGCAACGAGCCAAAATGTATTCTTTGCCTTACACCGTGATGACTTATGTCAACAAATAGCTCTTCTACAGAGTTAATATTAGCCTAATGATGTGGATGTTCAACGGCACCAACCTACTGCGACATTGTTGAAACCGTCAGTGTTTCATGTGTACATCAACTTACATATAGATCCTTACACATGACCTGGTGCGGTTGAACCATTTCCTGGTTAAACCGCACTGCGCTGGTCAACCAATATCAATATTGCTTTTATTGTCACACACAAGGATGGTGAAATTGTTTCTCTGCATTTGACCCATCACCTGCACAACACA
>JAOTIX010000002.1:7188137-7198667 GCA_027123715.1 Gaidropsarus macrophthalmus
GGATCCATGTTGTGCGACGGTGGTCTCGGAGAGCAACCGCCCACGCTGCCGCGGCTAGGTGGACCTAGAAGTCCATGGAACTGTGAGCCAGGTAATCCTTGCGGCCGATGTTGGACACCTGTTTGGTCTGCATGGCCTCCAGCTTTGGACAGTCGGTGATACGATGGCCAAGACCCCCGCAGAACGTACAGCCGCGCTCGTCTGTGCAAACACATAAGATGAACGGACAGCATGAAAACACAAGCCTGGACGCTGTTTGTTTTTGTGAATGAACCAAAAACATAAAAGCAGTAAACGGTGTCATGCAAATGAGAATCAGATGGTCCAACACACTGCTGCTGAGAAACGAGGGAAGGCGGGAGGGTGTGAAGGGCGCGGTCACCTCCGAGGTCTTCGTTCTCCGACTGGAGCACCTGGAGGACGGGCGGCACCTTCTGCTTGGCCTCCACCAGCAGCGCCTTCAGGTCCATCAGCACCGACTCGTCTGTGAACGAGGGGATGGGGTCAAACTCCATCTCGCGCTCAGTCAGCGCGGGTCTTTGGATTAGCATTGTGCTTCACCGCCGCGACACTCACCGCAGCCTTTATTGATGAAGGTGGTGGCGATACCCGTCTTCCCAGATCGTCCTGTTCGGCCGATCCTGTGGACTGTGTTTGACAAACGGACAAAATAAAGCCGTTTAGGAAAAGGTTCATTCGTAGAATGGAGGATGGGGGCGTGCGCTCATCGTAACGCGGCCGTCCTACCGTAGTTCTCGATCTCCTCGGGCATGTCGTAGTTCACCACGTGCTGGATGGCGGGGAAGTCCAGACCCTTGGAGGCCACGTCTGTGGCCACCAGGACGTCCTTCTTGCCTTCTTTGAACGCTTCTATCGCTTTGGTTCGTTCCTCTTGATCTGGAAACCGATGAAAACAACGTAATGATGGCTTAAAACAGACTTGTTCATACATCAACTCAATCCTTTTGTTAATCCAGCAACATTAAGACCTAGTGCAATATTTATTCATGGATTTAATGTCTCCAAGTGATGTATGTATATGTATGTTGTGTCCTCTGTCCTGCTTGATATTGTCTTTTGTGGCGATAAGGTTTGTCTGTATTGTACGGCCACATGTCTGTCTATTGATGCTATGTGTCCACATGTATGTTTACTGTACGTCCTCCCTGTTAAATGAGTTGAAATGAGTTTCAGTGCAAACTGACTGAAGTAGTATCGTATCGTATCATGTTGCAAATCATCCAACCGTGTTTCTATGTAACCAAACTACAGGGGTGCAGCGTTTGACTTAGAGGAGGAGATATCACACCTTTTCCACCATGGATAGCCACGGCCTCAACACCTTTCAGCAACAGATACTCGTGTATGGCGTCCACGTCTGCCTTTTTCTCGGCAAACATCAGCACCTGAAAGTTAAAACACAATCGCAACCTTCAAACTTTGCCTTTCAAACAAATCAAATCCATGGCACGATATCATACGGGGGTGCCGGTGGGTCTGGCGGCGTGGTACTCACAGGAGGCGGCGTCTTCTGTAGGCACTCCAGCAGGTACACCATCTTGGCCTCTTCCTTCACGTATTCCACCTCCTACCAACACAAGCCCAGGGTCATCAGCGCCTCAATGCTCCGCCACGCAATCAAACGGCGTGAACCACCTTGGGGAAGATCGACCGTACCTGGATGACGTCCAAGCTGGCGGCTCCGGCCCTGCCCACGTTGATGGTGATGGGCTTGACCAGGGCACTCTTGGCAAAGTTCTGGATCTTTTTAGGCATAGTAGCACTGAACAGCAGGGTCTGCCTCTGGCCCTGAGGGACGTGAAATGATGATAGTTGTGGCGTGGACTCCAAATGAAAATGTGGCCATGCGTTTGCATCCTGAACCAACCCCATCCAATCCACCAGTCTTGCTGACCTTGAAGTAGGAGAAAATGGTCCTGATGTCCTCCTCAAAGCCCATGTCAATCATCCTGTCGGCCTCGTCCAGCGACAGGTAGCGGCAGATGTCCAGGCTGATCATCTTCTTCTGCAGCAGGTCCATCAGCCTGCCGGGCGTGGCCACCATCATGTGGACCCCCCTAGAACCACGTCAGAAAAGCTTAGCGCAAAACCAGCTTTGGGGATTCAGATATTGTCCTAGAAAATTACATTCAATTGCTGTGAACTTAATTTGTCGTCCACGTCATTTTCAGACGCTACCAGGGTAGAATTGGCCATTTGAAACATGTCCTACCAATTTTGAAGGGAATAATATTTTCTATGGGCAATATGCTGTTTGTGTCCCAGCCTTGGATTCTTAAAACACAGCCCATGACCCCATGACCCATACTCACTGATTCACCACCTCCATCTGGTCCTTGACCGACATTCCTCCTATGCACAGGGCGCAGCGTAGCTGAGGCGTCCCCTCGTCCTCCAGCAGTTTGCAGTAGTACTCGATGATGCTGTGGGTCTGTCGGGCCAACTCTCGCTGGAAGGGCGGTGGGGGCAGAGGGACAATTTCCAATCATGGAACATACTTAGAACATTCCCGATTTTGGTAAACATGATGCTGCCCGCTGTTATCATCCTTATGGCATGTCAACACAATGATGACCCTTATGACAGAGTAAGCAGAGGAATTGAAAGAATAAAAAGGTTCAGATAGTGGCCAACACATCAACTTCCTCATCCCTCTACTAGTTGTGTGGATCTCGTTCAGCAGACTGGAATCCCCCCTCCGTGTTATCAGTTTATTGCTACAATCACTTTTTGTGACATTTATGTGGACGGTGTACAAATAGAAAATCGGAAATCTTCAAAAGGCCGGTGTGTAACTGAAACGTTAGCACATACCACCACCTTCTGATCAGAGTTAAAAGGTCAGCAAAAAGAAGAAGCTAATTCAAACAATTTAATTTTAGGACATCATATTTCAACGGAAATTCATGTCCAGTGTTATATCCAATGTAGGCAGGCTGTGAATGACTTGCAGATCTGCCTTTCAAATGTTAAAACATGACTATGCCTTGATTTTGCAAATGTTTTTACAACAATTGTTCCATCTTGTTCCATCTGTGAGTATATTGTACTAAACTAAAAAAAAAAACGGCCTGTTGCACTTTCTTTAAAATTTTTATCCATATGCAGTTTGTGTTTTCAAGTGAGGTGCATTAAGCACGGCCACACCCCTGCCCTGGTGTCTTACAGATGGGCAGATGATCAGTCCGTAGGGCCCCTCTCTCTTGCTGAAGGGCAGCCGTTTCTCCTGCTCCAGACAGAACATGATGATGGGCAGAGTGAACACCAGAGTTTTTCCCGAGCCGGTGAAGGCGATGCCGATCAGGTCTCGCCCCGACAGGCTACAGACAAACCAAAACAAAACCAACACAATGAATACAATGCATGAGGTAGATGAACTGCGACGACTGGCACACAGGAGGTGCTGTGGACTTACGCGGTGGGGATCCCCTGGATTTGAATAGGAGTCGGGTGCACGATGCCTTTCTTCTTCAGACCTTTAAGGATCGCTGTAAACCGTGAGGAAGAGCGAGAATAAAGACACTGGCAAAGTACAAAAAGCATATCCATCCTCTTCCAGGCTAGTTTTGTTGAGATGTCGGATAAGAACCTGGTGGTAGCTTCATCTCCCTGAAGCTTTTGATTGGAGCCGGGATCAGATCTCCATCGACCAGGATGTGGAACTTCCTCCTGACCCGGTCATGCCTCGCGCCTGGCATGTTGAGGATGTAGCGTGGAGGTTTCCAACTGCGGGGGATTTTTTAGGTTTTCGGATCCGTATAGACATGGTTTGGTGCTCAATGTGCCTTTTTATATCAATAGGAGTTTGATTCTGAAGGACACTCACCTTGTTTTAATGGGGTCGTCGTATATAATACCCTTGGCCATTTCCTTCACCGACATGAGAGCTAAAGGACAGTAGATAATCAGTTAAGATTCCTTTATTCTAAAAGTATCGTAATCTCTGTAAATTGATCTAGGTCAATGTTGTACCTCTGCCTTCAGCCACACTTTCAAGGATTTTCTCCTCCTCTTTCAGCTGCTTCTCCTTGGCCGACTCCTTGCGTGCTGTAAAGCCAAACCAAGAGATAGACACGAAATACATTTGATTCAACAACATTCTAGAGTGACATGTGTATGATGCACCTCGGTCAGTGCTGGGACATAGAATTTCTCTCCAACCCTCAAATTTGTCAATATTAATCCAGAACATCTTTTTGCCATTTGCTTTGTTCTATGCATACCCTCCGCTTTCTCCTTGAGAACCTGGTGCTGGTCCAGGAGACTGACGTTAGAGCGCGGGCCCAGCCCTTCTTCCTCGTCCTTCTGATCCGCTCCACTGTCTTTCAGGTCCTCCTCAACCACTTTCCCTCGCAGACGCAACATCTTGTTGAGCTGCAACGATACAAACACCTTATTGTGCTCATTTTGGATTTGGAATTGGTATGACATTACAGTTTGCGGTGTGCCGTGCATCCCGTTGGCAGACTTTAAGAAAAGATAAACAAGCCACCAACCATTTGATGCTTTCTTATTTTGACTGGGACATAGGGAACATAGTCGTCATCCTCTGATCCATCTGAAGCAGCCGTCTCTCCCTCTCCAAGAGGTCTCTGTAGGTTCACAGCCAACCCAGATGATGGGGGAAAAACATCTTATGAATACGATCTGATCAACTGTCCTGGCTTAATACAGTAAGAATTTAATGAATGAATTTAATATGAATTTAATTGACATAATTGATGTTTGTCCTTGTTACAACACAGATGATTAACTAAGAAAAATAAACTCGATTCCCCGCTTTCTGTTGAAAATGTCAATGTCAATCACAATACAATCGCAATGATTTGCTGGTGTTAAACGTGTTAGGGAACGAGTCACTTCACACATATCGCCTCCTATTAACGGTACACACGATGGGGCTTTACTACATGAAATACAAAATTAAAGGAATAGTGTACATTATGTTACTAATGCTTTGTTTGACAATTACGCATTGATGTCCTGAACGCGTCTGCAAAATCCCGAATAAACAGATGCTGCTCATGCTCATACTACTAACTCATTACAGGGCTGATTGTCGTAGATAAGGAAATATTCGTTTTGTATTCGTTTTGTACTGTGCTAGCTAGCTAGCTAGCTAGCTAGCTAGCAGGTAGCTTTGGGACTGAAATTACTTACCTTTTTGGGATTACTGTCGACCTCCATTTCAGTTAAGGTCCGTTACCTAATGTAAAAACGTTTAACAATGGAACCACACAATCATTAACTCAATCAACAACTCTACTTCAACTTAAAATTGCATGCTTTTTCACCAGCAGTAGACCATACACTACTACGCACTGGACTGTGTTTTAGTACGAGACTCCAAAAGGGACAAACTTCCCCGACTCTCCATCAGCAATATTATACCGCTCCCTACTGGTGGAATATGGAACTGACTGATAACCAGCAGTAGTAGTTTATTTACTTCATGGATCTAGAAAGCAAGAAGGACACTTAATTTTTTCAAAACTGTATTGTTTTAATCTTTCTGAGCGAAAGATTTTCACAGTATCAAAAGTGAATAAAAAAAGAACAAAAGCCAACACACACGCGGCTATAACGGGTATATTATAAATCTACATTCCAAAACATTAAGATATTTCCTAGTTGAGTATAGCTTGGAAAGCATCAGATATTGTACGGAAGAAAATCGGCAGAATTGAAGGACTACATACACCTAAATGAAATACTCCTTGTGAATCAAGGGTTATCCTTAACAGTATCATTCTGGGGTCTGTCATCATGAAAAGAGTTGAATAACAAGCATGAAAGCAAGATGCATGAGATGCAGGACACCACTGTTGTCGGTTGGCTGAAGAGAAAGGTTTAGCATTGGTTTATACATCACACCAACCCTTAAACACGTTTCTAACAAATGTCTGGGAAACCTTTGAGAGCTGTACTACTCAAACACACGTCTTTTCCCCTACTGGGTCTGTGTCACTCAGTGGTCAAAAAGTGAAACGTGTATTGATCAACTTTGCAGTATTTTTTTTATGAATTGAAAGGAGTGTTCAGAATGCATTGGATTGTAAGGAGATATTATAGGGCTAAGCTTTTCTTTAAAATCAAACCTCACAGGGAGTATCACTCAAAATACCGCTGAGAAGCATTCGAGCCTTACATCATGCATGGATATCTTTTCATGAAACTCAACAACATTGAAGATATGAGCCCAGTGTTTTGCACAACATGCCCTTCGGAGTGTTTACATTACCTTCACTAGTGCCAAAATGGCAAATGCTTTCAGGAGGAATAATCATTTCACTTGAAATTGTGTATGTATTAGGCCCTATGGTGACAGACGCATTTTAAATGTGACAGAAGACATGGTGTCGGGCTTCAGAGGAAACATTAAGAGGGCAACATTGGCACACATAACTATAACCCTCATCAGACCAGAAAGCTAGCATCCCTGCACATGACAGGATCACAATTGACCCCTTTTATGCAAGATAGCTTTCAAGAACATATTATACATGATTTAACTTTCACCGTGAAAGAAGTCTGCCATCAACCGAGAGGGACATATGCTACTGAACTGCAACACAATATAAAATTGAAGACCAATACAGTACTTTTGGAGCACCATGTTAAAACTTCTCCCAGATAAAAACATTTGTGAAAAAACATATTTATTTCATGAAACGGGAAGTGTTTACATTACTACATAATGAAGCGCATGGATGCAGTAGATTAAACATGTGATGGGTTTTTTTCTTCTCATATCGCACCTCGCACTTTGTGAACAATGCAAAGGTATCAAAGGGCGAGCGTGGCCTCGGGAGTCACCCCCTTGCTGATGAGTCTTAAGTAGTTCAGTCTTCTGTATGCAGAGAAACAATGGTAACAGGGTCCCTTGGCTCGGCGAGGAGGAGAGAAGCAGGAATGAGAGCAGGCCTCGGGCCAAACGGGGGCGCACGTAAAAGGAGTTTTTTATCTGGCACTTGTCCAAGTTATTGAGCTGCATTTGAATGAACCTTCTTGAGGGTAAAGTTGGACCAGTTCACTGCCACTTTCTGGCGGTTTTGCTTTGCAGAATCCAGGCAAAATCTAGAATAACAGGACAGGGAGAGGGACGAATCAGTACGAGTAATTGTGGTGACATTCATGTATGAAAAGGCAGATGCGATACATTTTGGAAAGGTAATCGCCGTGGAAATGCCTGCACAAAACAAAACAAACCTTTTGAAGTACTCCACCTCCCTGTCGATCTCGTCCATTTCTGTTGGATCGACGTCTTTTGGAAGAAAAACATCATCTGGAAAAGTGATAAACAACATAATTTAATTCAACATCTTCCATTTCCCCCAAAAAATTCTTTGAAAAACATCAGCTGAAGGACAGAACATTTACCGATAGCACTGCTCGACTTCTCGCCCTTGTTCTTGTTCTTCTTGTTTTTACCCTTGGCTTGCTGCGGATGCTGCGCTCCGTTGTGGTGGGGCCTGCCATCTGAATCCAGCTCAGATCGACCTCCCCGCACCTCCGTGTCCCCTTTCGCCCGCTGTGCACCGGGGAGCCCGCCGGCGGCTCCGCCGGCCGCCTGTCTGGGCGACCGGCCTTCCTCCGCCTTCCTGGGGCCGTTCCGCTGGCAGTCGGCCAACTGCTGGGGCTGCTGCCTGCTGGCCGGCCTGGAGCCGCCGGAGCCCCCCTCGGCCACCCGGGACTCAGCCGTCCTGTGCGTCTCGCCGGCGGCGGGGACCAGGGCTTTCGCAGGTTTGATCGAACTCTGCTCGGACGGGATCTGCTCCTGCCTTTGCTGCTGCTTCCGGTTTTTCTTGGACTTGGCGGCGCCGGCCGCAGCGCTCCTCGCCTCGGACGGGTCCTCCTTTGATTTGGCCTGCGCACCGCTCTCGGACACGGCGGCGCCCCTCTCCGGAGAGTGGAGCCGGCAGAGCTTGGAAAGGTTGGGGGGCGTTGGCAACCTCTGGCCGTCCTTTGGCCCCCCGGCGCACTCTGCTGCGGCGGAGGCGGGGGTGCCGGCGTCCTCCCATCCGTTGACCAGGTCCAGGTGGTTCTTAAACGTCCCCAAAGACAGGGGCGCCAGATCCAGGTCGATCTGCTGAATGTCCGTGGAGCCGTTGAGGTGAGACAGTAAGTGGTTGCCCTCCAAGGTGGCGGCCTTCTTTGGGAAGTCGTTCACGTCCAGGTTGAGGTCGTACATGCTGAAGGAGGCTCGGATCGAGTCCTTGATGGTGTTCTTGATCTCCTCCAGCCGGCTGGTGAGGAAGCTGTTCACCCGCTCCAATTCCAGCTGCGGCCAGTCCAGCAACCGGCCCGCCTCCGACCCGTCGCCCACCGACCCGTCGGCCGGCTCTGACGGACTGGACTCAGGGTCTCCGCCCGCTGCCTCCGTGCCGCCGTGCTGAGCCTTATCCTGCACGAGACAAAAGACAACGAGGATAAAAGATTAATTTCTGTGACGAGCAGAGGCTGGAGGTTAAGTGTGCGGTGGATCGGCGTCGTCCACTCACCTTCTTCTTCTGTTTGTGGCGGGCCCGTTTGGCGGCCTTGGCGCTGTTGACGGGCTTGGGCTCCGAACTGTTGATGAAGTCCAGCAACTCGTCCACGTCCCGGTTGTCGATGGCGCTGGCCACCGCCAGGTCCGAGTCCTGGCGCTGGGGGGGCTCCTCCTTGCGTCGGGTCAGGCGGGAGCGGAGTTTCTCCCGGATCTCGGCGTAGTTGCGGCTCGTGGGCGCGGCTGGAGGCTGCACACACGGATTGGGTTGGTTATTGTTCCATCACGGCTTGCCCTTTTCATGTAATTTCACCAGCGTAAAAGGCAACGGTCCCTTGGTAAGACGTCAAACACACAGGGCAGACGGCGCAGCGCCCTTACCGCATTGTGACCAAAGAACTCGCAGTAGCAGCAGTCGCAGTATTTCCCATCCTTCTGGTTGGTGGAGGACGAGGCACAGGAGCTGCGCTCAGAGCTGCTGTCCTCGTCCTCCCCTTCGTCCAGCTCTGACGGCGGGTGGCACAGCGTCCCGTTGGCCATTTTGTGACTTTTACACGCCTGGTCCCTACGAGAGAGAACAGACCGAGGAGCCGATGAGCGGTGATGACGGGATATTTTTCAGAAGATATACAGTATGTTGGAACAGGATATATTGCAATCCATATCATTATGTCATAGAATTAAAACGTGGAAAGTCGTCATCGCTGTTCAGCGTTGTCGTCGAGAGGCTGTTTTAAAACAGGTTCGTTCACCAGCGTTTTTGTGACCAGCCCGTCAAGGGGGAGTTCACCACGTGTTCGACAAGTTTGACAACAATGACCGCCTGCCCGGAATGTTCCATCAGAAGTGAAAGTGAAACAAGTAAACTAAACACGCAATTCAACAGATGCAAATCTTGAAATCTGCTTTCCCAGTGTCACACTGGGAAAGCAGATTTCAGGTTTTGTATCAGTTGAATTGCGTCTCAAAACACGGATTAAAACGGACTTCGGACATTTCCAAACAGGCGCTTGCCGACATGAGCCATTGCTTAGGATTGATTTGCATTTCCTTGCATCGATAATGGCGATCCCCAATAACACCGACCTGCAGGCCCCCGCCGCTAGATGGCCCACGCTGGGAGGCGGCGCGGCTCCCCCGCTGTGTCCGTTGCAGGGATGGTTGCAGCCCATCAGGGACGGGCCCAGCTTGCTGTGCGGCGGCGCGTTCACACCGGGAATGTGGGAGTTTTTGCACGGGCCGGGCTTGTGGACGGCCGCGGGGCAGTCCGGGCCGGCGGAGGACGAGGGCGCCGGCAGCTTGGCCGCCGGACTGTGGAGGTTGGGCACCAGCGCGGAGAAGGAGCTGACGTGGCCGTGTTGCCCCGAGCTCTGCTTCGGGGGCACCAGGGAGGAATGCTGGGAGGAAAGGCCCGTGGGGCTGTTGGGAGGCACGGACAGGTCCGCGTGTTGGTGGTGGTCGCCCGGGTGGAACGCTTCACCTGGACACGGGGAAGAGGGGGGAACTGGATGAGGGGTGGGCTCACTTGGAATATCCCATGTAATCGAAGCTGTAATGAGAATGATAGGGCAGCCGTGGCCTAATAGCCAGTGAGCCGGGCTTGTGCTCGGCGGGTTGCAGGTTCGGTTCCCGGGACCAGAGGGAGGAAAAAGATTTGGGTGGGGAGGGTGACTGAACAGTGCTTTTCCCCTCTCAAAATCCACGGCTGAAGTGCCCTTGAGCAAGGCACATAACCTAACCCCACCCCCCAATTGCTCCCCGGGCGTGGCACCACTGCTGCCTACTGCTCCATGCACTGTGTGTGTGTCGTGCAGGTCATGGGTCAAATGCAGAGGTCAAATTTCACAGTGTGACAAATAAAGCAACTTAACTTAAAGAGGTAGTTTGGAATTTTGGATAAAGGACCTCATTTCCAAGTTAGCCAGTGTGTTATTTATCATTGGAGACGTTTTCAACAAATTTCATTCAGTCCTTCTGCTGCACAATTTGCTGGTGAAAGTCAATGGTCAATGGTCTTACCCACT
>JAOTIX010000002.1:7201818-7213969 GCA_027123715.1 Gaidropsarus macrophthalmus
AACTTCACCCCCGTTTGGGACCATAGGAATGTAATGGACCATGCTAAATGCTAGCAATGTAGCGCTGCGCGCCACAGCGATCAAGTACATGCACAAAGGCGAGAGACCTATGTATCAACTCGTCTAGGATCAGGTAAGAACACAGTTCAGCATGGAAAAACGGTGACGTGTTCCTTTAACACAGGAACTCAATGACATAATAATGACACAGGCACAGGTTATGCCAATTGTTCTCAAAATATCTGAGACCAAATAGCCAATAGTAACAATCTATTGCCAAGAGTCACTCGTCTAATACTATTCCTCCACCTGAAGTATGCCACCCTCCACACCTTACTATGCTGGGTATTTTTGGATCACAATCCAAACCAGCTTCTTACGTTTCCTTCTGACAGAGAACAAGGCAGCCAAACTGGCATGGAGGAGTCACAACAAAGGTGTAATTACAAGTCTGTTTAGTTTTCTCCACTACCAACACAGCAAGTGGTAGCATGTGACATCCATAATGCTTTATATCCATAATGATATGAATAGATTCATATTTTCATTAGAATTGCTAGAATACTATATAATTCCTAGCATACTATAATTATACTAGTACTACTCATCAGGTTTACATAGTATGTGCCCAGCTCTATACTGGTGAGTATCAAACCAAGCCATTAAATACTAGAACCAACATGGCTGGTCAATGCATACGCCTATGGAACACTTGCCACTCTGCAGTGGTGTTTATGGCAGAACTGCATTTCAGTTCAATTTGACCCACCTGATATACAATTAGCACAATAATCCGGAGTTGTGGTAACGATAACAAATATAAAGATAAGATAATAACTTCATAGAGAAAGCCTTTTGTGCATCACCCACCTTGCTGGGAGTGCGAAGCAGCATTGTGGTTACAGTGGACCCCACCATTGGTGTGGACCGAGTTCCACAGTCCTGAGAGCTTGTGGGCCGACAGGAAGGAGCTGGGATCCCAGTCGACGGAACTGTGCTCCGGAAAACCATTTCCACAGCTCTGAGATTTACAGGAGGACGAGTGTGAGAGCGGTACCTGAAAAATGGAGCCAATAGAAAGGGGTTAGGTTGCTTGAGGCCAACCCATAAAAGATTCTGGGTTCAACTCCCAATGGCCCAAGTGCACCTGTAGCCATCCTTTACAAAGTGCCTGAATCCTAAAATCTTCTGCAGTATGGCATGTTTGAAAAGAGTTGCAAGTTTCTTTGAATAACCATCTGCTGAATGAGTAAATGGTAAATGACATGGTTTATAACAATACCGATCGACATACACGTTATAAGCGTTGTCTATGTTAGCTTAGAGTTGTGATTGTGTTTGACATGGCATCCATAGAACCGTTAGCAGGGAGGAGAACAACCGGAACACAGCTAGATCAGATGGTGACGATGATTTTGATCACCATTTAGTTCAGAATCCATGATTTGCATAGTATGGAAAGCAGATAACTTATGTAAAATATACAGAGGAAGAAAGTTGACAGTGACCAGCAGTTGACTGAGCGGACAATTACAAGGCACAAGTGGCATGCTAGACATGCTATTTTCAGAGCTAGAAAATTATTTTGAAAAAGACAGCAGGCACAAGAAAGAGCGAGTGACAGTAGTTTCACCTTGAGACTAAGACTAACTTTTACCAAGTTATGAGGCAAGCCGTAAACTAGCGACCGTGACATTAGCCAGTCGGACTAGTTCAGTTTGTATTTAGGCTTCAATAATGCAATATGCCCAAAATACCTGTAAATGGAGGATTTAACTTACACATTATACAGATAAAGATGAATTATGTGTAATGACTTGGATAAAAATTATGAACACACTGGTTCTGTCTGTGCACACCGCAAGCTTCTATTCAAATAGGAGATTCATTTAGAGATTTTCATTTTGAGATCTCCTTAATAACGTCATCAAATTGTAATAGCCATTGTGAAGCATCGTTCAAATAACCTTAATTGTTGTACCTGCTGTTACATTTTAACACTTTTGTTTTTGCAACAACATTTTTTGGGGGAAATATAATTATCCAAAATCTTGTGTGCAGCATTTCTAGTACATTCAATGTGATTCACTCTGTGGTGATTTAATAACACACATTTTAGATTTCAGACCAACAGTGTCTACCTAAACCTGATTTGTAGGAACTAATCAGCTGTGGGTATTTACCGGTGTAGGTGGCTCTTGGGCGTTCGTCATCTCTTCGTCTTCCTCACTATCTAGGCAACTCTGGCATATCCACATGGGTACCTCTCCCAACAGGGACTGGGACAGGGTGGCCACAGCATCAGCCATCTTGCGCCCTGGCACCTCACGTGACAAGGCCTGGGTAAGGGCAGGCATGGCCAGCTTGGCACCATGGCCCCCAGGGAGTCCATTTGCAGAACTTGCACCCCAGTCCTTAAATTCCCGGTGGCATAGAAGGCAGCAGGTGTGCATAGGCTAGGTGGGAGTGAAAACGACATGGAGGTCAAAGAAGATGATTAGAACTCACAGCCTTGTTGTTGTTGTACACTTTGCCCAGGTAGCAGCTGATTCATCGATGGTGTGAAATGATACATTTTTGTGATAAACAGGAAAATACATCACTTATTCATTATGGCTACAGTAATTTTCCCTTGCACTTATCGAGATATGATGTTATTATAACTGCATAACACGTGGGATCAAATCCCCCAAGCAAGTTGGTAGCACTGTTGTTTCCGGTGACAGCCAAAACCTGAGTCTGCCTAAGAGTTATGTACACTGCTCATACTCACAAGGACGAGACCCTTCCTGAGAGATAAGATGTTGCAATCTGCATAAACTCGTGTCGTTGTGGAACGATCAACAACAAAAAATAGCAATGGATTTACACAGCAGCTGTGTTTAACATATAGCCAGTAGTGCCCAGGTCGGAGTCTCTCCTGCTATCTCGCTAGCTGGTTAGCTGCTGCTGCTGTGCTGAACGGCAATAGCTAGCTTTAAGGGTGATCCATGTGTGGTGCACAACACGCTAGTCCGTGTACGGCAAGGCTTTTCGACTTGGTATCTTTGTTGACGTGAAAAACGCCCAGAATGAAACACGTTAGCTGGCAGACACAATGTCACCTATCCGCCTGAGAGGGGGCTAACCATGCTAACTAGACTGGCTCGGTGTCTGTGGTGGACGCCTCCTTGCAAACCCATTACTTCTTATCACCCATTAATCTACCAGCAAACCCGCGCACTGTCTCCACCATCCATGTTGCATTGTACAAAGACGTATAGGATTCTCTAGTCTCGCATAACCATCGACGCATACACAGACACAGAGACACGCGAATATGGGATGCTTGGTGGGGCTAACAAGTATTAGCATGGAGCTAACCTGGTTCGCCCTGGCGGCCAGTCTCTCCAGCCCCGCCGCGTCTCCGCCGCCGCCGCCGGCCGCCTCGCCGGGAGAGACGGGCTTCTTCGGTAGGGTTTGCTGCCCGGGCACCAGCTCCTTCTGGACGACCCCTGGCTGTTTGCTCTTCTTCCTCGCCATCACACGAGTTGTTATAAAATCCTTTTGGGGGGCGAGTTGATGCACCGGTTTCGGTGTTGTTTTCTGGTGGACCACAAATGTTCTGTAGCTCGCTCTCTCTCTCTCTCTCGCTCTCTCTCTCTCTCTCTCTCTCTAGTCGAGACAACAGTCAATATGGCGGAGTGCTGGCACACTGGAGGTCAGAGGTTAGAGATACTACTGGCCACGAGACTTCAGTTCAGCTGATGAAAAATTCTAATAAAGTCATCCACGGGCACATCATATTTGTATTTATTTATTTATATATATATATAAATAACAGTTGGTGGGAAAGTCGTTTCATGGACAAATATACACAATACATACAAGTAACGAGATAGGCTTCTACATAAAGTGTTGTGTATAGGTTCATTTATGAATATCTTTACTTTATTTCATATTGGACACATTCTGGTTCTGGTTTCGCCTAGCATACATCTGCAATGTGTGCACAAGTGCAAAACCATACATCCTCCTCGATGTCCCTGTTCGCAGCAGAGAAAGTGACTGCATAATTTTGGTTATGTCTATCCGCCTCGACAAGACAAGTATGCAATAACATGAGACAATTGGTACGACTAAAGGGATAGTATCGTTACATAGAGGACATGATAGTAACTTTAGATATCACTTAACGGTAACCCGCCTATCAGGGAATCCTGCGAGGGTCATCGCACTGTCACAAAGAGCGCTTATAGTTTAGCGGACAGCATCAGTGTATTAGTAGCTCTGAAGGTGGAGATCATTGTCTCTGCAGATGCACGGAGGCTTTTTAATAAGCGCAGGGGTTGAGGTGGAGGCAAATAATGGCGCGCTTATGGAACTTTACAAAGCAGGAGGGCGTGGTCGAGGAGGAGGAGGCGGCTGCACTGTGACGACTTTACGTGGCGTCTGTGCTGTTGGGAGTTTGGGTTGTTGAACTGCAGACGAAGCGCGTTTATAGCTGCTGGTCGGTTCTGCCCTGCTGTGCTGTACTCCACTCTTAGTTTGTGCATCTATTAGATTTTTGTTTCACAGTAAGAAATGGAAATGGAATCGACAATCTGCAATATCCAGGTTCTTCTGCAGGCTGCAGAGTTTTTGGAGAGAAGGGAAAGAGGTGAGTGCGTTGACTGTCAGCTGTCATTTTATGGGGAAGCGAAATGGGATAACGTAAACAAATGTGAATTTAAAAAGAAAAATGCAAAGACGAAGTACTATGCATTACGTTATAGGTATGTGGCATCGTACAGTGTGGAATAGGAGAGTTTCAGGCCGACGGTGGGTCTTCTAGCTGTGACTCAGTGACCTACATCCCGGTCACATCATTGTAGTCAAACGCGCCAATTCTGCACCGTTTGAAAGTGGTGAACCGCCGAGCGCCTAGCGCACAATGTATAGAAGTTGTTAAATAACGCGGTGCATTTTACCATTTATTTCGCCAGTCGGTCGACTGTATATTCGATCTTTGTGGATTGTGTTTGTTTTAAGCTCCATTCATAAATGTGGGGCACGGTTTATGAAGGATGGCGCCAAAACCTGCAAACAAAACGTCAGGCTGAGGATGCTGACAGCAGCACCATCACTGTGTTATAACCTTATCATTCGGACCCAGTAGTGTAATAACAACGACGGAATAGCAAATAAAGCGTGCTTGCTGAGTGATGTAGGGGGTTTGCTTCCTCAATCTATTCAGCCCTTGGGTGTTTTGTATGGGACACTTTGACCCAACAGAAGCAGAACACGGGTATGCCTCAGTGCATCCTCCCAGTCCAGAAGACCAGGATAAGAGGAGCAGACATAAGAACCATAAGCTATCGGGTCCTGGTGGCAATAGGTGATTACACAACACATACTATGTAAAACATTTTAAAAGGGTGTGGTTCCAAACCTGACCTCTTCCCAAACTGGCTTGAAATGTATTCTCCACACTAGTGAACATGTTATTTCGTCTTGATTACAGGCTAGTTCACAACGAGCTGGAGAAAAACAGGTAATTCACATTCAATATTTCTCTGTAACCAAGGTACTATTACATGTACTTTAAACCAGAAATGTAACATATTTGTGTGTACAATGTTGAACGTGTACCACTGTTCCCAATATAAACATAATTGCGTTTGTTGGGGGGGACATTCCTCTTGTAACGACTAAAATGTATTTCTATGTGTTTCTATTCAGACGAGCTCAACTGAGGTTCCACCTGGACCAGCTGAAGCAACAGGTCCCTCTGTCGTCGGACTCCATGAGGAACACCACGCTGAACCTGCTCAGACGGGCCCAGCTCCACATCAAGGTAACCACAACAACAAGCGCTACGTCAGGCACTTTGGCACGTCGTCCTATTGCGCCATGTCTTGTTTTGGCACCTTCTTCTGATAGACATCCGCATTCATATTAGGGATATTGTTTTGTTGTTGTAGTTAAGTTAAGTGTGAAGTTATTGTAGTAGTGACGTGTCACATTACTTCTCTACATTTTTGGTTTTGCATCCTCTATTATCTTCAGTAAGCAGTGCACTCTTACGCATTTCTTTCTGCAGCAGCAGGATTTCCCCATCTGGGAGTGATAGGGTTTTATCTCAGTCTCGTTTGTTTTTGTGGTCCCGTCCCCAGAAGCTGCAGCAGCAGGACGAGCGCGCCACGCAGCTGAAGGGACGCCTGCGCTCGGAGCAGCGCGAGTTGCGCGGCCGGCTGGAGCAGCTGCAGCGCGGCAGCGAGCGGATCAGGAACGACAGCCTGGGCTCCGTGGTGTCCTCCGAGAGGTCCGACTCGGACAGGGGTGGGTGGAGACGCTCTGTGCTCGGGCGATGTCACTTTAGGCTAATGTGTTGTCGTTTGCTTTATTTTTGGATTGGCTTAAGGGAAGCAAATCGCAGGCGTATTTACATCTGTGGTGCAACAGGTCAGGCCCAGGCCTACTTCCCTCTGACTCATTTGCAGACGGGCGGGTTTCGTTTTGTGCGAGGTTAAGTGGCCAAAAATGCAATTGTTAACGCAATTAAGTGTTAGAAATGTTTTCTATACAATGAGTGTATGTACTTTATTCCTCACGTTTGAATAGGGTGAATTTCCGCCATAGTTGTTGTTTTTGGTGAACTCTTTGGGGCCCTAACCGCATTTGTTTTGTGGTTTTCTATTGCAGAGGACGTGGAGGTTGACGTGGAAAGCATTGTGTTTGAATGCGTTTCCTCTGACGGACTCAGTATTGCACACACCGACGTGGACCACTGTTACTCCAGCCTGGATAAAGACTGGCTATGACGACAGCCCTGGTGCTGGTAAACCTTTTCTATCATTCTGGTGTCTGACAAGGCGATACGAAGAAGAGGAGCAAAAAAAAACAACAACCTCAACTACATTCCAGTTGGTCTCCACATAGGACAAGAGAGAGAGAGATTGGACATTAATGTAATACTGTGCAGCCAAACTTAAACTTAATCTTTTCACCAAAGCCGGTGACTCAAAATTCAACTTCCAAGATGGGTCATAAAAGGCTCGACTACGAGCCGAATGTGATTGTCGATATGCCCGCTGACATTTGCACTGACGAACCGCTTTACTAAGCTGAGATGAAACGCATGGCGAGTGGACCTGTAGTCACTTCACTAAATAACGTAAACCATACAATGTGTAGGACTCCCTACTCCAAAAGGGTTACATTTAACAACACATTGGAGTACAGTATTTCCTTTTTACCTCTGATCCAGCCTCATGGTTTCGTCTACTACTTAAAAAAATCTGTCAGCACTAAGAAGCTTAAAATTCAGGAATTAAGTCAACACGTGTATAGTAACCCCTTATTTTTTTATTAGCGTAACAATAATTCTCATGTATTTTATTATTTTCCTTGTTGCACAGAGCATCCACACATTGCACTTGTTTTGTTCCTTGAAAGGGTTGAGGGTTTTCTGATCTGGATTAACAGCATAACTGGTCATGTTTTGCACATTGATTTTTTACCAGGCAATGAAGTAAGCGTTATAGATGCATGATCCTCCTAGCGAATACCGTGTTGATGCTAAAACGATATGAGGAGGTCAGTTGCACCTTATTCGTACAATCCGGAATGTATGCAGTCTATGTCAGCCACTCCACTCGTTTGGACAGGCTAACAGCGGACGACACACCAGTTGTGAAAATGCTAATACGTTACTGATTCTGTCTAGGAAAACGAGTGTCTAGTGACCAGCTTGAACGATGCCGTATATTAAGAGCTTTAAGAAGTGAAGTGGTGTGCCTTACCATAGCACCACTTTACATAATGCATGTGTCCAATGGCATCATGCCTTGGAAGATAATGTATGTTCAAATCTTAAATGACTTAAATCATTTTTAACTTATTTATCCAACGTCCATGTTGATGACAAGCAGGATTTAACATAATTTATTTCGAGGTAGACCATAATCTTGATGCCCGGATAGTGTAGTTGACCAGTTCTGTGCTGATGGAGTGCTAAGCAATGTCTTGGACCAACGCTCCTATACTTGTAATACTCTGAATAACAGCAGTCTGGCGTTGACATTACGGATTGTAGGTCTAAGTCGGAACAATGATTGCTTAAGTGAAAATGTGAAGTGACATTTTGTTTCTTATAGCTGTTCATTATTACAATTGTGCTTACTTAAATATGCATTTGTCATGACATGTTTCATTATGCATGCAGTAGACTCAATGTCAGGATAGAGAATGCTACCTGTAATTCTTATGCAAGTTTTGCTGTATTACAAGTATGTGTGTCCTATACTTTCACATTGAATATTGTGAAGCAGATTCTGGCTTCCGGATAATATATGCAAAGGATGCCTTATTTTCTTGTAACAACTTATGTATGCATTAATTCGTCTGTCTTTCCAGTAATATAATGTAGCATTTTATATTAGTGAACTTTTTTTTTTTTTAAATGAATAAATATTTTTTATATATTACCCCCGGATTGCATTTGACTGTTGTAAACCACCAAACTTGCAATACTAATTTAAACGATGCACAACTTGTAATAGCAAAATTTATATTTATTGACATATCAAGCCATTGCTGAAGCAAGAGCATACATTTACATATATATTAGCAGTGATAATTGATGTAAACAAGGTACCTGTTTTCATATTACATACAAATCTATTAGACAGTTATTTTCTAGATTGTGGTCACATATGGTCAACGAGTCCTCAGACTTGATTCATAAGACCATACTTGTGGGACTGGATTTAGGATTGTTAACCGTTAAGCGTAGGCATAACCACTTCAATTTGAAGCAAGAAAAAATCTTTTTGCATGTAAAGCTGAATCAGGTTAACATAAATTTGGTTTAAATCACATTTAACAAAACCCTGATGGATAGATTAAAACTTATTACAAAAAACAATTATTGTATATTTAAATTAAATAAAAGTAATTTAGGCATTAATGTAAAATGCTGTTAAGCGCAAGGATAAATTGATCAATGTTGCTGTTCTAATAAAACCTTTGGGGCCGTGACAGAGCTAAATAGAAGTGCTCAGGGATCATAGGCCACACTGCTCAAGGATTCCTTTAGTCATGCTACAAAATAGGTGGGATGTATGCATGTATCTCAACGACATGAAGACCTCCGACGTACAGAATGTAAAAGGGAAGTAACATGGGTGACAGGAAATGTCAATGGAGCGCAAGCTGTCATGGTCCATGGATCTCTCACGAGGCAGCATCTTGGCGGAGTTTGCCTATTCCCCTTCTCCTCCCCAACCCTTACTTGGACTATTGTGGGGATGGAGCAGTAACTTTGGTTGGATAATCGTGCGTCGGGGATCAGACATATTGTTTCTTTTGGGCTTGAGAAGCCAGGCCTTTAGCTTTCTCTTTAGCTGCCATCGCCGTCTCCCTCGCCCGTTCTGTAGCAGTTTCCGCTAAGGTTCTGGATGGAGTTTCGCCTGCAAGAGTGAACATGATGAAAGACTGATTAGTGACATGTTTGTTCATCTCTTTCAAGCGCAAGACAGTTTCAGAACACATTTGTCAGTAGCAATTACAGACATACATGTTTTTCTTATTTAATGTAATTGAATGAGTAGAATGCTAACACAGGTTCATCTGTGTGCCAACTGCCAACCCCAAAAATATTTTAAAACATTTTCATTTGTCAAATAGAACCACACACATACATGTTACCTTGCATTTTGGCCAAGATATATTCAAAACCCTTCATGGTCTTGGTGACACTGGTTTTAAACCGTGCAAGGCCGAATTCCTGAAACAATAGATTGAGATTAAATCAGAAGTAAACATCTCAAACAATAGCATTTGTTCACACCAAACATTCTTCATATCTCAATATGTGTTATGCTGTAAATGATGTATATGACATAACAATGTACTTTACTACTACAGCACTCACTGCTTTCCAACACTCACCTGAATAGCTCTTGAAAGCCCATAAACATTTGAGGAGATCCAAGCCTCTCTCTTTATTTCCGTCCAGCTGCTGTTCTCAGTATTAATACCATACACACACCTCTCCTGCACAGACTGGAGCAGATGGGGAAAAGCAAACAAAAGGAACACGCGGTTGAAGACAGACAAGGTCACCGATATGCAGGTCACAACCGTCAGAGGAAGATTTCCATGGAAATGCGATCAGAGACGACCGGTACCATGAGGCGGGCATGGCTGATGTTCCAGGTCAAGGTGGTCATGGTCCTCTTCTGAGGGTCCACTATGGAGTCCTCAATGACGTATGCCAGGCTGGACATGTGTTTGGGGAGGTATCGCTCCATCCAGCGAGGAGCCCTGCTGGTTTTGGTCATCAGGCGCCTGGAATGGAGGCAGTTGCTCGGTGTAACCTCTCGGAAAATTATATCTTCCGTTAAGACATGGTTACTGAAGGGGAGGAGGCAAAACGGACACAATGTTAAGCTATTGACTTATGTTCAACTTGTCATTGTTTGGTGGAGCCACCAAGTCATGCATAACACATAACACATGTGTGTTAGACTCACTGTGTTTTAATTGAGAAGACAATAACCAAAATCAGAAGAAGAGTGGGCTAACTTTCCAATCTAACCTGTAGGGGTTGGGGTATCGTTGCCAGTATGCCACGCAGGCTTGGTCCCAGGTACATTTCAGCAGGCCTGCACAGCAGAAGTATTTCACCATGGTTCCCTCTGGTGTTGTTCTGTAGAGATAATGCAGGAATGTCCGTGAACATGGCATTGTACATCGGTATGAACCAGAACCCAAGGCATAACCCAAGTGTACATCATGATGTTTTTATATTATTATTACTATTATTGTTTATTTCATGAGTGAAAGAGCTGCAAACAAGCTGCATTACTGTCAACACAGGAGAAGCACTTTGAGTCATGAATCGATTCTATTTGACCCTCAAGGCAAACATAGTGACAGTTTCCTTGTTAGCCATAGCTAACCCACCCGTGATGAATGACTCGTAGGATTACAGGTTATTTTGTCAGCGCATATAAAAAGCAGTATCACTTTAAATCACGACGATTACAATTATAGTCAAACTGTACCTTTATAAAAACATTCGAAACCAAAAGAAAACGAATCTCCGTTAGGTAGCAAAAAAGGCGAACAGCTACATGTCAAACGTGCAACAACGGAAAAAGGTCAAACTCAGCGTCATATCCTGTGCGGAAACAGGGTGCAATGTCCATGGTGAGCACTAGATGGCAGCAAAGGACAAAGTATATCATGCAGCTGCCGTCACGTAGAAAACGTGTTTCTTTATTTCTTTATTTCTTTATTTCTTTATTTCTTTATTTCTTTATTCATTTATTTATTTATTTATTTATAGCCGAGAGGTTAGTATTATATGACTTTTACACCATTTCATATGATAAATGTATGGCATATATAGACCATAGGCTTCCTGCTTGTGCGTTATGAGCCCAAATGTGCTGAAAGGGACAGCCAGGCACACCCATTTACATTATAGACCACAGTATTACAGGGTCATTTACTTTAACTGATTATGAACTGATTACGATCAACACAAATCTGGATAGCGAAATAATACGTTAAACATATTTATTATTTCCTTGGTAACCGTCAAGTTGCATGGTTGTTATGTTGGCAAGTTATGTTGCAATCTGCACGTAGACGCAGGCAACTTAATGACATAAGCGATTGTGCACACTTCATATAATCATTGTCATACTGTTGAACTAACTATAGGAACAATAAACAATCTACTAATTACTTTTACGCTACTTATTTAATAGCTCTCAATTACACAAACAAAGACGTGTACTATAGTAATGAGTCAATGCTTGTATGTCATTGCTTGGATGTCATTGAATACAAATGCCTGTGGCATTAACAGCTCTTTGCTTCTTCATCTGTTCATCGTTGACAATACAACCAGCCATCGTATAGAATAGAAGGTGTTTTGTTGCCATAACAAAAAAACGTTTTTACGACCACGGCAGTGGGTCCACACAGTGTCGCAGCCTCTTATGGACATGTTTGAACGTAACTTAGTTGATGACATATCCATAAAATAAAATAAAAACAATAGCATACATCCGATAAACATATTTCACAGAAACCATTATTTACAAAGCAGCATACAAAAAAAAAGTGGTGCCAAAGTTCTCAGTTAACAGATACCAACAATATGCTCATATATATA
>JAOTIX010000002.1:7328117-7342692 GCA_027123715.1 Gaidropsarus macrophthalmus
ACCACAGTCTCCTGCTCTGGTAATGCCTTTTCCCCAGCCACATGTGGTGTGTGCAATGAGGTGTGTGTGTGTGTGTGTGTGTGCGTGTGTTTGTGTGTGTGTGTGTCTGTGTGTGCGTGTATGTGTGTGTGTGTGTGCGTGTGCGTGTGCGTGCGTGTGTCTGTGTGTGTGTGTGTGTGTGTGCGTGTGCGTGTGTGTGTGTATGTGTGCGTGTGTTTGTGTGTGTGCGTGTATGTGTGCGTGTGTGTGTGTGTGTGTGTGTATGTGTGCGTGTGTGTGTGTGCGTGTATGTGTGCGTGTGTGTGTGTGTGTGTGTGTGCACACAAATATTATTAATTGCTTCGATGCTGCCAAGTGAACCTTTTTACTTTTAAAAACACCTAGCCTGCTTTCGGCACCTTAATAACCCTTCTCAAACCTGGTGTTGATAGACTACAGCGGAAAATACTGAAAAAACAAACAACAGCAAATTAATTAAACACACAAATGTATCATTTTTACTTGGGCTGATTAGACTTTGAAAGTATAAAACTTATACAACAAATACAATGATTTCAACTTTTTTTCTACCCCGTCTTATTGTCATTTTGTCTCTTTTCAAATGCAAACATTAGTTTTTGTATGGTGATTTGTTCCTCACATAGCGGCGCGGTCAAGCTCAGGGTCACGCTCCTTCTTCTGTCAGATGTAAAAGTAGAACAGGCAATTCTTGGGTTCCAAGCTCTGCTCAACAATGCAGGTAAATACATTCAACACACAGGTCAACGTTGGAATATGAGGTAGATTCACATTTAGTTAGAAAAACAGTAGCAAGTTAAGTATACAAAAAAAGTACTAAATGTATGTACGTTTAAATGAATGCTAAATATATGTACAATTGATCATACATATAAGATAGTATAGTAGTATACAGCGTTTGCATCGCATCGGTAAGTGCAAAATATGTTGCACTACAATGTCAGTGAATTCATTGGATCACAATTCACACGCTTCCGTGGGAATAAATTAAGTGGATATATCCTCCTTTTCAGTAATTTGCAATTGATAATGAATGCGTGATGGTATTTTAATAATTGACATACTATCATTATTTGATGTAAAAGCCATTGCATTGGCCATACCTACGATGAAAAAGATATTGAGGATAAGAGTGAGACAGAATCAATTCTGAGCCATATAAAAATGGTCCAGTACAGTGAAACTGAACAAAGAAAAAATAAATAAGTAAGGGTTTGTCTGCCAGTGAATTGGACAATTCTCCTAAACAGATCAGTTCTATGTTTGGATGAATTCAAAACTGCCGGTGACCCTCTCCCCTCATACATATACACACACTCGCACACACACACACACCAAACACAAACACACACATTTATCTTCTTCGTTGTCTTGTCTTGCACCGTCTGTTTATTCTGGCATTCATCAGTGCCATTACTGCCATGGCCGTCAGAGCTCCTGAAGGGAAATGAAAAACAGCAGTCATTGTAGGGGTGCAGGCTAAAGGTTAGCTCATGTAGAGTGGATCCTCTCCCAGATCATTCCTCTCATCCTTATCTCCAGTGGTGGGAGCGTATGCTGTGCCCCTCTGTCACTGTGCGACGCAAGGGAAGTAGTGGAAAATAAAACACGTCCACATATTTTTGATGTAGGGCCGGTGGTTTGGGCTGGAATGCAACCTGCTTTGGGCATTTATTCTTTGCAGCGCAGGAAGGGTTGGGACTACAAGGCTTATTCGTCAGGGTTTGTCCTCAAACGTCCGACCTTGAACCTTAAATCTTTTTCAAAATGGCAAATGTCTGTATAAATACAGTATTTTGCGTTTATTTTGGCTCTCGATGAGGTCGCCGTCATTATTTATGATGAAGCGCTGCCTTCTTCTTTCTCCAATGGCCCCTTTAAGTTTTGTCAAGGAATGTGGCAATATCTGTCCTATTAGACATTTGAAAAAGGCCATGGCAGTAATAAAAACCAGGAATAAAACCAGGAGAGATTCTGGCCTTTTACTCACAAGAGCGTAACTCACATTATGCATATGTTGAGCTAGCACGAGGCCTGGGGTTTCAAAGGTACGTTTCTATTTACTTATCATATGTACTTATTCTGTGTATTTATACATCTGTTTAATATGTTTATGTCTATTGAATGGCTTTATGAAGGTATTTTTGTATAGCTTGTAACGGTGATGAACGGGGGAAAAGTGCAGGGCCAAACGTCTCCGGGAGCAGCTTATTCTGGCCGTGATTTATGACGTGGGGACGCTCTGACTGCACCGTTTGCCCCCACGCCCTGTTCCATATCGTCCAGGACCGGTTTGGGGGCAGTAGATTGACACACTAACTGCACACATCTGGTTTGGAGATACACTTATTTTCTTCTTCTTTTTTTCTTTGACTCGACCGTTTGAAGAAAATGGCTGCAAATGGGAAAATGGTTATTTGATGTTGCAAAGAAGGGGAAAGCGTGCAAGCGATGAATTATTTCATAAGTGTACTATTGTAAAGGCAGAAGAAAAGGGACATGCTATGTCTGTGCTGTAAAAGTTGCTGAATGGAGTTTTAAACAGGTCTAGGGGTCTCGCAGTTAAAAAGCTACTTGTACATAATTGTCAATATTGCATTTTATTGTCACACACAAGGTAGCGTGAAATTGTTTCTCTGCATTTAACCCATCACCTGCACGACACAGACTCCCCTCTCAATCATGGATGTTGAGAGGGAGAAAGCTCTGTTCAGTCACCCTTCCCACCCACATTTTCTTTCTCCCTCTGGTCCCGGGAATCGAACCTGCAACCCACCGAGCACAAGCCCGGCTCCCAGGCCATTAGGCCACGGCTGCCCCCAAATTGGAAGTATTACTGTTACACAGTTCTCCAAGAGGAATACTAATCCAAGACGTGTCACGATGACACACATTACCTTGAACTGAACGATTCTATTCATTTGAGTTTGATTGTTACAGAAGAGTTGCAACATCAAATCTTCCCACAAAATCTATGAAATGTAACCATATTGCTGTTGAACATTGGTTGCTTGCGATCGATTGTATTTCCAGATATCCGATGGGCTGTAACGAAGTCAATACTCCATCACGCTGTGAACGCTGAGGAATTTGCTGTGCAACGTTTTCTTTTATAACCTTGTACTTTTGTTGAGATTTGCGGCATGTCGCTGCGATGCTGCCCACCTCTAACCTCGGACCATTAGACATTCAAACAGAAATATAAAATGACTGGTTTGTTTTTCCTTCAGCCATATAAGGTCTGTATATCAAACGACAAAGTCATTAAAAAAAAACGCCGCAGACATGATATAGATTTGGCACGTATTACGCAACGTCCGTCTCAAGGGTTTTCTTTGAAGGCATTTTATTGTTGGGCCTCACTTTAAAGCACCTCTGTCTTCCTAAATAATATTCCTATAAAATCGGTGAAGTGTTCAAGGAGGATTTCAACACCATAAGGGATGAATTAAGCATTGGGGAAACTGGATTAATTTCCCTGATACATGGCGTCATATTTAAATTTAATAGAAAGTTTTTAATGAAGCAGATTGGAAAAGGGGATCCTCTCCCCTGCATTACGGCGTGATGGATGGTGGAGAAAGGTTAGCAGCCACTCATTAACACTCTCTTAAATTACCAAAGTACTTGCTGTTTTTTTTTTCCCCACCTTTCATTTCCCCCCCTCCCCTAAATGAGATAAAATAATATTGAGGGGCTGGGCGCTGAATCAAGACCGACCCGTAATTAAACACGCTGCCGGGGTGAGTGGTCCCGGGCGAGGTGGGTGGGTGGGGGGGGGGGTGCTGCTGTTGGAACGGAACCCTGTAAGATTGAGAGATACAGTAGTACCCGGGAAAATATATATAGGTCTGTATTATATATTGATACGAATGAATATCTTACACTCAAAGTTAGTCTAGAGGACGGGCAAACTTTTGCAGACATTTTTATTCAAGCCAAAGTTTACAGTAAATGAAGTGGAAGATGCCCTGGAGATATTTAAGAGCTGCTGTTTTATGGCAGAGATGTGAGTATTTGCACTTGTATAACTTGCATGCGAAAAGCAAATTAAATATTGCCACACACACACATCTAAGGCCGAGATTACAAAAGCCTTTGTCTGTGAGCCGAGAGCAGAAGGGAGCCCTGGGAATGATTAGTGTTTAGAGGGGTTGGGACATGACTGATTTATGTAGAAAGTCTCAAAGGTGAGTTTTTTCTTCTAATTTAAACACAATCACTAACCCCGCCGCTCCCCCGCACCACAAGTATTCCGTGTCACGCCACCGACGGCGGAATGCCCTGTGATCATGTGATCATGTGATCCATGCACTTGTTGCACTGCCGACATGCGGCTTCAGAGAGATTGTTTTTTATCACATCGCTGACATTCTGGGGGGGGGCGGGGGAAGAAAAGTACAAACGCACACGGGGCTTTCTCCGTGAGTTACCGATTGTGATGATTCAAATCCATAAACTTGATGAGGGACATTAGCATCTCTGGGCGGAACCTCCTTTTTTCACCAGGACGGCTTCAAAGTGATTCACGGCCGCCCGTATTTCCTGATGAGGGGCTCTCGGCGATGACAAGGTCAGACGTGATGTGATTTCAAGGGGCCGTTATAAGATTTAGAGATATGGAAATGAACACAAGCGTTGCTGTCTGTTTTAAATTGGTGTAACCACCCCAACTCTGTTTGCCTTGTTTGCTGTCCAAGTAATAATCAGAACCATTCTGTCGCTAATCCTTTGCTCTATAAACCCCAACATGTTGTGGGGGAGTTCCTTGGTTTAAAAAAAGCACTAAAAAGAGCGAGAGAAAAAAAAAGAGGAGGAAATCATTTCACAAACTAACGAACAGCAAAGTATTTTGAGAATAGTATAAGAAGCCACAAGAGTGTAGTGTGAGACTACTGAATCTAGACTGCATCGCAGAGCTCTTCTCATAGACGGACATTCAAACCCTTCACATGAACCCAACGACATCAACACGCACTGCACAGAAAATGACAAGATAAACAACTCAAAACACCATCGCCACAAGACGAACCTTTACACAAACAGAGATCACTGGCACGTCGGGTAATGACTCAGGGATGAAGAGAGCAAGCTCATGTTGCCTTCACATTCGGCCCTGCCTGACAAGAGTCCAGGGAACGTGGCAGTTACACAAGGACAATGGTGTCGGGGTTTCCATCGGGGCGTGACTCGATAGCGATATCGCTGTAGCTGCATCTATATACCTGAATCGGACTGCCTACTGGGGCTCCTTTTTGACCGCTGTGTGATGCCCCGGCGGTCTTCTGTGCCATGGATGTCCGTCTGTCCATGGAGTAACTGCTCTTCCTGCAAAGACACGCACACACACAAACGCACAATTTGAGCAGCGTGAACATAACGATAGAGACTTATTGCGTGCAAAACTATTCCTGACATTAGCGATTACAACGTTAATGAACCAACACAGGGAGGAAATCACGAGTGACTTGAAAGCGTTTCAGAAAGCGGCGAACATGTTGCCCAGCACTCATCCAATTCTCGGGAGGGGGTGGGGGGGGGTTCTGTTTACACAGAGATAACTCAGACCATTTGAAAGTCTGTGAGATGTTACCAGCCACCAAACTCATTTGCGGCCAGGCTATTGTCTGTCTCATTGACGCTGTAACCCGGCCCGTAACCCAAATCCCCTTTGTCTGCATCTGTTGGCCCTTGAGACGTGCTCACCTGGACATGACTGCTCTGAAATTCACCTTTTTTTTACACAAAAGGAGGACCTGAATTGTGGTTAATCTGAGAGCAGAGCCTATTCATTTGGCACCTGGTTCCGGCCCTATTCAGGTGCGGCATGAATACGCCAAAAAGAGGGAGAGAGGGAGTACAAAAAAAAATAGATGGATCTCAAGAAAGGATCCGATATACCTCGTCGGAGCTCCTTGCTAGCACCGGGACAAACCGTTCTGCAGTGGCGGGGATGTTCCCATGGGTGAGTGAGCGGGAGGACAAACCGCCGTCGCTCTGTTCTCATGTGGTTGCGTCGGCTGGTTCGGGGTCCGCGTGAACTCACTGGGACACCCTGACCCCGGTCCACACATTGCAACGCGCCTGTCGTCAGTTTGTTTGTCACCGCCACACTACATGCGGCTCACGCCTTTGTCGGCGTTCCCTCGGAGGGGCCCGGCGCGTGATCGCAACGTTGGAGGGTTCCCAGACGTAGACGGACAAAGAGGGATCGCTGGCGGTATTATAACACAAAGACAGACCACCCAAAAGCAGATTCTGTTGATCCGTCGGATCCGGACACACTTTGGGGTGTCAGCGGGAATAATGGAGTGAACTGCTGATATGAATGCGGAGAATGGCTGCGGATAAAAGGGCTATAAAAGTGTTGTTGTAGTCGACATCTGCTTGAGATTTCTATTAACAACTCCCGGGCACAGACACGCGCTGCACTTAAGCATGAATCAAATGATGCATGATGGGGATGGACCAAAGTCCTTCAAGGCATGTCCTCTCACGGGCCGCGGCCATATTGGCAACGCCTATCGGGCAGCTATTTGGTCTTAACGAGACCAGGGCCCGATCTAAATGAATAGGGAGCTGTATCTCCATTTTGAAATCACAATGAAAAACAGACAAAAATCGCTGAAAGGGTTTGGTGGTTTTGTATCAAATTAACGTTTTAAAAGCACTTTTTCTTACAGGTAATCTTGGACTGCGCATGCGCAATGCTTCACGACACAGTTTTCATTTAAGGCATAACAACACCAGCACTGACAGCAAGACGCCATCACTCACGTCATCACGCATCGCTATCCCAGATCATGCCGCAATTTTGAATAAACCGAGAGATCAACAACGTAACTTTAATCTTGTCTGTATCTGATTTGGCATTGACTGCTTAAAGGCCAGGGTTAAAATAACTTCCAAGTGTCGCAAAAGGTGTGACCGCGTAGGACCTGCTAAATGATTGGAGCAACGGCACCGGAAGAGGCGGGACATGTGCAAACAACCGCCATCTTGGCAGTTACGAAGTTTCCCCATGCATTTCAATGGCCGATTCTTTTCAGTGATGGGTCTGCTCCTTCTACAGTGTCTCTGATACTACTGCCTTGGGTATCTTGGGTTGGTTAGAAGCCATTCAACCTGCTACTCACACACGAGGATGACCCAGTTGGGGATCACGTGACAGCGGTGTCCGTGACACTCTTAGCAAGTCTGGATTCAGACGGCCTCAGACAAAAGGTCACTCCGCCGAGCGAAACCCGAGCCCCAAAACCACTCTGCTGCCGGTTTCCTGGGCCGCCGGAAGACAAGGCCGTCTGACAGGGAGAAGTTATGTTTCGGGTTCTCACATTATCCCCACCAACCGGGTAGGGGTGGGGGGGATGAGTTGAGTCATGTCAGTCCACCCCCTGAGCTATGTTGGGCATGCGGAGAGCAGTAAAAGTCCACATCTCTGACCAGACGCTAACCATGTACGACCCCGCGAGCACGGGAAATCCTGTCTGATGGACGAGCGTCGGCGTTGGAGCGGTTTATCAGCCACTGCGCGCTGGGGGCCTCCAGATGTTCCCCGCGAGCGGCGAGGTTCGCCGTTCATTTGGGGCGCAGGTGTCTCCACATCTCCGCGCCAGCTGTTGGCACGTGGGGGGCTTATTCTTTTTCTTCTTTCACCCCTCAAAGGCTTTGGGGTGTGTGTGCGCGTCGCCGCATATGGCGTTACACTTTCGTCTGTACCCTCGGCCAAACACGGCTCCAACTGCCAACTTCTCCAGCTAGATTAAGTCCAATCAAAACGGTGAAACGTTAAATAAACAGCGCGCGGGGCTACCAGCGGAGGGCTGGGAGCGGAGGGCCACCACATGGCCCTGACGCGCTTCAGTCCGGGCCATCAGAGACATTAATTGGCCTAAAGAGAGAGAAGGCATGCAGAGTTACAGTAAATCAGGATGACAATACGTCAGTATGTGTGCTCAGTGCCAACTAGTGAGTAAAGCATTCCCACCCTCCCTGTAACACAAGGGGGTAAAAGGTATTAATTAGAGGGCTTTTAAATCTTCAAAGGGCATGGGGAGCGAGATGACTCCTGCCCCGTTGCTTAGCGAGGATATGACTAAATTGCTGTAAATTGAGGGATGTGTAATTTGTAAGCGTATTACGTCCTTGTGCAAAGGTTACAGTTTTTTTTTTTTATGTAAACAGTATGCCCTAAAAATGTTGATATACATAATGCAATTTAGGGCAACTCTGTTGTTTTTAAATGTGCTATATAAATAAATAAATAAAGCTGACTAAACATACATTCATATACATCCCACACAGGTATATGGTCATGATGATCATCATCATCGTAGACAATTGTATCAGTGTTTTGTTATTTTGATGAGGAATGTCGTGGTATCTGCACCACTTTGAACATGTTTTATGTTTTTATTTTACATACATTTAAGTGTTTCCACCGCATTTAAAACAAGGAAATTGGCCTGCAACTTAGCGCTGTCATATGTAATAAACCCAAGCGATGAAAACATGCTGAATATGAATCCCGTGGGGCGTTCATTCGCCAACATTACACAACTTTAACGACGTTACCCGCTCCGACTGCACGTATGTTCCAGAGGACATGCGATATTAAGCGATACTCTGCGAGCATGCACCACCAGCTGAGACAACGGCCAATTCCGGGAAAACGTCCTATTCTTAATAAGCTTAACTCTGTCCACTCGGAAACCCCCGGGGAGCGACGTTAGGTTGAAACAATAAAACGGCCAATTAGACACAGTTACACTGATCGCTCACCGTCACCCAGTGTTTGTGTGTTGCGCTGTTTCGCCTGTCAGCGGCCGATCACATAACCTTATTGCTGCAACACCATTGGCACGGGCCCTCTCTCCCCCATCTGAACACGGTTAATGGTTCCATGTTGTATCATTTCATACGGTCTCTGTGGCTCTTGGCCCGCTTCCCCCCCTGACTGGCCTGCTCCCCCACAAGGTCATGTCCTCAAGCCCTGCCAAGGCACTGTCGAGCAGACACGTTTGTACACCTAGAGTCTCCATGCTCGACCCCATCAGTCTTTTGGTTTATAAATCACATTTTTGTTGAAGAGAAGTCAACCTATTTCCATATAAAGATCAGATCTGTTCGGGTTTAATGTGGATATTAACAGGCCACCAACACTCCCTGCCTAGTGCATGCCGCAGTGGCCCGAAGATTTTTGCGTCCCATCAAACTGACTTTTTAATAGCTGGTAACGAAAGTCCAGATGTTTCAGCATCTGTTCTTTGTGAGACTTTGAAGGCATACATCAGAGGACAGATTATTTCATATGCTGGTTATGAGGAGAAAAAAAAAATATTGGGCTGGATAAAAGCCTGCATCTCAGCCAACACACCCAGACGCAGACTAAGTGCTAACGTTACCAAGGTTACCACGCGTCGGGGTGACAGAGTGACACTTCACGTCTGTGCGTTGCACTGCACAGCCTCACCCTTGTACCCAGCACTTCATTACACTCTCACACCTGTGAGTTGGCTGGCACAAACACTTTTTAACGGTTGAGAAATCTGCAGTTTCACTGGACACATGGTATTTACTGCCTTGCCCAAGGGCTCCTTTTGTGGTCACCAGGGATACATTGTTCAGATTGTAAATCATCCAATCAGGCTTACCTCATTACAACTCCAGACGTTATAGGAATGGAAATCAATATATTAAGAATCGCATCTAGAAAGCCATTAGCAGAGCAGGACTGGTCTTACTACCTGTGGTTGTTTATGCTGTGGATTTGGTTGTGTGAGAACGGTTTGAGCACCTCGTTTTATGCAAGCCTCACTTTGCACTAAACGTCCCATTTCTGGCTCTCCCTCAAACCTTAACAGTGTGTTTTAGAAACTAGCAGTACTGACACAGTTGTGCTCTCTGTCACACATCACTAAAGCAAAGTGTTATGCAAGCAGATTTCTTCAGCGGAGATATTATGAATGCTGGCGAGGCGTGTAATCTAATATGGACGTTTGGCTTGGAGTTTCAACAACATTATTAATTGAGATGAGATGAAACTTGCAGGTAATAGTAATGGCAAGATGTGGATTCAATTGATTTTAATAGGATAGAGATGTTATTTTCCCAATGGTTTACCAATGACAAGTATCAAACATTTTTCTTCATAACTTTTTGGAAGACCGTTTTCCCCCAGAACACAACTATAATAATACCCATTCAAATCATTGTATTCAATAAATGTACGTGTTTAACGGATATACCCGCGACCGTCCCAGTAAATAATGTAATACTGATTTGATTTGAAATGGGTTATGTTTTAAAGCCTCAAACCAAAATTCCACCAGACTAATGGGGCCTGGTGCTGGGCTAAAAGGGAACCCATACCACATGAAATGCTTGACTGTGACCCAAATCTGGTTGCCCACGGAAACCAGGCAACTGTTACTGCTCAACCCTGCAAGGCCACATTCTTGAATGACAAAGGGGTTAAGGCCCTTCTCATTACCAGCATCCACCTTAGGCCCAGAAACATCTTTTCCCTTGGACACATGCAGACTGACAGAATATCACCACGGCAGTTCCACCGGGAGTTGTCCGTGGAAACTAGTGTGAGATTCCATCTCTGGGATATTTGGATCCAGGCTGAGCTATTCCGTCACAGGTATCAGCGCACTTCCACCCGGGCCCCACCTTGCACAGCGTTGGTCCTTGCCCATCCTGGCATATCTGTAGCATCCTGGCATATTTGTAGGGCTATGATTTATCTAGTGTCTGTTGGTGTGCCATTGCCAGGCCAACTATGGCTGAACTCGGGCTGCACTGTGGAATCAGGACGCACACACGCGCGCACACATACACACACACACACGCCTCAGGGCGTTGTTTATTGAAATTGGAAAACCTTAAGAAACAATACCAATGATCTAACTTCCATCCATCCTCCCTGCTGCCATATCTATTCCTGTTTTGCCAGGAACCAAATTAGCGGCCTACATTTAATACCAAACATGGTGTTCCAACAGGTTTGATATGAAACCCAGTCAAAGTGTTCCACCGCTCTGGAATGCTCGGCATGTTTACGCTGCATGTTTGGTTGGCCGTTGAGTTACCTGTTTGGATCTTTTTCCTCCCTTTTTTTAGTATTTCAACGCGGCCTCCCTCAGATGAAACGGCTCTGGGAGGAGTACCTGCGTGCTCACATCAGATGGCATCGATGCTGCTTAGGGACCTTTGATGCCGACTTGTGTGAAAAATGCCACAAACAACGTTAATGTCTTCAAAAAACATGTTCTTCAAAGGGGAAAAGCTAACAAGTGTGGCCGCATGGTCCGCATGCCACATGCTCCCGTTTCTCCAACTATGTAAACTGTGGGACGTGTAATCAGAGTTGTTTAATGCAGACATCTGGCACGGACAGCATCACAGCGCTGTTAAATATTTACAGCTGGCCAACAGTCTTTCACCTCGTGAGGCATCACCATCTGGGTTGAATAGCGGGCCCATCTCAAACGGGAAACCACCACTATTCCAAAATAAGCCAAGCAAAAAACAAAAAAGGGACAGAGTGAGGGTCTAAATGAATGGGCCTCCGCCACTTCAAATGGGCGAGAACGCTGTGAGCTCGGCTTGTTTGTCAGGACTTCACTTGTCGGGGTTACCATTGCGGCTAACGCCAGGGTTAATTCAAGCTAACTGCGCTGGTCTGGTCATAACCGCCATGTAACTTTCCCCCACCCACCACCACCACCACCCCCCCCACCCCCACCCACCTGGGTCCAAAGGAGAGAAAAGGGGGAACAAAATAAATCAGTTATTAAACAAGATGAGATGGTCATCTTGTTCTCCCCTTTGTATTGATGACATTATAGAGGCGGGGGTGGCGGTGCTGTTGTGGAGACGGGGAGAGAGCCGGGTGTGGTGGTTACCAGAGCAGCAGATGCAACTGTGATCAGGGCGAACGAAAACACATGCGAAATGCAACTGGCTGGGCTCCAGGAACCAAATGCCCATCTCAGGTCCAGATGAATTAACATCAGCCCGGGGGTCTGCACCTGCTGGTGATTTGGGTAATTTGCTGTCCACCTGCTCTCGCGAGGTTACTGCCCCTTTTTAGCGAAGTGAGTGGAGCACCGACCCGGGGACGGCTCCATGATGTCACACGGAGAGCAGCTCCAGACTGCACAAAGTGTGTATAATTATGCTATCAAACAAAAACAAAAACAGTCACATTCATTCGACTCCACAATTTCTGTTGACATGAGTAGGTAATTTGTACAACTACATTTTTGTACTTCTATTCATTCGAACTTCACTTGCTATTTTTAACTGGTTTAAAACCCAAGGGGATAACAGCTTTGGAAACGATAAGTGTAGAGGATTCCAGTGAAACTAAAGAGTGAAGCCCCAGACAGGCTACTGTACAAAGAGCTGGTCCCCAAACGTGCCTTAACACAGCATGAACCCAATCTGACACCCAGCGGGGAACACGAGGAGGAAACAGAGGTGAATGAACATGAGCCGGTCGTCTGTTAGGAATGAAAGTGACGTGGACCTGTTTGTGTCGGTGTTGTGATGGATATATGCCTCCAGATCCTGTGCGCAGTGGCTGAGCCAGAATATTTTTATATGGGTGGCCAGGCTGGGACCATGACGGGGGGGGAACCTCCCGCCCCCCTGCATCATGGTCCCAGCCGCGCAATAACTTTGTATGTGTTGCGGTAAAATGCGTCAGTAAGGCGCGGAAGACTTAATTTTTTCTTGTAAAATTATGGCTCGGTCGTAGGGGTGGCCAGCGTGGTGGCCGAAGTTTGACCAATGGTGGCCACGGCCACCTTTGGCCACCACGTGGCGCCGCCAGTGCCTGTGCGTAATTGCGCTTACCTCTCCACCCTGTCCGGTGCTGCCCGGGTCCGCGTGCTGCGAGCCTTGAGAGGACGCGTCGGTCAGATCACCCCCACCCAGTGTCCACGGCGAGTCTCTTTTTTGGAGAACTATTTCCCTTTTCACTTCTGACCGGAGATCCAGATAGCAGACGAGCGTGATGACATGCAGGGACAACGACAGCAGGAATAATCCAAAGAATAGCGCACTGCTGCTTCTAGTTTTGCACTTCTTGCTGCATGTGCACGGCGGTGGTCTGGGCATCACTGCACCCGGGAAGTCCTCCTGAGAAGAGCCATCACATGCCATGTTTGCATCGAGGGCAGGATGTGCGTTTATCTCGGCATAATCAGGATGTGCGTCTCGTTTCGGCCAGTCATGAGCCTAGATCCGTGCGCCAACATAGGAGCTCCTGGTTGAAGCAGCAGGTCGGTGCAAACTTCTTGGTGTCTCTGTGGTAACAACGGAGCCCCGCCCACACCGAGCCTGATTGGTTTAGAGATCAATTACGCTGCACACCGTGCAGGACATAGGTCGGATTGGGTTATAAGGATACAGGACAGGATTTTAGCGGCATCTTTTGGACAAGTCGAGCTTTGCATACGATACGTTATAACCAAGTGGCGTACATTGGTTTCATTTGGACGAATAAAATACACATTTGATCCCCCCGTACGTTTGACATGCCTACTTAAATATACAGGTAAATAAAGAGAGAGAGAGAGTGCACCTTCTGTCAATGTGTGTGTGTGTGTGACACACGCTCGCACACATATTCACCCATTTAGAGAATAAATGGGTGAATATGCGTGCGAGCGTTTTGAATTTCATTGCAATCAGTGCAATGTGTTGTGTGCGTGATGCATTTTGCTCCGTGGACGATTTATACCGTAATAAATGCGTGGGAATTCCTTCAAGTTTGGCTGCAAATTAAACTGCAGAACTCCAGGCAGACCGACTTCTGAGAGTAGGCCTACTCCGAAACACCAAAGCAGTAGGGCATTTGGGAGGCTCATCTGTTATCGTTATCAAAGAGGCAAATCAGAGCGGGGGAGAATGTAATGAATTTCAACCACAGAGCAACATTTGTCGCACATTCAAGGTTTAGGCAATATAATACGCACATGTCATTCCATCTGGACCAAGTAGAGTAAGCACTGGCGGAGGGAGTGGCATGCATCAGACTGCTCTGTGTACAACAACATCCAAACACGTCGCTCACCGAGGTGGGTGAGTGTGCAGGAGTTTGACATCCCGTTGCTAAAGTGGCCAGCGGAGGTCACGCTCTTCGGACAATTGAGCTCCGAGTAACACGGTCATGTTTTCCCGCGTGCAAAGCTGACCTTTATTTAGTGTAGTGTGCTTTTTTTGTGCAAATGATCTCAGATGAACACTTTGATCAGCGGAGCGAGGAACCAGAGGCGAACGGCTCTGTCCTTGAGCCATGCGTGATGAAACGCCCGTACACTAAGCAGAGCCGCAACTCCGGGGCCTGACGGATCACCCACTCAGTTCAGTGTTCAGACAGCTGCCACAGAACATCTGTCTTTGTTTATCCTGGCCGGGCTTTGACATCTCGTGCGCCTTTGACCTACAGAAGGTAACGCTCTGTTGATGGGAATGTTTACTGACAGACAGTGAGCTATGGCTCGCTTTCACTTTCCATGCTTCCATTTTGGGGGGGGGGGGG
>JAOTIX010000002.1:7370779-7383421 GCA_027123715.1 Gaidropsarus macrophthalmus
TGAGAGAGAGAGTGAGATAGAGAGAGAGAGAGAGAGAGAGAGAGAGAGAGAGAGAGAGAGAGAGAGAGAGAGAGAGAATACAAAATGAAGATGTCAATGCAATGCAGTCTACACAGGCTGAGATGTGAAGTGGTGCAGATGGTGCGTCTTATTGATCCACACACAGACCTAAATATTGGAGAATTGGAAAACACAAACAACTGTCATTCTTTGTATATATGCCTAGGGACAGATAGCAAGAGACACTGATACACAACGTGAACCCACGATTAAGGCTGAAGAAAAGTGTTACTTGTTATCCAATAAAACAAATTGACATAGAATGCTGGAATGTCAGGTTAACCATCTGTCATACGAAAGAAATCAAACCACCAGACCATCTCGGACACAGATTCAAAAATACAATATTTTCATGGAGCGTTGTTTTCTGTACATTTTATTTACAAAATGTATTAAAATGATCTGTACAACGCCTCGTCCATGAGGTTGAGCTTCTGCATGCACTTCTTGCTCGTCGGTACCCATTACGATGCTTTGAGACGTTTTGTCTTTTGAAGGTGTCCATAGAAAAAAGAAAAACAAAGGGTAAAACTGGCTCTTTTTTTTTTGACCGAAGATTAACCAGGTGACGGTGACCTACGAGGTCGTGAGGAGCACATCTCTTCAAGCATCGTTGATTTCACATGCACATTTCTTTAGAAAAGCAAAACCAAAGCAAACACCGGAAATCCTGGGGAACCACGCCTCTCCTTCAGTCACCGTCATATAAATAAATATCATTTGATTAAATGTACACATCTTTTTTACAGCACTTTTGTCTTTCGTTGGTTTGTTCTTTTTTTCTACAAAACTATCTTTAGGTGACTCGGTAACTGTCCTAAATCCTATGGAATCACAGTCTTTTTGAAATAACAAGTTGGTACAGCAAAAAGGAAATGTGCTAACCTTTAAGACACTCCCTGTTACAACCTTGTATAAATCTATTTTCAATTGTATTTATATATATATATATTTATTTATATGTATATTGTAAAATTCCTTTTACTAAGTAAATTCACCAAACGCTATAATGCTCATAAAAGAAAATGGAAATTGAAAGCAAATCACAGCTTGTCGAAAAATGTGTGATTGTTTAACAAAGTTTGAATTCAAAATCCTATTATTTTAAAAGCCATCACTGTTATCCCTTCACTAGGACTGCAGTTCATCTATATTTGAATCATTGCTTTTGTTTGGCTTCATGGTTCATGTACAAAAGACTTTCGTGACGCTAGTTCAGGGAACAAATTTAGTTTTTGCGAAGTGCACATTTGTACGAAGGTGCCCGTGTTTCTGTCGCGTTCCTCTCACCGGAGATAACCCACTCAAAAACCCCTCCTCTTTTTTTGTTTTGTTTTGCTTCCAACCTAACCAAACAAAAGCATACAGTCATCCGGTTACATACAAAAAACTAAAAGGAAACACGATGAAACCAAAAACCCTCTTGGCAGTATTGGAGGTTGGACATGTGACCTTTCCGGGCCAGTGTGTGTGTGTGTGTGTGTGTGTGTGAGTGTGTGTGTGTTGAGCCAAAGAGGAGGGAGAGTCTCTGTTTCTTCACCTCATGTTGGCGTGTCGTGGGCTCCACCCACACTCCCAGGAGACCACCCCCGCAGCACCGGAGCTGAAGACCATAGATTCTCCACTTCTTCATGGATGTATAATGTGACTCATTCAATATAATCTCTCTCTCTCTGTCTAAATTAATATTATAAACAATTATAGGGTCACCGCGAGTAACTCACCGCCCATAAAAAATCTACTGACTAGTGTCTTACAGTGCTTAGAATAATGTCTAATAAAGTCGTTTGTGTAACACCAGTGTAAATCTGACGACGGCAGGAGAAGGATGAAACACAATGGACATATTGATCACGAGAAAAAAAAAAACAATCAAGCATTTGTTTTACAAGATTTGTCCTCATTATGGCACTTGAAAATGTGCTTAGGTTGCAAGTGATGGCTTTAGTTCTCTCGCTCGCTCAGTGTTTACAGGTCAAATGGGGAGATTATTTTTTTTCACAGATCGGCGCGTCTTTCCTCGCAGTGGGGGGGCCTCGAAGCGAGGAAAGAAGAAAAACATTTAAAACACAAAAAAGCAACGCCACTGCCAATGGGGTTTGCATTGAGTGGACTCTGGAGTTCCATAAGGCACTGAAAGGGGAGGAACAGCTTCGGCTCCGCCCCTCCCCTAACCCCACTCCAATGACCAGTCCTGTCGCGCTCGCAGATTATCGTTTTGAGTCCGAGCGGGAAGGGTTGGCTTGGATCTTGGTACCCCGCTCGGCCCGCTCCCTCCGCCCGCGGCCGGTCAGTCACAGTTGTTAAGGGGACAGTTTGGGTCTCCTAAACGCCCCGCCCGGACGGGGGGAGAACAAGGAGAACCGGAGGAACAGGAACACACAGGGAAGACACCTCAGGTGGATTGAACACAGTTTGCATGCACACGGGCGGACATTTACACGTATATGTACTGCATTGTTATCAATGGATAGATAAGAGGTTGCCCAGGAGGGGCCGGGATACCACCCACCTTTAAATCTTAACGCTCTCGGTTCCGTAGACGTTGTAGCCCTCCCTGTATGTGGCAAAGTTCTGGGTGTTGGTCGGGGGAGCGGGCTTAAAGTTCTGTGCATTCTTGGCCAATTTCAGCCGTTTGGTTTCTTGCCGTGATTTATAACAAAACTCTATCAGGGCCACCATCATTGCCAGCCCCAGCCCTCCAACCAAAATATAGAAGACACCAGCCACATTGCTAAGGCTGAGAGCACTAGTCTTGTCCTGGGAAAAAGCGATTGACAAAGTTAGAACATTGCAATGGAGCGTGTGACAACAGTAAACATGAGTCTAGCCCTACAATCCTGAAACATAAACTAGCCTGCTAGCCATAAACACGCTACGCTACGGGTGCTAAGTCCTCTTCACTGACTGGTGCTATTCAATGGCAGAGCATATATATCGACTCTAGAGTCACGAGACTAAACAAACTAATGGGGTTCTAAGGTTGACTCTTGGCGTTTAACCGTAATAAAGATTTATCTGTGGTTGACGTCCAGACGCTGTAGGAGCGCCTTAATGTTGGCATCGTCGTACCACTTAATTAAAACGACTAGTGAGCCAACTCTTATTTGCGATCTGATGGTGAATGTAGAGACTCCCTGTCCTGTTGTGGGTAACAGTATATTGCTTCTGACCACGTTGAGGGAAGCTGGTCAGTATCGCATAGGTCGAAAAAAAACTACTGGCTGCTATTTCCTTAGCGACATGTACGTATAACTGCCATGGTATCATTGTCATACAGTACAGTCAAATTCATATTATTGGATGAATTGTTGCTCGAAAAAAAGATCACTAAGAATTGAACCATTTTGCTGCTGCTTACTTACCAAACATATTTATTAAAAATTTGTTTATGAGAGTTTTACTATTTGCCATTTTAACCCTGTGACCACGGACATTGTAACACAGGCTATCCGACAATCCTACCCAGTAGTAAGCTGCTTCTCAGAGGGTTAAATATTTGGTATACTCTATTTCTCAACTTTCTGTGGGGCGCAAACTACATCAAACTTCAGGCGTCAACAAAGAGCGTAAGAGAGGCACCCCGGGGTGCCCTGTAGGCTTCTGATGGAGCTCATCATCACCAGAGCTTATCTCTGTTCACTGCACCACAGGAAGCTGAAGAATATGAAACGCATTTCCACGCAAACTAGTAATAACACAAATAACTCAAATTTTAATCAATAGTTTGGTAAATACAAACAGCAGCATAATGGTCATAGTATGAATATGTCAAGAGTGAAAATGAGCAAAAAAAAACAGTTGCTGTGACTGTTGTGGTCTGTAAGCTGATTAATCTGTTTGGCACTTTTACAGTTTCCCCCAAGCTGTTATCCTTACAGCCTACAAAAACAAATTGTGAATTTCTGTATTTGAAAAAAAACCAGGAGTAAATAATTCTCTCAAAATGAATAACCATGGCCACAAAGGAAAACACTACTTTCTTTGCAGTTATTGTCATGGGGAAACGGTGCGCTGACTTTAAGCTACAAAAAACTTTTGGTATTTGTGTCGGAAAAATAAAGAAATCAAAAACACTGAAAATACAAAAAAAAATTAAAAAATGTGTGGAAATTAAAAATGCAACTGTAGATGTAAGATAAATCTTGTCTTTTTTTGTTGCATATGAACAGTACGTCAAAATGCAATTTGGAATCAGTACAAAAAGACCTACAGCGACTGACCTTACTTCCAGAGTCCTTCGTTCCACATTCACCCTTATCGTACCACCATTTGTTTTTCAGCTTGTCTAAGATGCCTTGTTCACTGAGTTTCAATACTGCGAGGTTTACAGGAGTTCTTCACGTGGGAAATAACATAAATAACATTATATTATGTTATTTTATGTTATTCAACTTTTTTTTAAAACTACTACATACTTTTTAAACCAACAACAAAAGCGATAAAGCAGGGTCCCTGGCTGCATCAACATCACAGAAACACAGGCAGTCCTAACCTATTTACCTTCATCACCCCTACAGCTAAAGCCAGGGTCTGCCCATATCGCTTTGAGTAATCGGCAGGGAGCTGTTAGCAGGCGGACAGGCAGGTACTGACCGTACACTCTGCGAGTCTATCCATAAAGATGACAAATTGGGGTGCATTTGTTTGTGTTGGAAGTGGGGGGTGGGGTCATCCGTAACGTACTACGGTAGGGTTCAGCACAGCGTATTTAACAAACTCAACCCAACAGGAACCCCCTTTCTTTTCAGACAGGAAACGCACTACGCTTCATGAGGATGATGTACGGTGAGTACCAGCAACCTTCTCTTCCACACATGCAGACACGCAGCGACCTCCGACGCTTCACCGCGTCGCGGTGATCGTCGGCGCGCCGTCGTAACACCCGGGCGACGCCGCCGTGCGACGCCAGAGACAGACGCTCGTAATGAATTCCGAAAGCGGTTCCGCACCTTAATAAGATTTGCCACGCCTCCCCTTTAACACGAAGGATTAGCGTCACGCGGGCCACAAACCGGGCAGGACGTCAGGCCTAAGCTGGGAAGCACGGTGCGGTGAGACACCTCACTGCGTTACCCCCACGATCCGTCTCTGACAGAGCTGCGGTACGACTTGATGTCTGGACACCGCATTAAAAAGAAAGGCACACGATAAAGAGATAGCCTTAAAACAGGTAAAACGGGCGCAATGTAAAAAAATAAGGAGAATAAATGGAAGAACTAGCCCCCAGCAAAATAAAAAGGTGTCGATAAAGCGAGTGGCCAGGCAGGTCTCCGCTGAACGATGTCCCCCATGGGGTTTAGGGACCATGTATTATGTACGCAGGGAAGATTATGCCACAGTATATCCCTCCTCGCCCATCTCCCCAAGCACTTTGTGGACATTGTGTTGGCTCAGAGAGACATTGATTAACAATGCAATTAGGCTGTTACATGTTCTGTGTCTGAAACTCAATCTAAGCCACCTCATGTTGAGCCTGAGGGCGACAATGGGCTGTCCGTCTGTCCGTGTGAGTGTGAGTGTGTGTGTGTGTGTGTGTGCACGGGGAGATACGCGTGTTGGAAGAGCATGTGGAGGTGTCCGTGTGTGTGTGTGATTTGTGATGCCTATTTCACAACAGAGTGCAGTAAATGAGAAGAGGGCGCAGCCAGGTGATGCACGCTGTGCCACAGGCTTATTTCAGGGGCCGATCTTCAGGTGAGGCTTAGCCCTTCATCATCCTCGTCCTCCTCAGACGGCCAGGAGGTGCCAAAAGGAGCGGAGGAAACGAGCAGCTGTGCACACCTGCCGCCCGATCAGTTGGGAGCGAACGGAGACGAGCCAGAGCTTCTGCCTCCGTCTGAGGCGGACGCGCTGCGCGGTTCAGCTTCCCGTGAGAAGAGCGCCGAGCGTCTGCTAGCATTGTTAGCAATGGCGCCATTTGGAAGATGAGTTCCACAGCAGGTGATCGATATGGAAATAATAAAGCAATATCCAGCTCGCACGTGACCCCGTGACTAAAGTCGGGCGGCCGGTGGTTAAACATTGATCTATGCAATGAAGAAGACCCTTAAATACTACCTTGTGCCATCAGTCATCGCAGAGCAGGGTCAATACATGGCAAAATAATATGTCAGGGTGAACTACAGTAACCTACAGCTTTATCTGTGATGGAACCGATTAGGTGACCTTAGTAATTGCATGTGTCACGAGTTTCATTTGTCCTTACATTGACCGGTGCGGCCGCATGAACAGTCCAGGTGTGTGAGCCGCTTGAGACTACAACAGCAGCAGCACCCCGTTGAATAAGTCCTTTACCGTTTGAACGGAGGTCTCCACACGGCGCACCGTCAGTTTCCGTGCAAGGAAAGCCTTTGGCATGTGTGCGAGTGTGTTGAGAATTAACGTAAATAAGGATGACAGTAAGGACTCCTAATCGCTATGAAATAAAGAGAACAAAAAAAAGAGATTTGGTGAACTAAATTAGAATTCTCACGTTTGCCCGGAATGCTTACTCCCCTCAAGACGCCGCTGTTCTCCTCGCCTAACCTCCTAGCCACCTAGAGCCGCCATTCTGGGGCTGAAGTCACAAAGGTTGAAAATTACACAAAAACAGATTTGGGCTTCATGAGGCCAGCCTCATGGGAAACACCTGAGAGATGAATCTGTGTTTATGATCGTATAACCTTTGATTTATACCTAACTAATGCTTCATTACCTATATTCTGAGTACACTCAGCAGCATGGCTTGTTCTACCAGGACTCTTGCATAAAGCTAGCCTACAACTGACAATCTTAGCTGGCCTACAGATGTATAAGGCTAACCAGATGTTTCCTCAACCTTTCACATCTGCAGGGCAGCTCACCGGAGCCTCAATTCACCACACATAACCTCCACCCGCAAAGGTTACATTTACTGACAAAATAGAACTGCTTTTCTATATCAAACACAACCGCCCACGGTAAAACCCCCACACCTTCCACTAACCACACAATTTAACCTTCAAGCTGCATCAAACACCTCACTTCCATCGGGCTATGTCATCTTTACAAAAATCCAATAAGACATTATCCTGTTTTCTGCTGGTCAAGTAAAGAGCTTCCTCTGTTTGATTGAGTTGTCAAATCGCCATGGCCCCAGGGGCTATCATCATCATCTCATCATCATCGTCACCATCATCATCATCAGATGGCTTTTCGCTCTGCGTTAGGGCAGTAGCCGTAGCAGGTTGGCTGTCCGGTTTGGTTTGGTTGCGGTTGGGTTACTGTAACAGCCATGCCGATTACTCTGAACTATGGTACCCGATTGTGGTGACATCGAGGCTGACCTTGGAGTCACCGCCCCCGCTGCCGCACTCTCCCTTGTCGTACCACCATTTGTTTTTCAATTTGTCCAACAGGCCTTGCTCATTCAGTTTTAAAACTGCCAGGTTAACAGCATTTCTTGAAACGATAAAACATAACTTGTAAGAAAATGCACAGGTCCGTGAGAAATCTAATGCAAAGTAATAAGAATGATAATTGTTATAATTCAAATCATAATAATATTATTATCTGTAAAAAAAATCAATCATAATTGGTCATGGTAGAAAGACTACCGCGATTAGCGTTGAAGTCGGAGCAATGCTATGAACAAATTTGGCTTGTCTGGAATTGTCTCCTGAAAAGAGGGACAGATTGTTTAGGGATGGAGAGATTAGGGAAGTTCATATCAGGGTGAAGACTGAGGGGTTAACTCTCTGCCCGGTGGCATGGAGTGGGGGGGGGGGGGGTTACATTGTTTAGAGCTGAAGTGTGCGGGATGGGGGACACTCGTCATTGAGAAGGAGTAACAACAACAAACAGCATGCAATTAACATTCGTCACAAGTGACAGCACAGCTTTTAAAAGCTAAATTGAAAACCCAACCGAGTGTTAAATTGAAAGTGACAATACACACGACACAGACAGGTAGGACGACACGCGGCACAGACGGCGGGGGTCGAGGGACACAGAGAAGCGATGGCGAGAGAGAGAGGGAGAGAACGAGAGAGAGAGACACATAATCACAGTTAGCTTTAGACGTTAGCATTAGCATTACAGGGACCGTCTCCGTCCCAGCACTGGTCTGAACATCTGTCCAAAAGAGGGCTTGGGGGGGAAGAAAGAAAGAAAGATCATACTACCGTTACCTCGGCGACCGCAAACACAACGACGACCACAATGACAACGACCACGACAACAACGACGACAAACACGGGCACAATAAAAAGAGGAGGAAGAGGAGGAGGAGGAGGAAGAAGAGAGTGACAACACACAGGGCGAGAGGGGGCATCAGGGTAGGTGGAATACTATAACAACGGGCGGCCATATTGTTATAATATCCCACCCACCTTAATGCTGAGCCTTTGGGCGTGGCCACGCCGTAGCCCTTGGAGTCCAGGTTGCCTCCGACCTTCATGGTGTCGCAGGGCTTGCGCTGCTCGATGTACTCGTTCATGGTGGACTCCAGCAGGAAGGCGAACTTCCCCTTGGACTTGCGCACGCGCGCCACCCCGTCGGGCGTGGTCTTGGCGAACACGCTGGGCTCGGCCGATTTCATGTAGGACCACATTTTCTCGTACACGGCTATTTTGGATCGCTGTGCGGGAGGGAGAGGAAGGGGGGGGAGGGGTAGTTTAGACACGTGATTTGATTGGTTGGTGTGCGATTTGGGATGGATTTTGCGGCGTTGTTTGTATTTCATAATCAAGGTAGCCACGGTATACAGGAGTATTTGTAGACATCCCAGGAATGCTGCGTGATATCTCGAAATACTCCCGGGAAAGACGTGGCGGCGGGCAGCGGGGGCGTTGCGGGGGCAAGGAAAGCAAAAACGCGCGGGCCGCTATGAGATTAGGAAGTACAAAAACTCGCAGAATCCATTTGTTCTTTGCTGCGATATCAACGTGCGCTTCGTCGAAGCCTGGGATTTGAATTCACCCAAATTGAATGGAGAACACATAATGCTGATGGTAATATTATGTAGAGCCGGCGAATACAAATCACTGGCTTGAGGGGCGAAGCGTAACACAAAGTTTGGAGCGGAGGACGCAGCAGCCCTTCCCTTTGTGTTGGTTAACAGCAACACCAGGAGAGCATGCGCACTTTTATAGAGAACGCACTGCTGCAAACAGAACAATATATCACTTTATACAACCCAAACGCCGTCAGCACTATTTCCCGCCCCTCCAAAAAAAAATACAAATAAAAGTACTCGCTCATAACTTTATGATTGTATCCCCTTACATGGTACGGTTGTACATAATTATTTTAGTGGAATCAATATAGCCGTCAGCAAATTTTCATGAAAATAAACAAGTGGAGGTGTTCGCTCGTAACGTTACGAGCGCGCGGCCGACGTGGCGCCCGCGTTGGTGGGGTTTGGAGCGGGCGTGGACGTAGGGGGGAGACAGATGGTGTGAGAACAGTCTAAAGTGAGTGAGGGGAAAGGAGGCCACAGGGAGGACGGACACAGCAGTTTGAGTGTTCCCCGGGGCTCGTTCGTGGCACTTCCTGCCCCCCACCCCCACCCCCGTGGCGGAGGTCAGGTCTAGCGACGCCGTAGCATCTGAAGGGGTGGGGTGCGGGGTTGGGGGGTGGAGGGGAAACCGATGGAGCCTCTCCATCTATAATAAGCATCAATTCAATTATTCAATGCCCACCGGATTTACCTTGGCACACCGTCCTCTCACGTCTGACATCACACGCGAGGAGGAAGACGCCAGGTCGAGCAGCGACAGTCTCTTACCGCGCGGAGCGCAGACTCAGGAGTGCGTGTGGGTTTGTGTGTGTGTGTGTGTATGTGTGTGTGTGTGTCACGTGATCTGTCGAGCTTACGTAAACAAATGCACTGCAGTGCACCATGCAAGTTGGCAGGGGTGATTTCCATAAAGCAATCAATTAATAAAAAAGGCCTCAGTTTCATATCAGAGTACCGCTAGCGATTTTTCACCGTGTGAACGCCAGAGCCGGACCGACTTGAACGATCGTACAACGTGCAAATTAATCAGGCTGGGACTGTTGACTCTGTTAACAGGCATGAGAACGCTCACATAGGCAGCTGTTATCTAACTACTATAGAGCGCCGCTGTGCTATATTTATGTGCGAGACAGACAGCGGAGGAAACACACGACAGCAGCTTGACAAGCGTGTCATTCTCCCAGTTGATGTGCGGTTTCTGACCGTGATAGCCCCTCCCACCCAACCACCCCGCTGAACGCCACGGGAGATGCTTTGGGACGGCTGAGAAATTAATATTCCCTCCACAATGCTGCCAGCAGGCGTGGATAATCAGCAGAATATTCTGGAAATACATCATGTGTTGACAGCAGGAGATAGGGAATAAAGTGCGTACTGTAGTACATGGCCGTGATACACGACGGCCCGTGCATGGTGACATGAGCGAAGCCCACCACATCCATGTTAATCACATTTATATATAAGCGCATTATTGAATGGGTATGAGGAATAAAGGTGTAAAGGGGACAAACATGCATGCATACATGATTACTTTGTTGACAGTGCAGTTCAGAGGCATTTGTCACGGTGTATCGTGCCAGCATGAGATAAGACCACTACATAACACAAGCAATATAGTCAACATGATGAATGCCTTCTGCTTTGACACCAAAATACGACTTTAAAGAATTTCAAGCGCTGGCTGTATCGTTCCGAACAGGAAACGCTTTTGATTCAGTGTGTGGGTTCCCCAAAGAAGAAGTCCAGACTTTAAGAGGGGACTTTCATTTTGAAAAGGACGCAGGTTTAGAGGACAATTTGAACAAGAGCCTCGTGGCTCATCTGCCGGAGAGCCCAACCCCCCACCCCCACAGCCACAGCCACAGACGCCCTCCTCAAATGCACAGAAAGTAATGGATTTGGTCATTGATTACTGACTGAGGAACAGGAGCGTTTGCTGCCTCAGTGCTTTATGAAGTCAATTCATCGACACGAGGCCGGGGTCTAAATGGGGGGGGGGATTCGCTCCAGCCAAGTCAACCACGGGGTCGCTTTTAAGAAGAAAACGCCTGAAAGAAATCATGTGTGAAGACAAGGGTGGGGAACATGGGGGCGCACACATGCACCCCCACACACACACACACATACACAGACACACACATACCAAACGCAGTCCCCTGATAAATTCATGCAGAGCATAACACATTGAAAGTCACCTCTGCATCCTCTTCTGAAATGCAATCATTCACGTTGGGGTCTACAGTGGTCATTTGAAGCGTAATTAGGACATAATGATGGCGAAGGTCCATCATTAGCATTGGAAATGAAAATATGTTGCACAATTATAGACCTCCCTAAATACAACATTCTGCATGCGCGGGGCGTAGCGCCCTGTGGAGACACATTGCAATTCAAGTGGACTTTCAAACAATTAAAAGGAGTGGCGAGGGCTGTAATGACTGTAATCACAGCCGGCTACGAACCAAGGTGTGCCTGTCGCTGGTGCGCCGTTCCCTGATGGGTAATAGTCGTTAGATATGCCTTAAATGGTGTATTATTACGCCAAGGATGATCTGCCATTATCAAATGAGTGGGTGTGAACGCTAACTGCTGCCAGAAGAACGTTAAGAGAGTAGACTATAGGGGTTTGTTATGGAATAACCTCACGGTTGTTGTTGCTATTTCTGAAGTTCCCAGGCTATGGTCAGTCGATGTGCGAGGGTGACATGTGATTAGGGTTCAAAGTCAAAGTGATTGCGTCCTCCATTTTAAACAGCTACTTAATCTGTATTGATTCCAGGTTACGCCGTGCTCAGACCTCTGCCCACTGGCCTCTGACTGACTGCAGCATATTTCTCAGAGCCTGTGTCGTCCTGCATTGCAGAGACGAGACCCCATTAAGCTTGCACAAACACTGCCTGCACATCTTTAGTCTACAACGCACACACACACACACACACACACACACACACACACACACACACACACACACACAGGCATGCACGTCCCTGCATGTACAAACAAACCCTTGCATAAACACACACACTCACACACACGCACAGGCACACACAGGCATGCACGTATCCGCACATACACACAGACAAACGCTTGCACAAAGACACACACAGATACACACACACACACACTATAATATTCCCAGCATTTCCCCGCATTTCAACTGAGCATTATTCAGTTTGTGGACAGAACAGAGCATCCTTCACCCCCCCCCACACTCCTCCACCTGCACCACCCGTACCGCCGCATCCCAGGGCCCACCTTAATATCCACTACGCCACAACTACCTGATCCTCAAGTGCACGGCAAGAAATGAAAGCTGAAGCTCTGGGGGTACATTGTCATTGAACAGCCACCTGGCACGGCCGGAATACCAATCGCGGCGGAAAGTGGGATGGGGGGGGGAGGGAGGAGAGAGAGAGAGAGAGAGAGAGAGAGCGAGAGAGAGAGAGAGAGAGAGTAGCACACACTCCGTTGTGTCTGTCAATGCTACTCATGCGATGTTCAACACAGCCCTCCGAGGACGCCCCGTCCGCCCCTCACTCTCCCTCCTGGGAGGTTAGCTCTGTAAACTCCTCTAGCCTCACTTCTACCCCCCCCCCCACACC
>JAOTIX010000002.1:7513126-7525698 GCA_027123715.1 Gaidropsarus macrophthalmus
CTACTTCATAACTGAATCAACCATTTAAAACATAATACAGATTCAAGCATCAATGCATAATGTAAACAAGCCAAGTTGTTGCAGTACTGCTTACGTCCACTAGGATGCAATGTCTGTCCACAGATTCAAGTCGCAGCTTCTTAAAACATGAATGGCACAGTCATCGTCCATCTCGGTGACGGTGGGAGAAGCGTCAGGTAAATAACGTATGCGCTATTTTACTTGGATTTACGTCATCCAGGAATATGAATGCATTTCCCATCAGCCAGCTTCCTAATACTATCGGCAACCTGCATACAAATGTAGCCAAGTGCCTGAACTTTGACCTTGGTAATTTCCCACGGGTTCCTTTTTCGGCACGCAAAGGGTCATGCGCAGCATAGAAAATGCTTATTAGCGACGTCGGTGGCTCCCCAGATATTATGTTAACTAGATGAACTGCAATGGACCTGTCCCATTCGAAGCCTCTTGTGCAATGCAATGTGAGAAGGCAGCTTTACTTACTGCTAACATTGAACAATTGTATGACTGTAAAATGCAATGCAAATGCATGTAAAAGATATTTAAAAGAAATATTCTTAATGTTAAACAATAGGAATTGATTTAGTGCATAATGTCAGGGAGTGTTGAAAAAAATTAAATACTAAATATATATTAAATGTCCAAAAGAATAAGTACAAATTCGAGCACGGATTAGCTCAGATTGTTTGGAAAAAACAATGCAGTTTCAAGCGTAGAAGTAAATGAGTAATGAATAAAATATACAGAGAACATTTTCTATTTGCGTCAGTTCATTTGCAAATATGTCTTTTTCAGCTATAATGATCTTCAAAATCACACGCTTACAGTTCATTAGTTAGCTTATTGTGGTTTGTCAGACCAGCCCATCATCAGCACTTATCCTAATGAGCAGTTCTACTTTTCTGACTATGTTTTTATTATATATCTCCCATGTGACAAAACATGGTGGGAGAGAGAGAGATAGAGAGAGAGAGAGAGAGAGAGAGAGAGAGAGAGAGGGAGAGAGAGAGAGCATGCAAGGGTTTGTGTTTGTGTGTGTATGTGTGTGTGTGTGTGTGTGTGTGTGTGTGTGTGTGTGTGTGTTTCTCTTTGTTTATGTTTATGTACATACAGATTCCATACGTTCTGTTTGGTAATTTTTCAACCAAACAATTAATAAAGAAGTGGAACTCGGTCACAAGAGGCAACCTACGGCTACGTATTAATCTGAACAAATTCAAATAAAGAACGTTTATTACACAACGTCTATACATTTAATTAATTCACATTACACACCCATAATAGTAATTATATATAATGTATATTCCATTAGACATTACATAAGATCTTTCCTCGAATCAAAGAATAATTTTCGGTCTGCAGCAAGTGTCTTCAGTTGCCTAGCAACTCCAGCCCCGGTGCGGACTAACTTGGCGATAATGTCTGGTGTGTGTGGAGGTAAATCGGGGGGGCAATTTGATTTCAAAATAGGTTGTGTGTAGGCAGGGGGTCAAACCCCGCCGTTACTCCAGGATACTCACGCCAATTTCGAGGAATTGCAGTCATGCTGCTGGCCTCGGAGTACTTCAACATACAGCGCTCAACCTTCTTATTTCTCAAAGCCATTAGGGGGCCGTGTTTGGACACAAAGGCCTTCTTAATCACATTTCTGACCGTGCAAGCTTATGTTTGCTAGCCCCTATGAAACGGGCTGGATTTACTATGCATGCCACCTGAGCAGCCGAGCCCTGAAGCAAGGCAGAAACTATGTTTGAAAGCATGGTAATTCCGCTTCTGACTAGGGAGCATGTCGTTGCTCATTGCTGTGCATAATTGCAGCAGCCTCTGTAAGATCCACATGCGAGAGCTAAATGCCCGTAGCGATTGTTCTTCCTCCCCAGGTTTCCTGCTTCTGCGATGGACACGCTTCCCTTAAACAAGTCCACAGTGCCCTCAGCGAATCAGCCCCCCTTTCACTCAGCGCCCTCCATTTCTGTGCCCATTAAACATTCATAACTGATTTTTACTTTGATAGTGTATGCATATTGTATGTCACGCCTCGCCATGCAGGTAACATAACCGGGTAGGGAGATTCTGAAAGGATCCCTTTTTACTGGGTCTTAGTGAACTGTCACAGGACTTTGCCCGTTTGTTTACATCCTGACAGATGTCGCTGCGAGTAATAAGATGCCATATAGCTACAAGCAAAAAAAGGATTTTGTTATTCGTATTGGTTTTGTTTATCCATCACAAAATAATGTGTGCATGCTTTATTGCATTTTCTATTTGAATTCCAATAACTTTTTGTTTATCCTGTCCTATTTTATTCTAGGACTATTCCATCCTATCTTATATTGTACTGTATCACACCATGCCCTACCATACCTCTATACCATACTATACTATACTGGAGAGTATCGTCCCACCATGCATCAACCATTGATGGGCTGCTATGGTTAGGATTATGTTGATGCATTGTCATGCATGCGACACCATACCATACCATAATATACCACACCAAACCATAACATACTATACCATGCCGTCCTTCCCCCCAATGCTAATGATATTAGCATACCAGATCTTAACATACCACAACAGACCATAAAGCCCACGTCATGCTATATTTGAATTGAGTTGATATGATACTGTTTTATATTATACAATACTATACTCTAGAAAGATGAGAAAGGCTCATATGAAAGCCTTTTGCACGGAAGGCCACTTCACAAAAGTTCAAATGAGAGGAAGGTATGCGTTGAGATGGATGAGAGATTCACCCTCAGCGGCCCGCATCCGGCCACTCACAATTCTGTCTATCGATCGCTAATCAGAAAATAAATTGGAATTTCACGGTCACTCCATTTCACTCAACCTTCAAAAAAGTGTGCAATAACATTTGGACGGAAAAAGAAAGGGGGGAAAAATCGCAGATAATGGCTTATTCATAATTGCGATTGGAAATACACATTGAGACGCTGAGAACAGGAAGCTCTGTGTTCGGCTGTTGATGTCTGCATTAGTGACCCCGGTTAGTCAGGCCTCTCTCCCTCGGACAGCAACGAGCCAAGGAATAGATAGGAGCAAATAATGAACAATTATATTGAATGTGAAGATGTGCATGGCGTAAGTAATATATATATATGCATCTGTATATATTTAGAGCAGTGAGTTTATACATAGAACAGTGAGTAATGTGATTATTAAATACTTGAATAAAACACAGAGCTGAAAAGGCAGTACAGTAGCACCTCCCCTCTCTCTCACCCCCCGTTCTCTCTCTTTCACACTCTCCCCCTCTCGTTCTCTCGCTCTCCCTCACTGTGTGATGCATTTGTGCTACTTCCATCTCTCCCAGCCTCTGAAAAAAATCACTTTGTCACATGGCAACGCATCATTTCACATGCTGAATCTTTAACTACTGGAACTGGAAATCCTTTCTGAGCATGCAATATCCATTAGGGGGAAAATTATTCATATGACTCGGCTGCATTATTTATTGCTTAATGACGAGAAATAGGTGGCTCTGACCCTCTCTCTAGTCCCCCCCTCTAATATGATATCTTTCAGCGCTCCCAAGTCATCTTCACAGGATCCCTCGCCGGGGCCTCATCCCATGATGTGGAGTGAGAAATGACTTTTGACCACATGATAATGGGATTTAAAGTGCCCTCCTTCTCCCCGTATCTCCCTCGCCCCGAGATTCATGACCCCATCACACCGCACCGCTACTTCACCACGTCCCCATCTGCTTAACCATTCTGTATTGTATTGCGTTGTATGACATGCATTCCACATCATTACTATTCATGTTGGGATTCCCATCGCCGTGGTGACATTAGGCGGGGTAATGGAAATTGAGGCAGTGGCAGAAGTGGTAGTCGCCGCAGCAGTAGTTAAAGTGGTGGTAGGGGCAGTTGCAGTGCATCGTTAGAATTATATCATAGTTGTATTATAGTATTCATAGGAGTATAAGTAATGAGCAGCGTAGCAATAGTGATATTAATATGAATAGCCGGAGTATCCTCATCATCGTTCTGCGTGGCTGCAAAGTGAGACGCAGTAAAATAATACTACTAATGTATCACCGCTATAAAATACTGTACTAAATCTCTACCGTCGTCAGCGTTGGCCTCCGATGCACAGCGGACTAGCGTGTGAAGTATAGCCCCGATAAAATCAACACCACCCCAATGTGAATTGTAAAGGCTGAAAAATATCTCACAGCACCCCACCCCCATCAAATAATTTATTTTGGAGGCAAATGTAGCGGCTGAGAATAACCGCCACGCACCGGGTAGTTATGCCTGTGTCAAATACAAACTGTCACAGCGTATTGCGGTCAGGCTCGGTGTGTCTGCGGATGAGGTTATGGTGCATTGTGTGACGGTGCACGGTCGGGTGGAGCAGATGGAGACTGTGCAGGTGGGAGAGTCCAGCTTCTGTTCTCGGTGGAACCGGGGAGTGGATGAGCCTCTCCCCCTTGCCAGGACCCCCCCCCCCATCGCTGTGTTTCAGGGCGATATAAACGAACGTAGGAATCACAAATCAACGGTTCAGTGTATTTGCCCCTGGGTTTGAAACGTTGACACACATGGCTCAATTCTATTACCTCAAATGATGTAACAAATACATTTCATAATAACAACCTGAATATTGTCAGGTGATTGTGTGTGTGTGTGTGTGTATGTTTAGTTTGTGTGTTCATGCTTGTGTTTGTGCATAACTAATATGTTAATCCTGCATAATTCTAATGAAATTGGCAGAGACAAATAATGGATTTTGTTTGCACCTCGAACCGTTGGCAAAGCCATACATATGTGAATACATTTTCAAGTTTATTCGGCAATTGTCGACTGCAAAGCCTACTGTACACGTGGTCTATTTAGGGGAGGACGAAAACAAATGGTGTAGCTGCGGTGATATTGACCTTTTTAAACCACAGTAAACAGGCTGGTGATATCCTGCATCTGTCAGTCATTATGGGTCAGGGATCTTGAATCTGGGTAGGAAATGTGGAAACACAATTGAGCATGGCTGTTTAGTCCCGTGGATACGGTGGTGGAGCAGTGCTCATTTCTGCCAAATCATCCATTACATTTTGATTTCCTTTCAGGGCTGCAGATAATGTGATAGCGGCTGCACAAAAGTTGTTTTTTCGGGAATGGCCTGCTTGTGTTGGTGCTCATCTCTTTTTAAGGCCGTCCTGCCCTCCCCTCCAACCCTTTATTTATGCCTCCTCCTCTTGTGATTTCCTTTTCTCACTTTGATAAATAATTGACACCCCCATTCCTCTTTGATATGGACTTTAAAGACTTCTGTGGGCTCACTCCTACTGGGTTCAGAGTGCACCTGAAACACTGGGACCCATTTCCCCGGCACCACTCTCGCCAATTTAATGTTCACGTTATCACTTTAAATAAACCAACAAGTTACATTTTAGCATGAAGTGCAGCCAAACAATATGGAAAGAGAATTAAATGTTAAAACGGAGGAATACAAATCTTAGAGTGGCTTTGGTAGCATTAATTATAAACAAATAGCTGGGGACTGCTTTTGCATTTGTGTATAATTGTGATTTAAGCTACATCTCATGTTTGCGATTCTGCGATACGACTGTGTTGCTGCTGATTTTCTACTGCAGTCCGTAGCGCTATGCTAGGAATGTTTATTGTTGCGGGGAGTTGCTTGATCCCCACCGGAGACGTTGTTTTGCAGTGTGGTCCAGCTTAAGGCCTTTTTATTGCTTTCATACTTTACTGCATGCCAGGTAGCTCAGGTTTAAGGCTTAACCAATCGGTACGCCTCTCCAATGTGTCAGCCGAAGGACAACGTGAAATGGCATCAGAGTGCCTCTTACGTATGTGAATAGAACATATTCCTGAGTTAAACAGGAGGCTGTAGCACGGGGCACATGGTGGGAGGAATAGGCTTTGACCCCTTAAGGATTTCATTGGATTGTGTAGGATGATACAAAGCCCACTGGCCAGCTCTGCAAAGGAGAAACTTATTACAAATTATCGGTTGAAAGGTTAAGCCCGCGGGCGAAGGTAACATTATTACGGCAACAAAATGTGTTCCAGAGGAAGTTACACTGCGTGTGTAATATTTCAGTCGGATTTCCAGACTTTGTGGCGGTTAATCAAATGTCAGGGCGTCCTTAAAGAGTGTTGTCACCATGCTTTGTGTTATTGGACACTGTACAGCCCTGACTCAGAGACGATCGCATTCCCAGGCCTGTGTTTGTTTGTTTGCCCGGTCTGTGTGCACGCATGTCAACGCTTGTACAGCTTGAACTAAAATTGACAGAGCTCAGGAATACCTGTGTGCTTTGTATCCGCGTGTGTGTGTGTGTGTGTGTGTGTGTGCCTGGCTGGCTGCACACACGTTTGTCCCCGTGCACATGCGCATGCGCTCGCTAGGGAGAGGGAGAGAGAGAGAGAAGGAGAGAGAGAGGGAGAGAGAGAGGGAGGGAGAGCGAGATAGATTGGTGGGGAACCAAGGAGAACCATTTTTTACTTTTTGTTTGTATTTCTTTTTCTGTACTTGAGTGGCTTTGCTCACGCTCACTGCTGACATTGGCAATGCATTGTGGGTTGTTGTCGGAGCCCATCTGGCGGCTGCGGTGACAAGGAGGAACCTGCTAATTAGTTCCCTTTGTAAATGGGCGGGGTCGCGAGGCATCCCCAGCTGTCATTAAACACACTCCCAATGAAAGAGGGAGGGGAAGGCAGAGACACAAAACACACAAACACACACACACACACACACACACACGTGTGTGTGTGTGTGTGTGTGTGTGTGTGTGTTTTGTGTCCCACACAGACACAGACAACACCTACTTCCATTTTTCCGTACGAGCAGAGAATGAAAATGTATTTTTAAGGAACTGCAGTGTCTCCTAACCGTCAACGAGTGATGCACAACGAGAACATTTGTGAGACAAACGCGATTAATAGCTGCCCCGTAAAATGGCAGGCATCTCAATCACAGCCCAGGAGAAGGGACGAAGCTACGCTTGTTTTCAGTTCAGTTCTTCAAGCTGCAATGTCAAGCCAAATCCATTTGACGATCTGAGCATCCGGGTTTCATCTTGGCACAACATCACCTTTTTTTATTGTATTAATCAAAAGAGGAATTGGTGAACTAGTAAAAAGGTGATTCAGGACTATAATAAAGCATCTGGGATTAGTGATGTTGTGATGAAATGCACGCAGAGACAGGGATAGGATGTGCGGTAATTGGCCTTTAACACATTGGCATACTGTGATCGTATAATTTACTTTGGGTTCACAATGCCAATGCGTTTATTTGGATCGGATAGAACAGATGTTGCTTTGCTGCATGGTGCGTTAAAAGAAATCTGTGTCTTTTACGCGTGTGTGTGTGTGTGTGTGTGTGTGTGCATGCATACCTGCATGAGTGTGTACTCGTGTTCTTCTGCACATTTATTCAAGGGGTAAATTATATTTATACTGCTGAAAAGATAAACTAATTATTTATACAGGCAAAATATTATGTTTCAAGTATCTCTCCCAGACGGACTCGGAGGTCATTGTTTGGGTATTGCAGAGACGCGTCGTCCGGAGCCATTGCAAGTCTGCGCGGGTCGCCCTGATATTCCTGCATTGATCAGGTGCGTGATTACAGGTCAAGCCTGCAGACTAAACGGACAAACACAAACTCATCATGTTGAAAGGTACATTCCAGACCATCAGGCTGCGCCAGGGCATTACTCACATTGTTCCGGGTGCTGATGCATATTTGTCTCAGCGAAGGCATTCGATTGCCATTCAGTTGAACTCCCCGCAGGCTTCCAAACAATAAATATGGAAATCTGCGCATAAGAGCCAAGCTCTTGTCTAGCAGCCTTTGCCTATTGCACAGTTTAGTCAAGTATCACTTCAGCGTAAACAGACTGATAGGAAACAGTCCGATGGAGACTTCCTTAATTCTCTTCCACACAATGCTACACAGCTCCTATTCTCCCAGCCCAGAACAGGCCGCTTTCAGGCTTTGTTTACACTGCTCAGGTTCCACCTGTCTTGCAAAGCGATTACAGTCAGCAAATCTGACGAATCAGATTTTCATTTTTTTTCTCCAATTATTCGATTCTTTGTAAATACACTTGTTACCGATGGCTGCAGCTGCGCACAGCCGCGGGCCACGCACTGCACGTAACGACCTCTCTACACCGCGGAGCGTCACCTCTGAGGGGTTAGAGCATAAGCCCCGCTATAGGGATACAACCCTGATTGTTTGGATGCTTTGAGGTTCTCTGACTCGGAGGATCATGATCAGGTACTTAGTATGGCCGCGGTGTAATCAACCTCTGGCTGTGAACCAATCACGGCTCCCAGGAAGAGAGTCATCACGCCACAATATGTGTTTGGTTTTCACCGAAAACTGTAGCGCTGAAAGAGAAAACGATGTTTTCTGTATAAGGTACACGAAAACATGTGTAGTCTGACAGAACATGAATATATTATAAGCCTGGCTGGGCCACATTCTCAGACATTTTGTGCGAGTTGTATTGAGGAAACAATGGGCCGCCATTGAAAGGCTTCCATTTAACTCGTGCCGAACCCATTCTTCTTTATTCCTCTTTGACAACCCCAAAAGCTGAGGCGAGAAACTTTGAAGACGGCGAGGAAAAATATAAAGAAATGAGGCGGAGGCCGGGGGACAAGAGAGGATACACAAAGCCTGTTTGTTTCACACTTAACATTATTAGGCAGGGATTGAACTTAACATTATTAATGGTGGAGGAGAGCCTCAGACGGCTTTGGGAGCGGCGTGACAATCACAGAGCGAAACGCGCCCGTCCGTCCTCGTTTTGCAATCTGGCCAGCAGATTGCGTAACGCTCTGGTTTTTGATGGATTCCCTCCTCTCGGTGCTAAACTGGCGGTCGACGGAACGGCATCGGAGGGCCGGGTGTCCTGGCGTACCAAAGACCCTAGCCTGTGACATCACCCCACACACACCCTCATAGGACGCTCCCCCTCCCCCTCCCCACCATGGCTCACACAGGGCTCGTTACCACCTATGAGTGCGAAGGCTTGATGTGTGGGGGAGTACATTTTGAGACCGGTTTGACTCATGTTAGATTCTTTCCCTATTCGTTTGAGGGGGGGGATATCACACCATTACAGATGCAGTGCAAATATATTCCCGCGTGCTGCTGTATTTACAGTAAGTCCTCCCCACACACACCCCTGCACCCCCCACTCCTGACATTCAAGGCCGGGAATATCTTTGTGGGATATATATTACATGTTACATGCTCATGACACTCAATGCTACAATGTTGAGGATAACGAGCTTCCCCCCCCCCTACACAAAGGCACCTTAAATATGACCCTTAGATATTCTGGATCTTCTGGGACGGGTTGTTCATCAAATAGCGTCATTTCTAACAGCTGAACAATGTTCAACGTCACCCGGGCTCCTGTATTCAGCACAAGTCATTAAGGCAGGCTGGTGCAAAGCCTGATATTATATGTGAAGATATGATGAGAGCACTTGAGCGTTTCGGGGCGTAGCTGGACCGCTGCACCACAGAGGATCGTGATCTGGTTATAAAGACAGATGGGTAGACTCAACTGACACCTAAATTACTATGAGGTGACTTAGATGCTATGGGAAAATAAATGATCTTCTTTGATGATTTACATTCATAAATGATGAGGTGATATTCCTGTACGGTGTACCGTGGGTTTACTGATCTGATGATCAAGAAATTAAAAGTGAAACTTTGAAACTGTTTTGTGACGGTCTCTCTATATGCATGGCTTGGCAAGTGGTCCCCAGATCCATCCTGCCAGCTCGCTGATGGACTCATTTCACTGAGACAAAAGACTTCATGGAACGGGTACAAGGTATGAGATTAAAAACCCCGCTTCCCTTTAAATCCTTTTCATCAGATGTGTTTCATATTTAATACCACAGTGGGAAGCCACAGTCAGACTGATTGGCTCTGCGACTCTATAGATTTAGCATTGAATGGTTCCATTTAAGATTTAAGACAACAGAATATATTGCATTGAGAATAAAGGCTGTATTATATTTCCTTTCTTTGGAATGACCCTATCTCAAATAGTTTTCGTATCATTTACATCAGAAGTTAATCATGAACACTGATTGTCTCTAGATAGGGCACACCATTATTTGAAGAGGACATCATATTGATTTTAAGGGTTCCAGTGAGTAATTGTCTTCTGCATGATAAACTCATGTGTAATTCCTCTATTTATACGGTCTCCTTCAGGCTTCCTCTTTTTAATCGACCGGTTTAGGTGAGATTAGGGGGAAGTTATTCGTCATTCTTCCCAGAGTTTGGACACGAAATGATTCGTATCATGCTTTCTTGAAACGTTTCTCTGAAACGTCTGGTAATGTTGAAGGATTGACGTTATTTTAAATCAAGCTGTCAACTCGACAGGCGGTCCATAGTCTGGCAGCTAGTGAATTGGTCTGGCAAAATACTTATCTTTATCTTTATACATATACTGATGTATTTTACTTTTTTACTTTACTTTGTATTTTTACTTTTGTACTCATTATACGATGTGTGTGAATACGCATTTGAAATATATTGAGAAATCTATGTTAGGCTATCCTGCGTGCTGATCTTTGGTTTTTAAAAACATAATTTGGTTTTCATCAGTGACTCGTTGCCCTTGGTTACCTCGTAACTCTCCATTGGCGCGCTCGGGAATATTTAGCATAGACCGCGCTGCGCGCAACCGCGATGATGCTCGTGCTGGAAGCGAGAGTCCGGGCGAGGGGATGAGACCGCGCGGGCACGGAGGAGTACACGGTCCCTCTTGGAAAGTAAACAGGACGTATATGCCGCTATAATAACATGTCGCAAGAGTGAAGATGGTGATGATGGAGAATGTTTGTGCTGAAGAAGGTCATTCCGGAGAATACAAGCTGTGATAGATTTTTAGATTTGGACTACACCATACTAAACTAAACATTGACCCGGCGTGTTCATCTTCATTAAGGGAATGGCGAAATGTGCATCGGAACGAGGTAGGTGAGACATGTGATGTTGAATGCATGGTTTTGCGGAGTGCATGTGGAAGAGACTTGCAGGATGCGGGGGAAATGGGCACAGGGCTGTAGCCTCATTAAAAGACTTGATTTTTATGTTGTTCCTCTTCCAAATCAAAGAACATTATTTTACCTTTAACACAACGCGATACTGCCCAAAGAAGCCCAAGGCAACTACGGGATGCAGGGGGAAATGTTCAGGCATTAAAGGGCATGTACATGAAGTAGCCTAATAAGGGATGCGTTTGGGCTGTTTTAATGCGCGTGCGTTTGGCACGGAACGTGCAATGGACCGATGCACGACAATGCGAGGAGAATGGATGAAACGCGTACAAATAAAATAGACCCAACAGTGGTATGATGCATGTTTCTAGCACTTGTTACTCAGTTAAACCCCTGTAATGCGCGTGATGGAGATGTGACGCGCAGAGGCTCTCACTGCCTCCTCAAAAAGCTCTGGGCACGCCACTGCATCCACACGGCCGGGTGCAACCGTGTCCAAGTTGTTTCCCCGGTGAAATAGGTTCATTAAGGCTTGTCAACGTTGTGTACGGGGTTTACCACTGTAGTTTCTGACCAGTGTTCAAGTTGGAGTCGAGACGGTTTGCGATCGCATGAAGGCTGCACGGTTGGAGGCAGAGTGTGTGAGCTCCTGTTTTACTGCAGCAGAAGACCGTCTGAATGCAAGGAACACAAAGTAACATGTGAAATCGTTTGAAATCGGGTGAATTGTGGGTAATTGGTTACAAATGAATGCTTTATTCAAACTAACAAAGTTATGGATGGGCCTACCTATCTGGCTTTTAGATCAATTGCATCATTGTCGTGATTGGTTAAAAACGAATAATTAACTTGTTGAATCCCTCCCCCCCCAAAAACGGAGGGGGTGGACATTTGCAAGCAATAGTCGTCATGGTGACTGGTTGAATAAGCAATGTGGCCTTGACACCTAAGCATTTAGGAAGTTATCCAACCTTGTGCTTGGCACTCTGACAGTGACTGAAAAGAAGGCCTTCGGGGGCCATGACGTACCAGACACGTCGCATTCATTGGTCGTTTGCATAAAATTCATCTATGAAATTTGATTATGATCCATAGGATTTAGATTTGAGTGTCAGCCAAAACTGTGTTCATTTAACTGTGGTGTCCCTTCAGTGGAATGGGAAGGATTAAGCGTGTTACGGATGCTAAATTCCTCCTTCAGTTCGCATTTTAGTCCAGCCACTTGCTCTATTATCCCTTTGTTTCATATTCAATTCTCACCGTTTTCTTTTGAAGGAGTGACGTGTGTTCACTGACACACTAATGACAACGTCCTTTGTGGTGAAAGTATTCTTTTCTGTTCACACATTGAAATAGTTTTTGCTGAAATACTACCATGCACAACATTGGCTCAGTGTGTTTGACACACAAATCATTCTTTCTATGTAGGACATTTCACACACACAACCACACACACACAGACAACCACACTGCACACACACAACCACACCGCGCACAGTTAACCACACC
>JAOTIX010000002.1:7637527-7648845 GCA_027123715.1 Gaidropsarus macrophthalmus
TCACCCCTTGATCAACCTACCTCTCTGTCTCTGTCCCCGCCGGGGGGGTGTGGGGGGGGGGCGGCCTTACTCTAGAGGGCCTTCCAGAGATCAGGAGTTGAGTTGAGGGGTACCACCGACAGCAGATGTGCGTTAGGGAACAGAATGCCCTTTAATACCTTAACGTTAACCTTTTACCCCCCACACACATACGCACACTCCTGGATGGAGCCGTCGGGGATATCTGTCACCCCACCCTCCCCCCTACGTCACCCTCACCCCCGCCCCGACACCGCTCCACCTCCCTGATCTTTACTCCTGTTTAGATTGTGCGGGGCTGTGCTCTTGGTACCTTTGGCCTCTTCGTCTTCCTCTCCATCTTCACCTCACTCGCTCTCTCTCTCTTTCTCTTTCTCTCTCCATCGCTCTCTCCCTTCGCATGGTCCCCTCGCCGTTCACATCTCTGGAAGACAGATGGGGAGGGGGGGGGTATTGCATCGATAACGATAAGGAAAAAGCGATAAAAAGTAAAGACACAGGTACAGGCTATAAAAGATGGAATAAACAGGCCCGCGCGGACGCATAAATGTACAGCGCTGGAACACACACACACACACACACAAGGCCGCGGACCCCCATCAACACACTTGGCAACGGTGGCAGTCAAACAGGGGGCCCGGAGACGACGGGACCACCAGGGCAGCAGACATGGCACTAACACACACTCGAGACGGGCACCCCCGCCATCAGAGGGCACTCGGCGGCGCTCTGTATCTCAGCGTGGGGAGCGAGCGCGCACTCCGTCAACGTCGCGGCGCCGCACCTCACCGCGGACCGACACACTTGTCAGGCTAAGTGTGGGAGGACCGGTGGGAGGGGATTGAGTGATAGTGGGTGTAATTATTTTAAATACGCACCCGAGAGCTCCCGGTCCAGGCTGTCGATGAAGCTCTGCAGGTCCACCGTGTCTCCCAGCCGCGCTGAGGACGACAGAGGTACGGCCGGCGGGGATGTGAATACGACGTACGAACGAGGGGAAACCAAAGGATTCAAAAAACTAAACAAAACAAATCCGAGACTGAACTTCCCAAAGAGACTCTCCGAACGGAGGCAGAGTTACAGTCGTCCGCTTTAAAGAGCAGAAAAAGATTCAAGGCCGTTGGCTGCAGGTTTAAAGCGAAAGCTGATCTCCCAGCAGCACCCTCTGCACAGCACCATGGCTACAGCGGGGCCGGGGGTCTATTTCTCCACCAAACGCATCCTCCTTATTAAAATGCAAGGGCCACCACAGCACGCCATTGTTATGCAAAATGGGAAGAACCATGGTGTTTATGTACATGTGCTACATGCTTCGGCTCTGTGCTTCACAAAGCGAAACGCCGTCGCAGCCAGGAAGTGTCGCGGAGGCCGCGTGAGGATACGAGGATGCACCTGCAGGAGGTAGTAGGGGTCCCTTCAAGTACCTTCGGGTGTCTGGGCGCCGCCCGCTGCGTTGCGGCTTGTGTTCAAACCGTTTCCCGGAGAAGCTTTGCTGCCTGCGGGACGTTGAGACGGAGAGAATGAAAACAAATGGGAGAATGAAGATGGAATACAAGATTTCTTAAAAACAACAACAGCAACACACAGAGGGCCCGGCCGTGGGAATGAGTCATAACAGAGTCCTGCAGCTGCTCATTATAATAATGCACGGTACAATTCCTCTCTCGCTGGTTGTCTTCCCAAGTGAGAGCGCTGCCGAGACGAGGGCCTCGCCTGATGAAATGTTTGATAGGCCGGCCAGGGTGTTTAATAATGACTACGCGCAGGGAGAAGTACAACACGCTCGCTGCTTTTATCTCGTCGTGAATACAGAACAAACACAGAGCAGCAACAATATAATTCAGGCCAATCCACAATTGTAGGTTATAGACCCTAAGATAATTGTCGTTCATTCAAGTGCAATTGCTATAGTTACTATCAAACAACCCTATTCTGCTCCATCTGCCCAGGGAGTCTGCGCTGTTGGACTGCTAATTGGGTGTGCCGCGCGTGTGTGTGTGTGTGTGTTAATGAATAGGAGGTGATTTCAATCTACTCTCAGGAATTGCCCCGTAGAGACTTGTGTGCAATGTGACACACAAGCAAATGCAGCATTCAATAAAGCGTCTTCGGCGTACATAGTTCTGGTTTCGTGAAAAGCCCTGCTTACAATAATCCGAGTCCTTGCCGCCACTAGTGCCGTGGTCTCTCAGCGCGGGTCGTGTCCCCTCCTCAACAAGTGGTTTGTTTGCGCTGGAGCCATCCCCGGAAGGCGTCTGAAGTTCCTCCGCCACGTGATCAAACTCACGCAGCAAATCCTCCATCCCTGGGTCTGAGGAGCACAGGCGGTTTGTTGGGAATACATCATCAATATGATGTCACGTACTGTCAAGGTTTGACGTTATTCAAAGTGAAAGCTGTCCAATCTGAAGTGAAAGTAACCTCAGAAATGCTGTGGGTCTCATGGATAATTGCAAGGATTTACACGTGCGGTCTATAGCTTTTGCCTAGCCCATTCTGGTTTAGTGTGGGCTCTTGAAATTGCCTGACAAAATCCAAGTATTGTAATAGAATTGGACTGGACTGACCTGTGATGATCGTGTTGGCCATTCTTCAGAGTTTAAGTGAAGGTCTGACTTTCCCTCTCTGCTCTATGATGGTGACTGAGAGGGCGCTCAGCAGTGAGCATCTGAGGGCTCTGCAGTCAGCGGAAATATTCAGTAGGTGTGCGAACGTAATGGAACAGAGACTGATATAAAAAAATAAAAAGTAATGCAACCATCAGCACCAGACTGTGACCGCATATTTAAACCGCTCACGTTATCATTTGCATAGGTTCTTTTTGCCCCAAAAAATGCGACAACCATAAAGTATATCTTTAACTTTGCTGCAGCCTTAAAAACGATTCAGGAATAACTTGGGTGGAACAATCCTGTCACGCAGCACCGCTTAGACGACAGAGAGCGCTAAAACGCAATTAGTTCGCAGTTGCCTTGAAAACTCGAAAGAATTGATCATGTTACGTAAAAGAAATCAAAAAACATTAACGACATTCATATTAAGGGCATTTTATTATATAAACGAGTGTATACAAACTAATTTACTCCAAAGGAAATATCATGAAAAGAACACTAGCCAGCTAATGAACCAGCTCATGAATTCCAAAGGAATCTCTCATGCGGTGTTTTTGACCCCAGCATAGGATTACACCCCTCATATTAAAACATGTGGACTAATATTAACAAATATATAAAAAAAATGAAAATAGTACAATTCTATCCATACTTTAAACATAATACATACGTTAACTCTGCAGAAAGCAATGCACTTTACTTGATAATGGAGGATCATACATATGCCGAGCCACAGGAGAAGGAAATATCGTCGCCAAAAAAGCGAAAAATAGAATTAAGTAGTCAACGTGACCGGCGTATACAGAAAACAAGAGTAAATATCGGGGTAGCTTTTCCCAGGGACGCTGAAGTTGCCTGCTTTCTCCTCGAGAGGTAAGTCAATGCGGTATAAATTACAAGGTTTTTGTTATTGCTTGGTTGTGTAATTCACTAAAGGCAGCATAACAGTACGACATAGGCTAGGCAGGCTACAAAAATAAAAAAACAAACATGGCAACATAATTCACTATATGGCTCGAGGAGTAATTACATCCTCACACTAATGATTCAATGCAGTTTGTAATGTCTTTGAAATAACAAACCTCATCACCCGAGAGAAAACTCTGGCTCGAAGTGGACTTCTTGTCATAACTTGTCATAACTATCTGTCAACTGTCATAACTAACTTATTGACGCATAAAGTCTACCGTAGTTGCGATACACATTTGAAACCGCTAGAGGGCACTAAGTGTTTGACTGTGAAATACAATTTCACCACTAGATGGGAGAACATCTTACACACTCTCCCTTTAAAGTCAAATTAACCAGTTTCTGGAATGTGTCACAAATGAAGTTTTACCATGACGTCCGGGGCTAACTAGCCATATATATGCCATCGGTTAAGCCATCGGCTTAGTATTAATTGAATATTTGCATCTGTCGGTTCGTTTGAGCAACGATAACGGAGCACGGAGGTAACGGCAGTTGAGAATGGGGTTTCATCTTGTGTGTTTCAGCGTCATGTGCTCACCTTTTTTGAAAATAAGTTTGTCGGAACCTGACTTCGTTCCTTTCGTCTTCTCTCCCTGTATTTCTTCACTTTTCTCTTCAAGCCATACTTGCATTTCTTTAATATTGACATATTGCCGCATCTCCATCCCGATAAAAAACATTCGACGTAATCAAGTTGTGATTCGCGATCAGCTGTGTGGACTGAACCATTTCGCGCTTTTTGCAAGGGGTTTTCACAGAGTAGCCTAGTCACAGCAGTCTTTACGTTTTTGGAATACAATAATATTCAGCAATAATATTCCAAATTATTAAACTAGTACGCTAAGCTTGCATTTCGATCGATATTCATCATTAAATTTAGAATTTAATGATACATTTAGAATTTAATGATGAACAACAACAATTTGAACAACAAATACAAAATATAAAAAATACAAACTTTCCTTAAATTAAATGAAATCCAAAACAGCAAATTGACCATTTTTAGAAGTCTGGATTCCTTTGATGTGATTGCATGAAACAGAATCCCGTACAAACATATTCCCTTTCAGGATTTCCATGGAAGACAAGATTTTCTTCCCGTTCAATTTAGGTATCTTTTTATGACCTTAAACAATTCTGAAGTTATACATGATTGACCACGGATAATTTCACATAGATTTACAGCAGAGGGAGGAAAAAGATAAATCAAAATAGTATCACACATTACATGGTATATTAATAAAGCAGGGCTGTGTCATTCATAATTCATGAAGACATTCTTCACCTAAGGCAACTGTAGCTTTAAAGCTGCGAAGCTGGCAGCCACACAGCGGTCTTGGCTGAGACGCTGGTTCACAGACCAATATCTGGCAAAACGTCTGTGCTGATGGTTTTGCACATTGTTTTGCTCATGCAGATCAATTATAAATGCTTCGGTATTAAAATGACAACAGAGAACAACATGGTTTCGTGGCAACACATTTACAAAAACTGTTGTCTAGCAATCTTTGAAGTACTGTTATTATACACCGTTTCCAAATATGTAGATGTGTTCACACTTGCACAAAGGACTTAACACGCTCGAGTATGAAGTTACTATGGAAACTTGCTTCATAATGTAGAAGAAAAGCAGGGAAACCTGTTGGACTGATAGGCGCTGGACTCTGCCCAATGCTTTGAGGGAGGATGTTGTATTGTGGGCGGGGCCTGTGATGAATTCTCCGTACAGGTATCGGCTACCAAACGGCCCACGCATTCACTCTCTCAGGTACCTCTGGTAACATGTGTGAGGGATACGGGCCATGGGACTCTAGATAACATGAACTGGGCTGGAACTCTTCAGGTCAGTAAAACATGTCAACATTAAAAATACATAACCAGGGAGAAATACCAGTTTATTCCCACTGAAAATGTTTGATATGTAATGCTTAAATGGAATACTTATTATATTCTGGGTTTCAAATGAAGGCGAGAAGAAATCCTGTGTTGGATTATTTATTGATGTATTCTTTAAAGTTCAGGCTTGTAAAGGACAGACAGTCAAACTTGACCTTGTTCAGACATTAAATATTTACCCAAATGGTACAATTCTAATGCAATATTGTGAATAGACTCTTGTCCACCACAAAGACCTTTTGTCATTTGTTAAATGTTCTGAAATGCTGTGCAGTCCGGTAATTGGACCATGTCAGCAGGTGGATTTATACTACTGACCTTTACGGTCCTCAGACAGGCTCATTAATGTACGAACGATAAAAATGAATACCACTTTAAGTTAAAGCCAAGGAAAATGTTTTTGACAGTGTTTTGACAATTCCGTTGACAGCGACACATTTCCATGCTAGCCTAAGCCGTTTTTTTCCCTCCTCTCCTCGCAGCATGTGCTGGTTATGGCCCATATTCGGCAGATGGTGTACGCTACCTCCCGATTTAACGTTCCAGAGGAACACCAGGCCGGGGTGCGCGTGGGAACGCTTCACAGAGACTTCCCCCCTCCGTTCAAACTGCTAAACCTTAACTACCTGTGGGTGGATAAGACCACAGGGGACCTCTACACCACCGAGCAGAACATGGACCGCGAGACGCTGTGTCCCGAGAAGACTGTGGCTGGGGAATGCATTATTCCTCATAATGCAATCGTGGGGCCCTCGGGAGACCTTGTGCAGTTCCAGGTAGTGGTGGAGGACATCAACGACAATGAGCCGCACTTCGCCAACACAGAGATACGCGTGAGTCTTCCAGAGGACATAGAGGTGGGCAGCAGCGTTCCCCTGGACGACCAGGCCACGGACAGCGACAGCGGAAGCAACGGGGAGCTGGTGTACGACCTTCAGGACCCTCACGGGGTCTTCGGTTTATCGATGGAAGCGGGCGGCGTTGTTTCGCTCGTCGTCCAGAGCGCACTGGACCGGGAGCGTCAAGATGCGTACCGCCTGAGGCTTGTGGCCGCCGATGGCGGAGACGAGCCTTTGAGCGCCACGGCGACGCTGATCGTCGTCGTGACGGATGTCGACGACAACTGCCCGACGTTCACCCCGGACAGCCCCCGACGGGTTACCGTGCGCGGGGACGCCGGCAAGGGAACGCCGGTAACTCAGGTCCTGGCCACCGATGGCGATCTGGGCCCGAACGCCGCCATCACCTACTCTCTCAGCCCCAAGGTATCGGAGCAGGCCAAGAAGCTGTTCCACCTGGACCGCCTCACGGGGCACATCAGGCTAGCGCAGGGCCTCCAGACTGACAGCGCGGAGGAACTGCTGTTGCACGTGTTGGCCAGCGGCCCTCACTGCCCTCCCGCAGACACTCAGGTAACGGTATCTGTGCTCGGCTCCGCGGGCCATTCACCAGAGATAAAGATTGGGTTCATAGCGGAGCACCAAAACGAGACACTCATGTTACCGGAGAACCTGCCCCCTACTGTCTTGGCCCTCTTGGAGGTGAGAGGCGGTGGCGGATTAGGCGGCTCGATTCTTATCATTAAAGGCGAGGTGCCTTTCACGTTGAGCCGGCAGAGCGGCAAATACCTGCTCTCCAGCTCCAAAGCCTTAGACTACGAGATGAAAGGGGAGTATCTTATTTCGGTGGGGGTGTCTGGGCCCTCGGCAGGAGGCCACGTCAACACGGCCCCGGGGCTGGAGATCAGGGTGCTCGTCGTGGACGTCAACGACAACATTCCTCAGTTCCTCCGGCCTCGGTACCATCTGGAGGTGGAGGAAAACACCAGGCCAGCGGGCCCTCTCTTGACCGTGGAGGCGACGGACGCAGACAGCGGCCCGAACGGCCAGGTCACCTATAGGCTGGGCCAATACACCGCTGACATCTTCAGAATGGACAGCCAGACCGGTCAGCTGTCTGTGACCGTCCCGTTGGACAGGGAACAGCAGGATGTACACACAATCAGTGTGTTGGCGCGGGACAATGGCTCTCCTCCATTAGAATCCATAACAACCGTCTCCATCCATGTGCGCGACCAGAATGACAACGCGCCAGCGTTTGTCACACCCCACTTTGTGTTTTTTATCCCCGAAAACCTCGCGCCGCTTGCCCACGTGGGCAGGATAGGCGTGACGGACGCAGATGATGGAAAGAATGGCAACGTGGAGGTGCGGGTGGCGAACGCCACGGCACCCTTCGTCATGGACAACGCCCAGGGGGTGCTGAGATGCACCACCAAGGTCGACCGGGAGGCGGTGGACCGGTACGAGCTCGTCCTGCTCGCCGCCGACCACGGCCACCCGTTCCCTCTGACCTCCGTCGCCAAGGTCACCATTTTCGTGGAGGACATCAACGACAACCAGCCCAAGGTGATCCTGCCCAGCAGCAACCTGTCCTGCCTGACCGTGTCGCCGGCGACTTCACCGGGCACCATGGTCACAAAGATCTACGCCACGGACGATGACTCCGGGCTGAACTCGGAAATCACCTACACCGTTGCGGCCCAGGAGCCAGCCCCCTACAGCAGCCCCTTCCGGCTGGACTCAAGGTCGGGCAACATCACCCTGACCCAGCAACTGCTGGGCACAGACCTGGGGATGCATCACCTGTTCATCGTGGTGAGCGACGGTGGGAAGCCGGCACCGCTCCACACCGCGGTATGGGTCAATCTACTAGTCAACGAGACCGTGGAGCCCTGCCACCTGGACAGCCTGCCCAGGTCTCTGCCTTACAGGCTGGCACCGACACCCTCCGAAGCATCCATCTGCGACGCCAAGTACGCTCATCTGATGCTGTTAGTAGGTCTAGGTACGGCGCTCGCGTCCATCTGTCTGTTTGGCGCGACAGCTGTTTTATACCTGAAGCGGAAGAGAGGGCCGCCAGCGAACAGGAGGGTAAAGGAGGAGGAGAATACGATCCCACTCACCCACACGGAGGCATCACGAATAGTGGCATACTAAGGCAAACAGTTAGCTTCGGCTGTGTGTCAACACTGCAATGAATATGTGGAATTTGCAACCGCTGAATGCACACAAATGCTCCGTGATATTGACATTTAATGTCCGTGTGTTGTATTTCCAGACGCTCTTGCCCCATTGTTTATATAATCCAGGCTCTGCCTTTTTCATTGTTTCCGGTCATAAAGTGGATAGGTTTTAATTTCCTGCATGATAAGCCAACTCAAAAAAATCCAGAATTTCATGCGATTCTTATTCATAACAACCGAGGCAACATCACAGATGAATTAAGGTTAACTTGATAAATATGCCATTGAATATATAAAAATACACCCAGCATGAAGGGAACTACGAGGAGAGCAGTAACTGTCGCACACAGCGTACACAGCATTAGTCACCGCACGGCACACATATTCCCCCTTAGGCAATAAATAGCCTGGAGACCAGTAACTTCAACCATCTCCGAGGAATCCTTTCCCCGGGGGGAGAACAGCACACCGTTCTGTCTGGCTAAGAGACGGAGCTAATGATCCTGCTAAGTTGATTAGCTCCCTCTCCTGTTTCCCTCTTTGAGTGATGGAGGGAGTATTAGGTATTTAGTCGCACACACAGACGTTTTAATGTTCCTTTGGAGGAGCAGGTGATGAAAGTCCTGCGAGGAGACGCTCAGAGGAGGCCTCCGGCGGGCCTGCGCGAAGGGGAGACCGCCAGGGACCGTTTTGGACAGGTGAGCGGCAGGACCAGAGAAAAAAAGGACACACGCACACACTGATCTCAAGTCACAGACCTCTCTCCTGTTATCCGATCGTGCCACTTCTTAGCTGCATTGTGCGGGGTGTCACCCTAAGGCACCTATCCACCACCTCCTCCTCCACCACCACCATGGAACATAATGTACTTGGAAGAATAGCCTTTAGTCCCCTTCTGGCATGTTGGAATCAAACCCTTCAATTTCTACAAGGAGCGTCACACTAATTGAAAAAAGATGAATTTCAAAGAATGCCCCATCCAAGCATTCATAGCGGTTATAAAGCGTCTGTTGCTATGCTTTGTCGTGATAGATTGTCCCGCGTATCAAGTATTACCTGAGGTCCTCTTTGTGTAGGCCCACTTGGAATCATAAATGTGGTCACTTCACACTGTTGATATTTGATTTACTAGAGCTTTGTTATTTGACTGAGGGTAAGAAGCAGCTGCCATTGTTCGCCTACCAACGGTTGAGGTATTTAATGGTCCGTCGGGGCGAGCACATACATAGCAGTTTTTAATTTGCGCGGCCTTTGAGCCAGATTCGGCTTTCAAGGAGAGTACTTAAACACACCTAGGACACATTGGACTGGTTTGTTTAACATGCATACATTAAGGAAATCTCGTAAAGGGGCAGCAGAAGAGATAATGGTCTTGATGGCCTGCTTTATCGTAGTGCCAGTGTATTAAAATAAGCCGTGACATTGCAGCCCCTGTAACAGTCCGGGACTGCTGGCATGAGTATTTGCCTACCAATTTATGGATGCTATTATTTCTGAAGTTTATTTAATAAGGGAACTTACCTCTATCTAGTGGCAAAAATCTGCAGTAGCCTATAACTACCGCCTATTTAATTATAAGAGACTAAGTAGTACAAGTCTGCCATAATAAATATGTTCCAATGGCTTATCTTACAATTATTTTAGCGATCTATGGTCGGCACTTACGGTGCTTATGTAAACAATGAATATAACAAGACAGCGTGGTGTTGGATTAGTGTAATTACTGATATGGTCAAGTTCAACTTCAAATCAATCTTATGAGCCTTTACCAATATAAACACTGCGTAAACAGGGCATTAAAACATCTATGCCTGCAATTACATCGCAATAGTTAACCAGACTTCTGGTACCAATCATTGTACCCAACGCTCAATTAAAACCGCCTGGCGAGCTAATACTTCACATTAAGAGCGCCGGGCTGCCACAAAAGTGTTCTGCAAACAGACATAAAGCTTTTAATTTGAAGTGGCACTTATATATATTGTGTTCAAATGGCCTCTGGTAACTGTACAGTAACGAGGTACTGGGCTTTTTCATGTGAGGGAATTCATTTATTAATGCTTGTCAATCAACCACCTCCACTTTCCCCACGTGTCAAATATGCCTTGATTGATTGTTTCAAAGAAATTAAGAGAGATTTAGAATAAACTATTGGGTGAAATATCACATACTACCGTATATTCCTTTATGTCTTTCAATCAATTTAGCAACACATTGTTGCTTGTGTTCAAATGTGTATATGGGGTGAATCTGAAATGTTATAGGCCAACATAATTCATGATCAAATACGACATGCACTAATGCATGAACGTCTAAAAAGACAAATTCAATCATTCAACACATGGAAATTCAATCATTCAACATGGAAATTCAAATCAAGTTAAGATATCACAATGGCGCATGAATACATAGCCTACAATTCAACACATTCAAGGGTACTGGTATTTAAATACCATGTCTGAAAGGATCTGCCTCTATTAATGAAATATCCGTCATTAGAATGAACCTTTTTAGAATGTAATTTCGGGACTTATTCCGGGAATATTTTTCAAATGCTTGTAGGTATAGAGTTCATAATGCTAACTGCAGTAACTATCAGGCTCTGGCCTGCCCTCTGCAGGACACACAGAGACATGCCGCTCTTTCACTCTGGGATATATTCGGCCAGCATATGAGAAAGATACGTTGGTTAGATGCTTTCTTTCTACTCGGGGGGGGGGGGCCCCCCCGCCCGCCCCCGGAGGCTCAAGAGAGGAGGGTGTTGGGGTTGGGGGGGGGGTTGGAGGTCTGGGAGT
>JAOTIX010000002.1:7703385-7718537 GCA_027123715.1 Gaidropsarus macrophthalmus
GGACGCCACGTCATAGAACGCCGACAAGCACTGTCCCAATCTAATGCTGCCCCCCAGTAGCCTGACACTTCTTTGGTAGTATAATGAGGGTCTTAAAACGAGGTATTGACAACATTGTAAGTGTGCAGATAGCTTATTAAAAAGCATATTTTATACACACAATACCTTCGGTAGTTCCCCCGTCCATGTCATGTCTTCTTTGAGGCTGGAGAAGTCGAGGAACACAGAGCACACCCCCAGTTCCCTTGTTCAGGTGTACAGCTGAGCGCAAGCGAACACGCTTGCTCTGTGTTCGTCAATCGATTCTCCAGCCTCAAAGAAGACTGAAGACGACTCCAGCCTCAAAGAAGACTGAAGTTATTGTGTGTATACTATATGCTTTTTCTTTTATATTGTTTTTTACATGAGCTGATGCCCCCATGACTGAAACGTATGGCATTTTGGTAGAAACGGATAAAAACATCTAACTTGGCTTCGTGTTACATTGGATTTTTTTTGCTCTCCATCAAACGTTCGAACTCGTTATCATACTAAACATATCCCAGATCCATTTTACACCGGAGTTGGGCTTTAAAGAAGTACTCTGACAGCAGAAATGGTGAAGGAATCTGGTCTCACCCTGGGGCTCAACAGCCATTTGTCAGCCTACATGGTGTAAAATCCTCAGAATAGCATAAAATAAAAATAAAAACGTGTGCCTCCACAGTGTATTTCTCCATGATGCATTCACCACCCCTTTTTTATACCACAATGATTCATGATTAAGAAATACTTTGTATGCAACATAGGACTGCAGTATGAAAGAATCAAATCAAAGGTCAAAGAATTTGGTACAGTTGAGAGACAGAGACAGAGACAGAGACAGAGACAGAGACAGAGAAGAATGAGGCAAGACATTCAGTAAGAATCCTGAATGTTGAGGACATGCACTGCGGTGCAATTCGGGCCCTGTATAAGCTGACAGTGGGAGGTGGAGCCCCTGGAAATACAGCCAGTGCGAGGAGGATGGAGGGGCAAACAACACACTGGCTCGGAGGCCGGCCCTAATGAACAGTGTTGGACCAGCGCTGTGCATATCCTCTTCCTGCAGCTGTCGATGTGTTGCTGTGGAGCCGGTCAGACAAGCGAGGCTTCGAAGAGTCTACATTAACTATGACACTCTCATCATCTTAACAAACTGTTGAAAATCCTTCGGGAAATTAACTGCTTTTTCGAGCGGTTCTAAAAATGTTTAGACTCTTGCAATGGCCTTCTGAGAGTGTTTCACATTGAGTCTCAGGGCATTGATATAGTCATTGGAAAACCATGATTCTTGGTACGGTCACAGCTATTGATCAACCCTGATATGATTGGGTTAGAGATTTCTTTTGAAAAGTTGAGAATTCAATCTGTGGTTGGATGTCGTCTGCTTCTGCCGTAGAAGCAGCTGAAAATATTTTGAAGAACTGTTTGGCTCACATTCCAAATGTACTGCCAGCAACTGAAAAGAAGTTGAACATGATTTGTGTCCCCTTTTCTATATTGTACTTAAAAGATTTCTCTCAAAAGAAATACTTCCACAGACAAATTTGGACCCAAATTAGCCCCTTCATTAAAGGGTGGAGATAGGTGTAGATATAACGGATTTTGTCTTCTGTACTGCAATGCAAGCTGTGCCATTGGAGTAAAAATTGAGAGTGTCATCTCAATTTCCACATTGTATAGCAATCAATCAAAACAGCACTGGGACAAATAGAGCCCCAACAAACATAACATTTTGGATGGTAAAGAATTTTAAGATGTAAAAATAATAACAAATATTTTGGTAGCTGTAAGACAATGTAATTGCTCTGATACTTGTTTATATTCATACATTGAAAAAGATATAAGAGATGCATATAGTTGAAAGACATTTTCCATAATAAAATGTGAACTGCGTTAAATAACAAAAAAGGTTTTAGGAACGAAATCCAATCCATGTTTGTTTTGCTGGGTTATTCCTCTTGGAAAGCATGACTGTGAATATCTGGATTGTTTTATAGGCCTATCAAAAGTGTCTTTTTCACCATCATCCTTGATGTGTAGTTGATGTGTGCTGAAGAGCACAATTTATGATTTAAGCCTAAATCTACAAGCCCAATTTATGATTCAAGGGTCAAGGGATTTAATGATGACAAATGTCATAGTCATAGGGCGACTTGAAACATTTAAACAAAAGCAGACTTGTCTAATGAGTGCCAGTGAAGTTAAAGTAAACTAGTCATTTACATGCATCCTCAACAATTCCAGACCGATTGTTGCTCTCTTATTCGCTCTGTGTGTGTGTGTGTGTGTGTGTGTGTGTGTGGGGGGTGTTTAGTTAATAAAATTATACATAAAAAAAATGAATTATAAAAATGTTGTAAATGCAAAGGAATTGATAATAAAGCTGACTTTGACTTTCGACTTTGACTTTGAAAATGATCAAATATGAACACATCTGGAAGGGCCTTGGTGACTTCCTACCCAGATAGAAAAGTTGGGTAATGTGATGCATCAAGGGGCACATTTGAATAATAAACATAAAAAAAATATAACTCCATTGGATCAACGTCGGAGCCAAAATGAACAGAACTGTTCCACGCACATCTGGATCCCATCGGTGGACGATTCTCTGCGATCACATTACCTCCGTGCATTCCATGCATTCCCTTTAACCCCACTGGCCTTGGCAAACAGCAGCAGTTTCAATTGCATGTCATTAAAGATAAATAACAATAAATCGTTTGTACTTATATCATAAGGGCGAGATTATACGGAATCTGAACATATCGCTCTTCATCTTTGTGGAAGCCACCAAGCCTGCCAAAGCATACACAACATGGAGAGAGATAAACGACACACATGCTGCTCTGACAGAATGCGTCTCAGTGCGGCAAATCTTAACACTGAAAGATCGGTTTTACTTCCTCAGAACACATAAAGTAAATGAAATGGGCTTCAAAAAGACACGCACGCACACATATGGGCTGACATGCGATAGAGCCAGCTGCGATGACCAGACTTAAAGTGTCACTGGCCAGATGTGGCCCCCCTGCAGTGAACTCTGCTACCCCTGCCGTGCACACTGCGTTCAACCAGCAAGAGACCCCCACCCCCCCCCCCACGGGGGGTTTGGGCCCCCCCCCCCCCCCCCCCCCCCCCCCCCCCCCCCCCCCCCCACAAGAGAAAAAAAAAATGAGGCTGCAATAAATAAATAAATAAAACAATATGGCCTTGGCAAAGTGCCGAGAAAATAAATAAATACATAAGCCACTTCGCAAGTGTCACCGCGGACGAGATACCTTGGCCTCCTCCAATCGCCCGAGGGCTTTGAGCAGGTTGCCCAAGTCGCTACGGACGCAATAAAGATCCTGCAAACAGAAAGAAGAAACTTTAGCACACTTCTGCGAGACGAGAACACAGCACCGACCCTGAAGAACAGGCAGGCCCCTCTCACCGGGTTATACTGCAGGGCCGACACGTAGGCCTGCACGGCACCCTCCATGTCCCCCGCCGCCACCAGCGCCGCCGCCAGGTTGATGTACCCGTCGATGAAGTCCGGCTTCAGCCTCAGGGCGTGGCGGTAGTGCTCGATGGCTTCCTGCAGCTGCCCGCGCTCCTTGTACACGTTGCCCAGGTTCGAGTAGGCCTCGGCCAGCATGGGGTTCTGCTTGATCGCCAGGGTACTGAAGTGCGCGGACCTGGTGGTTTGGGGGGTGGGAGCATGGATTGTGGATCGGTACACCATATGTAGAAACCGTAAAACGGTTTCAATAGGATGTACATAATGGCATACACACAGCAGCACGCTTGAATCAGTACAGTCAGTAAATCATCACAAACCCCTGCATATGAACCACCACCTGTTTAGCTGAAACCTGTGACCGCCTGTGAAGACCGCTGAGCAGGTTGAAAACGAGCGAGACACTGCAACACCCACTTGACCGACACGGACCAAACTTGAGATGCTGGCTCAGCAGCTGAGTGTGACACTACAAAGGGCTGAGCTGCCTTGCGATCCACGTCACAGCGGGCTACGACCTTGCCTGCCTTGCCTATGTGTGTAGGTTGAACCGATGCATCGCCCGGACCCCCCCACCTCACCTGTCCAGTCTACGGCATTGGAAGTGGATGGAGGACAGGAGCAACAGCACGCCTGTGTTGTCGGGCTCCTGCCTCCAGAGTTGCATGCAGTGGCGCTCTGCCGCCTCAAAGTCCCCTGACTGATACTCGCGGTGCGCCAACTCTGCCAGCCCTTGGAAGGAAAGAATACGTTTCGTTGGTTCTGGAGCGCCAACACAACCCAACGAGGGAAATAACATGTTAGAGGTGGAATGGAAAAAATGGCTCAGACAAATTAAAATAAAGAGTCAGACTAACAGGACTAACTAAGGAAACGCATTATTGAGTATTGCCTGTATATTATGCAAGCAGGCTCATCTATATATACGTTTCTTTCCGCAAGTCTACTTGCAAGTTATCAAAATGTGTGCATTGTAATACACTAACAAAGCACTTCTGGGTCTGATTTATTTAATTTGCATTGTGAGCACAATGAATGATTAATGCTGGCTTAAAGAAAATCGATGCCAGTTACCAATCAGAGTAGGCACAGAGTGTGCTTTTCCTGATACAGGATGTTTGCCACCATCAGATAGGCCCACGACCATTTATCAGTCGGCGTGACGGCTTCTCTTTGCCGAGAATGACTATGTACCTTACTATGCAAATCGATGGGCTACATGCTGTGGGCGTACAACAACACAATGGGCATTTCTGAAATCAGTGTAATGAAATTAAAGTATAATATGAAAGGGAAAATGAAAAGTCAACAAGTCATCAACACCTTCAAATGATCTTAGGATGTAGAGCAGTTATTGGGTAGACTCAGAACACAATAGTAATGTATTCAGATTCAGAATATTTTATTAATCCCCGGGGGGGATTGTTTTGTCCTGCTTTTTGTATGTTCTGTCATCAGCTGCGTCATTGTTTTAGGTTTTAGCATGCAATCATATACATGTTGCCATATTTAATGACGCAAGTATATGGACTTGTGGAGACATTGCGGCCTTCATGGCGACACCCAGCGGCCTCCCTTGCCGCCATGAGCTAACCTAACCGCTAACCTAACAGCAAACGGAGCGAGCAGTACCTGTGCTGTCCGCCACGTTCCCCACGGAGCTCGTCATGGCCTCGGTCTTCTTCGAGTCCTCCGTCGTGGTGGTGGCGGTCAACGTGTATTGTTTGAAGAAGGGCTTCGGAGAACCGTCCACCGTCTCGGATGAACCTAAAACCATGAGGTAACCGAGGGAGCGCTAACCTCTAGATCACCGTACCCTGGAGAGAGTCGACAGTAGGACAACACCGCGTTCTGCAGTGTTACTGCGGCACTAGCTGACGTATAGCTCGGTTCACCGATGTAAAGCGAGAAGCATTGCCTCAACGGACGACAAATAAATTCGGTTTTAATTCTTGTGGTCGTGAGCATTCAGTTCCAACACGAAAAGCGTTGCAGCGTTTGAAGGAATTCTCTGCTCTCTTCTTCAAAACAATGAGGCTGCGTGAGATGTAAAATGGCGGTGTGGGGCCGGGACTCGTTTTTTATATAGATCCACACAGTATGTGGACACTTTCGACGCTACCGATACAGCCAACATGCAGTTCATAATGTATGCTTACAAGTAGATAATACTTGGGTGTTTAATACTATACACGTTATTAAATACGCCATTAAATAGGATACGTTGGATGTCGTGTCGCGCATTGATATATTGGTGCAATGAGACATAATACCGACTATATTGCGGCAAATCACCCTTTCCGCCCTGTCTTGATTTCCCAAGGTTTCTACCAACTGTTATTTAATTATGTACCATTTATGTTCATATAAATTACGCAATAAAGTCACTCAACAAAAATATGTCACACGTCATTTACCGTTATTAAAAATGTAATTATAGCATCGTTTTTTATATTTCATATCACTGTCTATGTATAATACTGGCTATGTTAGACATGTATTGAAAAGTGAGACATTTAAAGCAAGAAAGATGGGAAAACGAAACCTACAACCCACTCAACTTCTCCACATTGCCCCAATTTCCAACAGGTGGCACTCTCCACAAACTTGTCCAGGGTAACAGGAGAGGCGCTGAGATTTTCAACATCCATGAAGAGGCTAAGCCTGAATATTTGGAATAAAAAATATGTTGGCACATAAAGAAATTGAACATTAGTTTGTATTCCTCATTTGGTACACTCTCAGTGTCTCGCTCTGCTCTTCTGAGTGGTCAGTTTAGCGAGATATCCTTATTGAGGCGTGGCCCTCATAGCACACCCTCAAATAAATGGCTGATATCAAAGAGAACCCTTCAGTATGGGTTGGCAAATATGTTTAACGCTAACATGACACAATACGTCTTGCCTATGCGTGACTTTATGGACGTTTGAAGAATGTGCTTTGATGCTGTGAAACTCATTAACTTTCCATCTTGTGTAAGGATGGGGGAAACGAGGGGGCCTCAGCCGCGTGACCTCGTTTTTCCTCGTCGATTCTCTTGGGCAGATTTGTTGACATCATTGCCCATGTTGGGTTCAGCCGAGTGCTGGCAGCATGCAAAGGGCCCGTGGGTTTGCGTACACTCCCACACATCCATCTCATTTGCTTTCACCCCCAGCCTGTGGAGGGCGAGCGCAGAGAGTGATGTCATGGGTACCGTGTTTATGAGCATGTCCTCTGACATGCTTTATCTTTGTGCAATCAGCAATAGCTGCGTCCAAGCAGTCGGGCTGCATGGACAAACGGTTTTCAACCGCGCTGCCCCGCTCTAAAAGGAGCTATTTTAGGCCACACGTGGCTGGTAAGAGGGGATGTCACTCACTGGGTCAACCCAGGCTGTGTGCACAGGCCCAGGAGATCATTGAGGGACAGCTTTCGGTTTTAGTTTTTTAGGTTTTAACGACAACGGCAAGGAGATGCATCCTCCTCATGAGCAGACAATAATGATCTCAGCCCATTTGTTTTAGGAAACTGTCCAATTTACGTGGATGACCCAGATTATTGTGCGGTGTTTGAGGATAGAATGCTTCTGTCCCTAATTCACAAAGGATGTGCTATTTTCTACCCTGCAGCAATGAGCAGGACCCATTCTTAGTCTGTTGAGACGTTAACAATCCTGTGGTTGACATCTTCCACAAAGGAACCTTGTTAAATTGGATTAAAGCAAAAAAAAACAAATAGATGCATAGAAAACCTAATTGCACATCATTAAATGTGCACAGACGGACAAGGCTCACTGCTTATCTCTATTGAAAGAGAATTAGTGTGTGTGTGTGTGTGTGTGTGTGCGTGTGTGAAAATAGTAAGGCAGGATACAAAGACCTCTTCCATGCGCCAGACTGCCATCCAGATCTTAATAGCCAGGTGCTTGAGGCTTGATTCACCAACCTGGCCTTTATTTAAGACACACGTCAGGTGCTGGTATTGCACAGGCTTTTATGACCACGCATTCTGTGGTTGAGTGTTCCATGCATAAGGAAACAGCTCTGTGGAAAGATATGCACAGCTGCAAGCCTTGGACTTTATTTGATGTTTCTAGCATACCCATCAGAAAGACATGACATCTGTATGGTGGAAAAATACAACAAAGAAATGTTACTTGCTGCTCATGTGACTGTACTTTTTAATATGTTTACTTTTATGGAGAACGGATTTAGTAATCCAGTACAAGTGGATCAAAACACATGCCATCAATCATTCATTCATAAATCATTAACATTACAATATACTTACTTTTTCAAATTGCTCTCATGGCATCATATTTCAGCAGTTAGACCTGGAGAAACCAGTAGAGGTTTTGGAAGTTTTTTTTTGACCAAGTTGGCCAGACAGTTGACACAGTCAGTTTATCTGTGATGAAATGTACCTTTTGTGTTAAAACACTAACATGCAAAGCCGGTCTGCCATGCATAGAGTATAAGAGCATGTCAGGGCTGGCTCATATGCAGTGTGTGTGTGTGTGTGTGTGTGCGCACACGTGTGCATGGGTTTGAATGGGTGTGTGTGTGTGTGTGTGTGTGTGTACACGTGTTCCAACCTGTCTGGTGCCTTATTTCAAATCTCCACTATTTCATCACTTCATCATCATTTACTCTCCGACCCCTCTCTTCCCTCTGTCCTCGCTCATCGCTCCCTCGGGCCATCCCTCTATCCCTCTTTCTTCTTCTTCTTCTCTTTCTTCCAGAGTGGCACCGCCGCAGACCCCGGTGACACTGGTCATGACAGCAGCTGTCAGTCCCCGCTATCCATTACGCCGTTTGATTGACACCCTTTCCTCCCCCAGGTCCCGGCCTCCATCTCCCTCACACCCCGGGAAGCCTCCGTCTAACCTCTGGGGGCGTCTCTCCCACCTCCAGCCTGGCCCTTTCACCCCGCGTGCCCTTAGCCCTCCTCCCTGCTCCCGAGAGACCTGGAGCCCCGGTGATCCTGCTAATCTGCAGGAGCGTTTTCACCCTCACCCCGCAGGTTTTGAACCGAGAAGGGACATCCAGGTCAATAACTATCCGCTCGCTTTCCCCCCACCACCCCCGCGCCCCCCGTCCCCTCCACAGCCATGAATTTCATTTAGTAATCTGTAATTGAAGCTATTAAGAAAATAGATGAGCTAGTAATGGCATTTCGATGCGCTGATATTGATTTCCCGCCCGCGACAGTGAATTGCGACCTTTTAGTGATTATTGGCGCCGTGCCAAGAGTACTCTGCTAAACTTTGAGTGTGTATACTGTCCTGCAAATAAATCTTTTTTTGGAAGCAGACCTCTGCGGAGTGACACACTCCTGAGACAGGGTACAGGTTAAAATGCGCTGTATTCACTGCATTCCACTGAGAGGTGTTAAAAGCAGTGAGACCAAAGGTGCTGAGACCTCGGGGCAGGGAGACAAAGGTGACTAGAGAGCTAATGAGTGACATCTGAGAGTGATTAGTGGGGCGATTAGCTGGGGATGTGGCCCTCTGGAACAATAGGCGTGGTGGACCCAGCTGCCTGATCCTGTCTTATTTTGATCCACGCAGAGGGTATCTACGCGTATCCGCGAGACGGGTCGTCTACAGTGGGTCCGGATTTAGGGAGACCACCTCTGACCAGCGGGGAGAAGACCACCTTTCATTCTTCAACGAGTCCCTCTTTCTGCAGAGACGATAAAGAGCAGCGCCCACCTTTGTTTGATGTACCATGACTCCATGCGCTCACTGTAAATACCGCATGCTGTAGCACGTCTGTTTGTCTTAGGCTCAACAGGCGAACCAACAACATTTACAGCCACAACATGTTAAGCCCTGCGTGAAGCTCATACTCACCAATGAGTAATATCAAGAAAAAAAATTATTGTTCGCGTAGACACCCACCCAAGCAGCATCACTGCTGTATTCAGTTCTTCTGTCCAACCTTCATCCATCCCTTGGTTACATTTCTCTGTGTATTTGATTCTCTCTCTCTCTCTCTCTCTCTCTCTCTCTCTCTCTCTCTCTCTCTCTCTCTCTCTCTCTCTCTCTCTCTCTCATTGATTCCACTACCTTTCCACCTCTCTCCATATAGCTCTCTCTCTATCTCATTTCCCCTGACTCAGACGGTGTTTCGTAACTGCTGCAGTTACAGCCCCGGTTCAATTGACTTGCTGCCTCATAGAATGATGGTTGTTTTCCTTCCTCCCACAGAAATCACTCACTTTGTGCAATATGCCTATTTATTCAGAAAGCTTCAGCACCCACTGTCCATCTTCTCCTCTCCACTCGGTGCTTCCTGTGAACGACCTCCAAAGTTTTCGTAACAGCCTCGTTTACCTTGTGAGGAGTGAGGGGGGGGGCGGGTGGTACATCAGTTCAGAAAAAAGGTGGGGCCGGTACTGCCAGGAAGCAGCAGTACAGTACGTCACTGTTTGCCTTTCGAAAACAATTCAATTCTGATAGCCCGACCACCACCATAACATCAGTACATGTCTAAGTAAACCCCTGGAGCCAGACAGCCCTTATTGCACCTGCTCTCCTAACGAGTGTGTCGGACGATTCATGGCGGCCCAACTCACCGTACACTTTCCGTCTGTGTGGGAACTTTCCTCTGACTTAATGATGCTGCTCCAGGTTATGTAACCGCGGGCTGTGCCACAATAAGGGATTAGGCCCGCTTTGAGGAGCAGAGCCGCAGAACAGTGAGAAGCCTCAGAACGGATCCACAAAGGCCCTGTTATTAATTATTAACTGTGTTTACCCGGGCTATCTGAAGCTCTGTCGTCACTTTATACGTTACTCACAAAGCCTTAAACCCAGTGAGTATACCGGTGAACATATTACATATTAAGCGATGAAGAGATGAAGTTATAAAACAAAAATGAATGTTCTACCAGCTAAAAGTAGCTTCATAGGTATGACTGTATGTCATGAATGAATGTCTGAGGGGAGGGATGTGAAAGTGTAAATAAAGGCCTTCAATGTCCTGTTCTGCCTTCTTTGATCGATGACATCATGATGAACTTCCCATCCCTGGTTCTCATCCAATAGGGCACGTAAACAGGCCTCCCTGTTCCCAGCCAGCTCTCTTCCTCCCAGGTATCCTGTTTACAGGGCACAGACGGTGGTAGACATGTTGTGGAAACTGGGAATCGTTTCAAGAAAATACACAATAGTCCCGTCATGAACATATGTTCTGATGAACAATGCCTCATCCCATTTGGTACTGTTTTGTGCATCACTGGGCGAACAGATCTTTATGTGTCGTATTGTTGGTGTGCGTGTGTGTCTGTGTGTGTGTTCATGGGTGTGGTGCGTGTGTGTAGTTTGATGTGCAGGGGGTGGATCTAGCATGTGTACTGAATGAACTACGTCACATCAGTCAGTAGGAGAAATGTGTGCCCACATGTCTGAATCTTTTGCTCAGTCTACACAGCCCCCCACCCCCGCACTGCAGTCCCTCACCGGCCCCCATCGCACTTTATTGTGGAGTCGGACAGCGTGGGAGGCTGTGGGGGGTCCAGTCACAGAAAGTGAGGTGGTCTTGTTATCCGAGATGAATGGGATGCTCCTCAAATAGTCACAGTTGTGGCTAAAAGGAACGGTGTGACCGATACTCATCACTCATTACTAATTCTACTCTCCTGGCCTGATGTCTCCGTCCTTCCATACTCCATAATTGCTAATAGTTGAAGACACTACATGGCAATGCAAAGTGCAGCTTATGTCAGTATCCACTCACTGCATGCCACTTATGTGTTAAGAGACCCAACACACAAAGTGAGTTAGTCAAATCAGAGCCAGCTGTGCTGGTTGACAGGTTGTCAAAATAATAGCACTTCGTCTATTTCCCCATTGAGGGAGACAGCCAATGGCAGAACAAGATTATTTTTGAAGTACGATTACAGAACGTTCGCAGGGAGTGAAGTGAAAGTGTTTTCTTTTCATACATTTGTCTTCATGCTGTCTGTTTGAGGGAGGTTTCCTGATCTTGTCTTCCTGTTTTATCTTGGATGGAGCCGAGACAGGAAAGACTGGGACGTTTGCATTGCTTTCATTCACAGTCATAAGTCACAGGCAGGTCTGAAGGTCAAGTTTGGATCTCACATGGTTGTTAACCCATTGTTTTGCCACATGCTGACTGTGCCGCTAATAACATTTAAAACCCAAAACTTAAACAACCAACTCAATGGACCGACGCTCACTGTGCTCCGCTGAAACGCCAGCGCCCCGTGTAGCTCGCAGCCGAAGCCTCCTGAATGGTCTCCTGCCTGCGGGGGCCGTACGACCCAGGAGCCGGGCCCAACCAGGCGAGGTCAAAGGTTACCGAGGGAGAGAGGAACGGGGTTGCGACCTCTGACATCCCTGCCAGAAAGATGCAGACGCAGGGTCTGAGGTTTTGACAGACCCAAACATTAGACCCCTGTCAAGTTAAAAACAAAGCAAAACAATAAAGCGACACACATGCTTGCCGTTGGACCTGCAGACTTCTCTGTGGTGCTTCATAGCGCTGTCAGGAGTTATTTCTTTATTTCAGTAGTTTGTGTTGATTTATTTATTTATTATTTGACGAGACCCAGTAGAGGAAGGGCCTGCCCATTTTTTAAGAAAAACATGTTTGCCGTAGATAAAGGCCATTATTCTCCTGATGAATTTGTTATGAGAAAAGGAACAGGGATGAAGGCTTTTGAGCCCCTCCGGTTCACATCATGAACTCATGTTGAAATCCCGACCGCATGGGGAGGACAGATAACAAATGCTGACAGAAATGTTAAGTGTTCATGGCCACGAAACGCATAACATCAAGGAAAAGCGTTTTTTTTGGGGCAAAGCTTTGCGATTGGCACGGATGTTCGCTAAGTTTTGGTCAAGAGTGTGGGTGGCAAAGATTTGTGCTGGATGGGGTCCAGGACTTGCATACTAAGGTGCCAAGCCCCGGTTACTCTTAAATGAACTCTAACTGACTCAATATCCAGACTGAAAAGGAGAACGTCCCAGGGGTTCTAGATCTATTCATTAGTCCACGACTACTGAGAGCAGTGTTGTATTATAAGTAAAACAAATGACATCCATTCTCTATTTTAGTGCCGTTATTTTGACTCTTCTTCGACTCCTTTGTCCGACGTTGTAACTGATTGTGTGGCGACTTTAGTGTGTTTGCGTAACCTTTGGGTCGTTTGTTGCCTCGTTTGTTCTCCCTGTCCTTTGTGGACTGGATCTGTGGAGCCCAGCCCAGCTGACTATGGGAACAGGTGGACATCTTGGGAGGTAGAACCATGACCCGTCGATGGATCATTGATTGGAACACACATGCATTGTGGACCAGCATCAGTGTGACGAGAAAGAGCAAGAGATTTCAGCAGCAGTTGAAACTGAGACATTGGTAAATGTAGTTTTGCAAGCAGAGGGAGGATGTGCCAAAGACATTAGGCATCAAAACAATGTGTGCATGTAAACAAACTGAACATGGTGCTTGTAGCCTCACTCATCTCGCTGGAGCAATGTTGTACACATAATCCGTTTGTGGTTTCTTTACCACATGCTGACAATGAAGGATTTAAACAGGACAGCTTGCTGTCACGGCACACCGATAAAATCACATTTGAAACCAAGAATTACATTTCAACAACAAGCCCCGGAGCACAGGCGTGGCTGGGAGCCTCCGGCTTATCAGCCCATGTCCCTATAATAAGCAGCCCAAACAGAATCTGCTGTTTTTGTGAGCGCACCGTGTTATTATAGAGCGGCGGGGCTCCGATTAGGGCCCTCCTCTGTTATGGTACACCTGGTGGGAAATGCACCAGTAGGGCGGACCCATGGGGGCCAACCCCACACACCGCCAGATCCTGCCTTCCTCCACCAGCATCCACCTTAACACGTCCAGCGGAGCCGCCCACAAATCATCGCAACTCACAAACACGGAGAGTGAAAATGGCTCGGGTCTTGAGTCTTTCCGGCCGTATCCGCAAACCCCTTTGAGTCATGTGACCGCGGAGTGGGAGAGGTGTAGACGAAGGGTGGGTCTCCACAGCCGACTGGGTCAGTTCAGTGGGTTAGGCCTCGCCGCGCAGCACTTCAAAGGCTCCCCGCATGTCAATCAGGGTTCAAAAGGGGCTCGCATATGAAAGACCCCCACTGTGCCCAATAGGATTGTGCCCCTACTCCCAGGCCGCCCTCTGTAACCACCACCACCGTCCCCACCCTCACCACCACCATCTCCACCACCACCGCTTTCATCACCACCACGCCACCATCACAAACAACACCACCATCACCACCACCACCTCCACCACCGCTGCCACCACCCATCACCCATCACCCACCACCTCCACCACCACCATCACCACCACCACCTTCTCCACCACCATCGCTTTCATCACCAGCACCATCACAAACAACACCACCACTGCCACCACCCATCACCCATCGCCTCCAGTCCCAACTACCACCCCCAGCCCATCCCTATCCTTCCAGGGGACAGGGGACCCTCCAGCCCTGGAGTGCCCCATGGCAGAGGAGGCCCTCCGCTGTTCGATGCCCACATTATGTCCTAGTCCTATGGGAGTAATCGGGCATGCTGTGCTTACCCTTGATCCTAGGCTACCGGGATGTTATTACGCTACGCCCCCCTGTGTCACATATACGGGTCAGCAGGCCATGATTGGGGTCAGCCCGATCTCACAATCGGGGGTTTCGCACGGAACAAGAAGCCAAGCGAACGGTGATGCCAGGCCACCGCGGAGAGGGACGTCCCACCTCCACGCCAGCGACCGGGACCGCAGGGGAAATGACCGGAAGTTTGGGTTGAATTCTGTTGAAACGCTGTCCTAAGCGCAAAATAAAGGGATTTAAATTGCCATTCATTCATTGGGACTTTGCTCAATGCAAAGACATGCATAGTACCAGGGTATTGTTGGAGAGCAATGGAAACAATTCAGGAGAGACGTAGCCCGCCCCCACCACCATTAGCACCACCCACACTTCTTAAGCCGCAGGTCACGGTCGGGCGGCTGTGAGGAGGACACTGCAGTACATCCCTCCTGCAGGGCGCATCGGGCAGGATGTCAAACAGGAGCCACGCCATTTTCATTTCAACAGACACACACACACACACACACCCTAGAACAAGCACTCACAGAGGCACACACACACACACACACAGGAATATGCAGGCACACACAGAGGCACACACACACACATACACACACACACACACACACACACACACATAGAAGCACACACACACACACACACAGGAATATGCAGGCACACAGAGGCACACACACACACACACACACACTGGAACACACTCACACAGAGAGGCACACACACACACACCCACACAGATACAAACACACACAGACAGACACAAACACACACAGCCTTTTACAGTCACATAAACTCAGTCCTCCCAACATAAAACAAAATCCCTTCCTTGGCATGTCCCTCCGTTTCCTTGGGATTACGCTGTACTTTATTGTCAAGTGGACCTCCTCTGTTGAATGGCTCTCTCAATACACAAACACCACCCTTCTGCTGCGCGCTTGGCTAACCGGCGGGGCGGGGGCGGGGGCGGGGGGGGGGGGGGGCGGGGGGGCGGGGGGGGGCGGGCGGGCGGGGGGGGCCGGGGGGGGGGGGGGGGGGCCC
>JAOTIX010000002.1:7784048-7806000 GCA_027123715.1 Gaidropsarus macrophthalmus
GTAGCCTAGGCCTACTTGAAAAGGTCAAAGGTTATCTCATCTCGGCAACTCGTGTATCAAAATATTCTACGAGTTCCTCAGTGGGAATTACGACGTGAGGGGGTATTCGTGTGCAGTTTTCAGGTCGGCTTTTGGTATTTACCATATTTCCCATAGCACGTGAAGGCACCATAACGTCAGGTCGATGACGAGCGCAAGTAGCTATTAGATATGTCTTATATGGTAGGCTGCATTGTAATGCAGTCAATTTGAAAATTAGGTCCTCTTAACTCCACTTAAAGTATCAGACGTTTAAACAAAATAAGGTAAGGGTTAGCTAAACATAAGAACAAATGAAAAATTAAGGGTTTCACAAACACTGCACAAAACATCCTATCTTACTGGTACCTGTTCAAATGCATTCTTTGCTCCTCGACTATATGAATAATTGCATGCATTTCGGATACCTTTATTTGAGTTTTTACCTGATGCTGAGGTGTTTCGTGAGATGTCGTTCAAAGTAGTGTGCCTGATGCATCCTTTCCGTGCAGGGCGTTTAAATAGAGGCAGCGCGCCCTCCGACACGCCCACATGGAAACCTGCCGGCCACATCCCATTGGACTGTCTCTTTAATAGTTATGTTATTGGATGAAAGAATGTAAAAACCGCACGTAAGGGGTATTCTGATAAGGACATTTAATGATTATGTATCTTTAATCGTATCAACGTTTTCTGAAACGTTTATAAAAGCTACTTAAGTTAATGATGAATGCACAATGTGATGTTGTTGAAGAGTCTTCATCAGCGTGATGTGGGGCTGATGCACTTCAAATGCAACGACAATGGATGGAGCTATGGACACCTCTAGTGGCTTAAAGTGGTATAGCATCTATTCAATTAATCATTGGCGCTCTTATCTTAAAACATAATGATAATCCGATTATCTTGATCCAAAAATGAAACCTCGAAACCTGATTAAAATCACTTTATCTAATGTTATCTTATATCGTCTTTGCAATACACTGATACAACGTTACTTTCAAATAGAGAACACAACCTTTATTTGGTTACAATACAGGATGCCCTGCACGTGTGGCATTTAGCCAAGTATATAACCTCGATGAAACGAGTTTCAATATTTCTTAGTTTCTTTGTTACATATAGGTCAGTGGCATAGCTATTTAAATATATAAACATACAGTGCTGCATACCAAATAGCATATATCAAAATGCATTCAATCAACTCACCTCACATAAACTGAATCAGATATCTTGTAAATGATGCTCCTTAATACAGATTTAATACGGAATGGTATAGCTGGGAGACCGACAACTACAAAAGGCACCTTCTTTGCAAAAAACTGGTTCATTAATATGATAAAATAAGGCTTTGAGACCCCTATCAGATACGTAAAACGTTTGTCTCACAGTCTTATTGGTATATTCATGAAATGAAATCACAGTTATTGGCTACAGCGGTGAAGATACGAAATTGGTTACAGTGTTCCCTGAGATATTATGTGTATTTCTTCTCATCGCGACGCGCGCTTCTGCTGTTGGTCGTAGATGGCAGTGGTGATTCCCCAGGTTATACAGGAGCGCAGGATGACCAGCGAACCTCCTCGGTACAGTAGCACCATGCTGCACTGGCGGGAGGTCCACAGCCGCCTCCAACACGCCCTGACTGTTCTCGCCTCCTGCCCGCCCGCCCCGGCCTGCATATTAGCCACCAGCACAGACAGCGGGTACAGAGAGAAGCTGATGGCCATGGAGGTCAGCGTCCCGGACAGGAAGGACGAAGCGGTGGGGCTGAGACCCTGGCCCTCCCCCAGAGCTCGCACCGGCCCCTTGAGTCCGAAGTAGAGGCAGCTGCCCAGGGCGTTCCTGGTCGCGATGGGCAGAAGGGCTCTGTAGAAGCCCGAGGCGGGACTCTCGGAGGCCAGCCTCACCAGAATGCTCCTCAGCGTCGGGAGATTGCGGTCGTTGTGGCCGTTTTGCAGCACGTTCTGCACACGCTCGAAAGGGGTGAAGACAAGGGCCTCCGCGAAGCCCGCAGCGAGCCCTGCGATGGCCGGGAGTGCAGAGAGGGGAACCACTTTGGCTGTGGAGGAGGTGGAGAGCTGATGGAGCAGGGTATCCTGGAGGCCAAACAGCAGGGTGCCGTTCAGTGTACGCATGAGCAAAGGAGGGGTCACCCCCCTGTACAGCTTCCTTGCTCCTTCGGTTTTCAACTGTGCCACCGCCTGGCAGATGGAGGTGTTGTGGAGCTGCTGGCGGAAAACGGTCTTGTAAACCGGAAAGACCACGAAGGTTGGCAGGGCGGAGAGCAGGCTGGAGGTCCCTCCATGCAAGTAGCTCCGTAAATGAGACTCTGGCTCTGGTTGGGTCTGGTCCTGCTGTGTGTCATGCTGACCACACCCCATGCTTCAGAAGATTGAAATCACATAAATCATTTTGATTGCATTTGACTTGAAGAAATACATGTACAGTACAGTACAATATAGGTCAAATGAAGGATACTAGCCAAATGGCTAAGCTAAGCATGTCGTCATTAAGGTCCAATAAAACAATAATAGGATTTTAGGCTATAGGGATTACATGGGAGAACATCAATTTCATTTGAGGTCACTTACTTTGCAGGTGAAATGCCTATCGCCTAAGAAACAGCAACACAAATATAAAATGCCATAGTTAGTTGTCCTTCATTTTCAGTTGTCTCTTGAAATATCTTGCAGCAGCAGCTATTCCGTCATTGGTATGGCACATACAAGCAAAACGAGAACCAATAAGCCCTATGCCCTAGAAATTAACAATACAAATGTAAGACCATCTTCAACACTAGCTAAAGCAACACAGGACAGCACGATTCACATCCACCCCGACGTAGTGGATAACGACTCGGAGGAGGATGGTGAAGCACAAAACCCAACTGAAGATATCTTCTCAATCCTCATTGGCTAACGGTCCTGTTACAGCATCGACCATTGGCGCTAAACACCCATCAATCGACGTCTTAAAGGATTGTAACCTTGCGAGCAGTTCAGATTAATTGCGACTGTTATTTCGTTACCAACATTTATCCTCGGGATGATCTGCATTTGTCCCCTCAGAAACGTGTAAATGCACACCCTACCTGTTTTGATTGTGGCAAAGTAATGACGTTTCCGGTCTCACACCGCACTTGCTGTGAAATGCTGGGGGCTGGGGGTGGGGGTGGTGGTGGTGGTGATATAATTAGTATCTTTGTTCAATAATATTTTATTGTTTTTTGAAACAATACAAATAACCATCAAATGATACACAACATACACAATACATAAACGACATCATAGTTATACATACATACACATAAATAAATAAAATAAACCAAAAAGTAAGGTAAAATACTTGAAAGGCAACTTTCATTCCACATTTGTATCTTATCGTCTTTATGGCAAACTCATTCGGATTAGTAGGCAATTTGGGTAATTTATCGTACGAGTAGGCCAAACATTGTTTCTGAAAAAGCACGTGACAAATTTCAGTCATGATCACGCACACGAAAATCACCGGAAGTCTGAACAGAAAAAGAACTGTGGGTGTGAACTGAACTGAAGTCGATTGAAGGACGAGGAGCTCCATCTGGCAGGAAACCAGGCCATAAGCCGACTGCACACATGAACGATTTTCCATCTTACCCTCAGCAACACCACTCAACAAGTGCACCTTCATTGAACAAAACAGTGCTGACTTTTATTTAATTCAGTGAAAGTCACAGAGGCCCTTTCTCAATCAAATCAGGTACGTTCCTACTCTCTGGAAAATGTGTACGCCATCAATTAAACTGGGCTGGATCCATGGACGAGAGAAAGCATTTATCTGTTGTTAAAATGTAGATGTCAAATCAGACCATATATAATTTTTTATTTATTGTTAGCCTAAATAAACGATACAGAAAACTCAGGACTGGGCATGTATTCGGCATGATTCATTGTCAAGTTTAATTGGTTTAAGGTAAAGTTGAGGTAATATAAACAAAAAATCAAATACAATGAGCCAAATCTACCAACATCTTAACTTTGTTATGTATATAGACCCTGGGGAAATATACATCACATTTGAACCTAGCTTCATATAGAAACAGGTGGCGGACTGCATTTTGCAAGATTCGGTGTCGGAACCTCATCAATCCATAAAGCAGAACCTTCTTCTAAATGGCAATGAGATTTTAGTCATTCACTCGTCAAAAGTAAATAGATAAAAGATCAAACGGTTATTTTATTCCCCAGATGAATTGTTTCTTAGCTTAATGGATAACAACATTACAACGTGGAGAGATAGACAGAAATAATAAATCCTTTTTTTCTGAATGCTGAGGCACAACTTGGTGAGTGGGGCTTCAGTTGGTACTGTAAACTAGAGTTCTTTAAAACATTCATTTCAACAAGCCAACGGTTGTCTTCAAAACAACCCAAAAGAAAACACATTTCCAACAGTAATGTGAGACGTCTAAACTCTGAACATTGAACTGTGGGTATACTTCAGTCATTCATTGTAACATTGCCAAAACATTGTAACAGTTATATTGGCCACAAGCCCACTATTAACTTTGAAATCAACTATGTGTGTGTGTGTGTGTGTGTGTGTGTGTGTGTGTGTGTGTGTGTGTGTGTGTGTGCATGACGGTATTCAGACTTAGAGGGCCCCAAACTACTCCCAACAGGAGAACGTTTCCAGGTTATTGATCAGTTAGGAGGAAGAGGAGAACATTCACAGTGGATAAAGACCCATACGCAATTTAAAAGCCAACCAAAATCGGTAGCTCAGAATCAATTGCTTTCTCCCAGGCCCAAGGGCCCGGGCATAAAGGGTGGTGGCTGACGAGGCCAACGGGGACTCTGGTGAATGGGAGTCCATATTAGTAACAGACATAACTGCTCAAAACTTGGTTTCATGGTTGGTTAGCAGCGGAGCTTTGATGATGGTTGTATTTGGCCTGGGGGGGGGGGGGGGGGAGTGATCAACCCATTGTGTAATATTTGGTTTGACAGCGTGACGGCTGACGGGAGGGTGCGGGGGTTACAAGGGCACGTGGCTGAACAGGTACGACACGGACTCCCCATTGTGCGTCCTGCGGATGGCCTCGGCCAGGATCATGGAGATGTCAATCACCTGGAAGACCAGACAAGGGAACAAAGTCAGCGCCGCAACCAACAAACACAAATGCAAAAACAATAGCGCTTCATGCTTCATTGCGGCTATTTGCCTGTTTATTGACGAGCGGTGACAACGGCAGATAGTTTGAGAGGAGGGGGGGTGGGTTTGGGGTCAATGGAGACTGCTGACCTGTATCTTGGGGCAGTGCTTCATCTTCTCCTCCTGAGGGATGGTGTTGGTGACCACCACGGCTTCAAAGCAGGCATTATTGATCCGCGAGATGGCCGGACCAGAGAAGATGCCATGTGTGAGGATGGCATAAACCTTTGTGGCACCAGCGGAAATCAATCTGAAAAATAAGGGGAAAAGGATTTATTGGAATAGAAATACCATGTGAGGAAGACTTTATTCACTGTAGGATGCAATTTGAGGATTAATAATGGATGAATAAAACACAAGGGGTTTACTTGTCAGCAGCATGGCAGATTGTGCCGCAGGTGTCGGCCATATCGTCAACGAGAATGGCAACCCGATCCTTCACATCCCCGACCAGCACCATGCGGTCCACCTCGTTGGCCTTTTTCCTCTCCTTGTGGATCAGGGCAAAGTCCACATTCAACCTATCCGCTATGGATGTGACCCTGGCCAAAGGACATAGGAAACACGCCCGCGGACCAGTGAGCTACTGAACAGAATCAACACATTTCAACCAGCGGGCCTTTCGCATTACTGTACAGGTAAGCAAGGTGGTGCTGTATCCAAAGAAAAGATTATAGAGCGGAGCAAGATAGATCACTGGCGTCATGGAGGTGAAGTATGTTCTGAGCCCTAATGGACGCCATTTTGATAAGCCAGCTCAACATTCTAGGCCCGATTCATGCCAATAAGGCCACATAGGATTAAACATAACTTATATGTATAAATAAATATAATTTCACGCAAAAGCTATGCTGGGCAATTCCACCATATTCTTACTGACTACTAGATGGCCCTTCACTGTTGTCAACGTATTTTCCAGCCAGTGATCTATCTTGCTCCGCTCTATAAACTTTGATCCAAACAGAGAGCCAAGGCGGCCCTGGCTCTACCTCTTGGCGCCGCCTGCATCGGGGGACACAATGGTGCAGTTCTTCCACTCGCTGATGTTCTCCTTGATCCACTTCAGCACAGCAGGCTCGGCGTACAAGTTGTCCACAGGGATGTCAAAGAAGCCCTGGTTACAGAACACAAGATGGTCACCCCGGGTGACGGGAACACGGTGTCATGTTACAGGAAGTGATGTCGCATAGCCACCGCTAAAATACAATCGCCTACAAGCAGTTATGTAAATTACAAGGTGAGTGGTTTGAGAAAAGAAAGAAAATCCGGTGAGATCAGGTGTTGATGTTTGACGTGAACAAACAAGATGAGGCTTTTGGAATCGCTGGCAAGCAGCAGGTGCAACATAATAACTGTCTGTGGCCCAGTTTGTTTTTTGCGACGAAGGAATAATAAAGAAATACAAAAATGGAATGGTGTTACAACACCCAAGAGTAGAGTGCGGTGATTTAGGCGATGTAAGATGAAATTAATTGATACCTTGGAAATTCATGAGTCACCATGAAATTACAGGGCGGACAGGAAATTGTGGTTAGATCAAAAATGCGATTGTCTTTCACAAATGCACCTCCTCGGTTGTCGTCATGATAAATGGGAAATTATGTGTCATAATGGGGAGCTGTGTTTGAAACTGCACCAGCGCTTCTCATGGCTGAACAATGTTTAAATTAGCCTTGGTTAAGGTTCAATTAGGCTGCTTGGTTTTACAGTACCACAACATTATTGATTGCTGGCTCACCCCAAATGTTCTGCTATATTATAGTAGCATGGCGCAATTGGGGATTAGTGCTCACCTGTATCTGAGAGGCATGCAAATCCATGGTTATGATGTGGTCGGCCCCAGAGACGGACAACATGTTGGCCACCAACTTAGCAGAGATTGGAGCACGGCTCTGCAATGACAGGAATAACTTTAGTCACACAAACATCATCAAGTCCATCCAGAAACTACCTGATTATATAAAACAATTCTATGACAACCTTGAATAAGTAGTTGGCTGGCAAATATTCCCACAATAACTTATCGGTGTACAAGGAGCAAAACCAGGATGAAGTATTAAGATGGTTTAATAATTAAAAGGCTCGTCTTAACATGCTTCTGTATAGCCAAGATGGCACATATGCAGAAGACCATGGACAAAGTTAGCTTGGCTACTAGAATCTATCCATGTGAAATTGACTTTATCCTAAGATCATATGTAGGAAACCATTGTAAGGCACAATTAAGGGTTAGTATGGAGATACTTATTGACCTGTGTTTACTGCCCTGTTGCTGACACATTGTTTTCTGTGATCAATATTAATTGTAAGCATCCCTGATTATGGATTAGAATCAGGTAAACACAGAAACCACCAATCATTGTCAATGAAAGAATAGGATGTAGGGGAGTGAGACACAGGCTGCATGGGGTTCAATGGTGTGCAATGGCTTAATGGGTGTGAAAGAAGTAACTAGACAGATATCCCTCACCCCCACCTTGTCCTTCTTGTCTTGCCGGGCGTATGGGAAACAGGGGATGACGGCTGTGACCCTGGAGGCGGAGGCGATCTTGCAGGCGTTAATCATTATGAGGAGCTCCATTAAATTGTCATTTATCTCCCCACATCCACTCTGGACGATGTAGACATCCTCTCCACGCACACTTTCCCCTATCTCCACGCTGATGAGAGAGAGAGAAGGAGCAGATGAGACCTCGACACTTGGATCCAGACCATTGTAGGGAGCCACAGCGTGTGTTCACATGTGACTACAGGCTCCACGCATGTGCGCGGCACGTCACAACGCGTTCTCAATGAAAATACACCAACTGAATACATCCAATGTCTGTTTACAGGTCACCATAACACACACAACATGTAGGAGATTACTTACCAAGTCTCCTGGTTGCTGAATTTCTTCGTGACAACCTTTCCAAGCTCCAGACCAAGGCGGTCTGCTATCTTTTGAGAAAGGTCCGGATGCGAGCTGCCGCTGAATATTTTAATGTTGGGCATTTTGAGAAACCCCTGTTGTGACCTAAAGGTGTTAGTAGCCGCGTACAGATCTGTACAACGAGGTGTCGACAGGGATATCTGTACTGTTTGAAATTAATGAAGAAAGTTGATGGACTCTTACGAGGTAAATATGTTGTCTACCCATCCACCATTATGCCTCACAATACGCGTGCGCGCGTTGCTAACAGCGCGCAGCCTTCACGTGGTGTCGTCATTGCGTCACCACGTTTTCCAAGTCTTCTCAGTTCCATCTTACGTTAACGTCGTCCGCCAAAGTCGCCGCCATAATGGAGAGGCAAGGATATGCCTGTAAACAAATACAAGGTGCAGCTGCGACTTTCTGAATAAAAAAAACACGATAACCTTAACATAACCGATCTCAATTAGTTGTATTCATTCAAGGGTTTATGATTTACGTGTTATTATCAATACAATAAATAATATGATTTAGTATGCAGATAAAAACGACTCGTTGAAATCGGTTGGGAAATGTAAACACTATACTGCACTGTATCCACAAAAAAACGCCACTCCTCCCACACATTGCAGCGACTTTAACGTATCGTAGCAACAGGCAATAGCGTGGACGCCTACAAGATGCTACAGTTGACGGTTGGCTAGATTAGCAGATCCATTCATCATAACTCTAGGACACTGCCAATAGTGATGTGTCACAGGGCAGGCTAGGTAAGAAACCTCCTGTGATTACCTGCTTATTGAAAAATATTTTAATGTACGCCATTTATCATCATGTCCTTGGATTAGGTCACCTTTTCTGAAATGGCAGGCTATATCTTCAACATACTTTATTGCTCTTAAAACATGAGTACACAGACAGGAGAACACAGTAACCACAATGTTGTCGACAGTAAATAAAGGCAAGAATGAAAAGGTGTACATAAATAAAGAGGTTGATGATTGGCCTAGCATGTGAATGAAACAGAAATAACCACACACATTGTTTAAGCAAATAAATTATAACCACAGAAAACGTTTATAGTCATGTTAAAAGAATATGCTACAATTAAAGGGAGTAGCCTATTATTTTATATATAAAAATAAACAAGTTCCATGCTTTATACTCATAATGTTACAATGTAAAATATATGCTTTGCTATTAGCCACTACATGGCTTCTGTAAATAAATAACTCAGAGATGTTGTCATTTTTATTTTATAAAATAGTGAAGCGGTAGGATAAATTTCTATTTCTCAGGCTCACAAATATTTTCTATATACACTTCTAGTATAGAACAATACATCTCCATGTACAATATCCATTGCAAAACATTGTCACAGTATTAACACCACAGCCTTTCAATTTAGTGAATGCCTTTTCTTAAGAATTGGAAAATACTTTGTACAAAGTAATGGTACAATCACTTTCAATTTGACAGTTGATACATGACTTCAAAAGCCTCTGCTTATTGAGTGAACGTACAGCAAGTAAGGGGAATCATGCGGTCCAGTGGAAGAGCAAACAACACAATGTTTATGGAAAATAACAGCAAAGGGACCCCACATTGGCAAAACTGTGTGGAACCATGTTTCTGCTCAGAAACCAAGGCAGGAACTGCACCATGTGAGTCCATGTTCTCCGTGGACGCTTGAGTTGAAGCAAAATGTATACATTTTGTATTGAAATATCAAATGTAAAACACCAATCCCAGTCTGTAAAACACCAGTCTCTAATACACAATTAATTAATCATTACTTGTATATGTGAACTACAGTTGCACTTGGCACATCTGAAAGAGACAATCTGAATGTCAGAACTAAGTTTTGTTCGAATCATTCTAAAATAAAATACAGATTGTTTTGAAACCACACATGTTTTAAACAGCCAAATTAACCAGTGTTTAGGTTAACCTTTGCTATTAACATAAAAGTGGAAACGTAAAAAAGGGAAAAAAAGGAAACATGAATGGCTGTGTATGTGTGCACTAAGTGTATTTGTTAAATATATATTTATATATAAACATTTATCTTCTTACAATAATTAACAGTTTATTTGTCTTCACTAAGCGAACACATTCTTTTAACAGTGTATCTTGGTTTTTTGCCAACAACATCCTTTCTGTGCAGAGGTATGATAACACGATAAGACAAAAAGAGGATCTCAAACATGAAACATAGGTGTTAGTTTTATTAAAATACATATAAAACTACTTTGTGTGATTCATAAATATTTGCGGCATTGCACAATCTATAACAGCACATAGAGAGCATATAGGCCTATATATCTGAAAACCTGAATTAAACAAACAAACGGATAAAACCTGTTGTCTCAACTATGGTAATAAACAATGGGAATTCTTCAACAGCAGCAAAAGTGAACCACTGAACTGAACAAAAAAACAACTTCAGAGCTGATTGTTGACTGGATCTAGGGCAGCGCGCTAATTCAGACACTTGAATCTAGCACTAAGTGTGTACATTAGCAAGTGGCTATTATTTTCTGAAGGGTCTAGCTGCAGACCTCCAGCCTCAGGCCCATCTCCACCATCGGACTCTTCATTGTCCCCAGCCTGGAGAAGGAAGTGATCTATAAACACGCACTTTTGAGCGTGGATCAAGTGATCCAGGCAATGGAGGATTTGTTTGTCAATATAACAAAGAAGAATCGATAACAATTTATGATTAACAATTAGTAACAAAGTGCGGTAATACTACACATTGCACAATATAATAACGTGGAATGTAAACTTTATGTATCGATAAGGTAGCGCAATAAAGGGATTTTCCATCTAAACACAAGTGATAATATGTGATGTTCCCCAATGGGTCCTGGTGATAGAGATGGGTACCATCTTGAGGTCTACTGCAGGACGCTATGGATTTTAAAAAAACTGGTCCTTCAGACACATTAACAGTGGAGGTTGCAGTTGGTATTTTGACTTGTTGCGCTGACAGCAGATACGAATAAACTACACTGTAAATGCAGCACATTTTGACCCAGCAGCCCTACTGTAGAAAGCCACGGCCTATAGCTACATAGTTGGCATAGAGCAGGTAGGGTTATACCCTGCATTTTAATCAACTGGAGGATTCTTGTATCAGTCTTGGTTCAAATGGGTCATTGGCTTACTGGTCTTTTGCCTGCTGAATAATATTGAGATTGTTGTTTTATAACGGTACATCAGACAGAACAGCCAAGATAGATCCCCATTTTGTCTTGAAACAGTCAGGCATTTCAACAAACATCACCATCCATAAAACCAATGCTTTGGACTAGCTAATTCACAGAAGTCGCTACTTTATAAGCTCTCTGCAGTATCAGAGCCCAGAGCACTGGGCTTTGATACTGCAGAGTAATCTGCAATATTTATACTGCAATAATCTCTGACTTTTTATTAGGATTTCCATATTTTGTCTTTTAAATTAATTCATTTAAAATAATATTTTCACACATCTTTTAAACATAAAATAATATATTATTTGCTAAGAAGGTACAAGTTAAATATACATCACATAGAAAATAGTATATCATATTTACTTTTTTAAGTATTTGAATGTGAGGTGATTAGCCCTGTGTCTACCAGTCCTTTATCCTTTGTGCATTATTCTCATCTTTTCACAAAAAAAATAAATCCCCTAGGCTTCCACAGTGCCTTTAAACATGAAAGAAAACAGCTGCATTGTAAATGTTATTTGATATGGATCATAGCACATCTTTAAAAAATGTAAACAATAAATAAGTGATGATGATTATGGGCTAGCACCCATCTATACACTTGAGTGTCCACTATATCTAAGCTTATCTACTGAGTGGGTAATGTCTTGATTGGTCGAGTGAGAGAGCTCATGTTACTAGTGCTGCAAATTTGAGGGCCCATGGTCTTAGTCGGGAGGCTGCTTGAATGTCCCATTGACTCCTCTGCGGCGCGTAGAAGCAAAGTATAGTTGATGGCCACTTCTTCAACCTTTCTAAGCAGCTGCAGCCTTTGGTTCTCCGAGCGCACACCTCGCACTAGCTTGATGAAGGTCTGAGTCAGGTCACACAACACCTGAAAGCTGGCTGTGACCACAGCAAGCATACGCGTCGGGCTCTTCTCGACACTTGCCACCCGACGACAGGATGCCCGGAATTCTTTGAAGCGCACCGCAAGCTCTTGCTTGTACTCTGAAACACGTGACGGCTGGAGGCGGGCTTCTCCCTCATCCTGGGGGCTGTTAGCGCACTGCCGCAGGATAGCCAACAGCTCATTAGCATCCAGCTGGGCGTTCAGAAAGCCGTCAGGTAGGGTAAACGTCTTCCCCTGCAGAGCTTCCACCCGGGCAAGGCTCCCCTCCAATGTTCCACAAGCCCGCAGGTCAATTTCTTGTGTTTGTGGTTCCTCTTGTTCCAGTTCCTCTTCTTCCGCACTACAGTCTTCTGCATTGAGGACCTGGAGAGTTTTGCTTACTATGGGTAAAGTGTGTGAATCAATCTGCATTCCTGGGAGAATCTGAAGTGGGATAGAGTACGAGAGCTCATCCTTCTCACTGCTTTCATCCGCTGCCTCACATTTTCTGTAGCAGAAACAGAATGAACAGCACTTTTCCCTGTCATCACTATCTTCACTTGGCATGGTGAGAAGCACCTCAGCAGGCCCTTCTCTACTATCACGTAAAAGCTCCTCACCCTGAATGAAGAACACACCCTTTTTCCCCTTCCCCTCTGCCTGGTGAGCATGGGTGTGGATAGGCTCTACAGGGGTTGGGAGCCGCAGTCCTGTGGCCCTCACTCTTTCCATTTCCTTCTCAAGACTCTTTGTTTTTGGCCTGACCTCCGCATACACGGGTGTGCTGGAGCTGTTGTCCACCTCTCCAATGCTATACCGCCTTTGAAGCTTCTTGTACTGTGGTGCTCCCATGCAATCTGTTTGAGAGGTACAGGTGGGCAAGCAGGAACCCTGCTCCCCTCTGGGCTCTCTGGACTCCAGGCTGGTCGAGCGGATCCTAGTGGTCTTCAGCTCCAGGGTCTGTGGTCTCCGTGTGCTGCCTTGAGTATGGGGAGCTTTGGAGGCTGCAGGTGGGGTTTTGATGTTCCTTTCTCTGCCTCTTGGGGATATTTCTGTAGTGGAGCCGACCGGTGTGTCTGGAAGACGCATACCTCTGCACATTCTCTTGCAGTCACAACTTCGCCGTTGCTCACGAGAGATTCCCGGGGCCTTCAAAACAGGACTAGTGCGGAGTTGACAAGCACAGGGTGTGCCTGAAGGTACAGGCGAGGAACCCTGGGGCAGATACTCTGCTTGGGATGACTTGGGCTTCAGAAGCTCTTCCAGGAATTCCAGCTCATACTGCCGGACCTTCTGCAGCTGGGCCCTCCGCTCATCTGTCTCCCGCCGCATTCTGGCTGGGAATGTTGCCGACAGCAGGCTCCTGAAGCTAAGGAACGGGGCACTACGATGTGACTTCCCCTTACCACTGCCCTGTTTCTTTGAGTCATTTGCTGGTAGGGTGGACACCTTGTCTACAGAGGAGCTTGGTTGTGTCGGGTCATCCAAAATAGGTAATGACTTTTGAGAAGGACATTTCTGTTGCTCAGGATGCGCTTTGCTCTCTGCTTTATCCTCTGCTGCATCTTTTTTCTCACATGCCTCTGATTTCACTGGCTTGTGAGGAGAGTACTTTGTTTGGACTTTAGGGCTGCGTTTAGCTAAAATGGGGTCCGCTCTTATGGACACATCTTTGCTATTTGTCAGCTGCAGAACTTTAGCCTGTAGACGTTCATCATCTGTAGGGGACGAGGACTGAAACACTAACATCTTCTGAATGTGTGGATCTTTGTCTCTGAGCTGATGCCCAGGCTCTGCCCGTACTGGGCATGTGCAGAACAGATCGTCAATTGGTATAAGTTCTTTAGAGCTTGAAGGCTTAATGGTCTCAATAGATGCAGTCTTGGCATCCTGGCACATGTTTTTTAGGGAGTTCTGGCTAGAGGCAGCTATGTCCACAGTCAAAAGGATAGGTAAGGCTTTGGCGATGGAGTCATTACCTGTCTGTGCAGCTATTTTATCCTTGACACCCTCAGACATTTTTGGACTCTGTTTTACTGCCCCTAAACTAGATAACTTCTGATCCTTACTCCCTTGGACTTTAGATGATGGATCTGATACTTTCACTTCTCTAGCTGACTTAGAAGGTGGGTCAGCAGAATTTCCTTTAGTGGAATCCGGTTTTGATTTCAACTCTTCGGCCTTTGACTTACTTGGACTGGGTTTTGGAGCGCTAACCTGTTCACCAACAACAATTAGCTCTGAAGTCTCTTGGCTTGGGTTGACTTTTAAAGGTACAGTCTTGCTGAGAATCACTTGTTTAGGAGGGCAACCACCGCGGATTTGACCGACAGAGAAAGCCCCAGTACCAATGGTCTGGGTGGTACAGCCGGGAATAGCCAGCGGGAAGTCCCGCCGACAAAAGATACGCTCCTTGTTGAGATGATGAGCCAGAAGGTAAGCCTGGTTCTGATGCTGCTTCATGGCAGACATCATCTCAGAGACGTCCGTCAACTCTGAGGAGTTGGTCTCGTGGCCCGAGTCCAAAGAAGACTCAGGTGTAATGGCAGCCAACACAATCAGTCCTGTTGGAGAAGAAAGCACAATAATGTATTATTCAGTAGGTATCAATAACAAAGCAATTATTATTATTATCAGGAAGCAGAATTCTATTGACAACATGTGAGCGTGCTTTTTTCAACAAAATAATGCTTTTAGTATTGTTATTAAGGTTAAATCAAACACTCGGGTTAATTTCTAATGACTTGAAAAGCCTGTCCTGTAATACTGTTTAAAAACCCATTAATTAAACAAATACTAAGAAATTAAAAATACATATAAGTGTGTAACATAAAGCAAAGTATTACATATAGAAATCAAATATATAAGTTGATATTGGATATGCAATGTACAGGAATGCAATTAAAATGTGACCGTGTAAGTACTACTGGTAATTCTGAGCGTAAAATGAGGGTCTTGGCGTGCATCAGTCTTTTGACCTGCAGTCTGCGTTGGCTGCTGCGGGTGATGGGGGTAGTCTTCAGATGCTGCCAAAGCTTCCAGGGCTTGCAAAGTGGAAACCAGCGCATCATCAAGCTCCTGGGCATGATCCCTCACTGTTCTGGTGGCCACATTATCAATCAGTGTAACAGGCACATCTTCCTTGGCCTTGCCCAGTTTGCCTGGGGCAGCAGCCGGACTGGGCGTAGCCCGCTTCTTCTTTCCTTTTTTGGCATCGTCCTCATCTGAACTGTTGTCCCTGAACCCAGGCGGTGGGGCGGCGATGGCGGATGTTGGTGGTTGTAGCTTTCCTGCTCCGAGGTCTGCTTCCTCCTCATCCTCCTCTTCATTTCCTGGAGGAGGTATCGCCATGAGGTCCACGGCCCCACCGCCATCTCTGGATGCGCAGGCAGAGGAGCAGTGCTTCCCGGAGCTGCCACAGCCGTTTAACACAGGGGAAAGGCCCTCGGCTCTCAGCCTGGCTTTGCACGAGTCACAGAAGTATCTGGCGGCTTTCTGAGATTGACTCATGGTTTGAGCCCGGATTCTAAAGGATGGGTTATCTAGTGCGGCCTTCTCCACGGCTCCAGCAATTTCCTCCGTGCTCTGCAGAGTGGGGTCAGACTTGGTACGGGGCCTCTCGGTGGCATCCTGGGAAACGAAGTTCTCGTTGATGTCCAGTTCAGCTTCAGCCTGCGTCTGGAGTTCATGCATCTGCTGCTGTTCCCGAAGGTGGACGTGACACAGGCCCAAGTGCTGAGGCTCCGCAGGGACTAGGGCCCGCGATGACCCTGGATCCCTGTGGGAACCATCCCGATCCTCTCCCCGACGCCCTGAGCTGGAGGAGCCCGAGGCTGCAGATCGAGGATGGGCATGGTGAGAGCCTCTGTAATCTAGGGATAGAAGTGTCAGAGCATATGAAGGTTTGAGGAGTCAATAAATACTGGGGGGGTGGGTGAAGCAGATCCTGACGGGTAAGCAGAGGCTGGTTGCCGGGGGTCACATGAGGCGTTGTTAGAGTTTCAGAGATGGATGCTGTAGGTTGAAGCGCTGTTCGAGGTTGCAAGGTAAGATTCAGGTGAAATGTGATGAGATTGAGATTTAGGCTGGTTGAAGATGGAGGCAGGCTGAAAGAACATTAAAAATGCTGGCACAGTGTACCGTGTATGCATGCTCAAATCTCCATAAAGATAGCATCTCTTTGAACAAGAGAGGACGTGTTCTCCGTTCCTCCAAATCAATAGAAAGAGATGAGAGAAGAGACAGCAGAGGGCGCTATGGGATGGTTGGGTCCATGGTGATCTGGTTAGAGCAGTGGGTGATTTTAGTCCATGTGCAGATGGGAAAGCAGGCGTTTGTCCAAGTTGATTTAAAATTGATGAAGGATGCTGTATGCGGCCAGACTGACGATGAGATAAAACAGTGGAGTAAAGATATTTGTAGCAATATATATTCATATTGATCCTTGTTGAGAACAACTTTCGAGTTAAAAAGTAGCACATACCATTCAAAAAATGTATAATCTATGTATGTTGTGAACAACACCGAAGGGGCCATTGTGACCCACCTGCTTTGGTCAGGTGAGAGTGACCAGGTGCCCGGAAGTAGATGGTCCGCTTGGGGTCCACAAACAGCTTGTAGTAGCCAGATATGAGACAGGCAAAGTTGCTGGCGTCAGGCCACTCCATGAGCAGGACCAGGGGCTGTTGGGGGTGGCAGGGTGGGGAATTAGGAGACTATTTAGGGGACAGGCAATAAGCATTGCCTGTTCTCATTGTAAAACACACATGTCAAGATTATTAGAGAAATACAATCATTTGTGAAGAGATGTATGATGTGTTTTTTGCTCATTTCCGGGTAAATGCTCGACACAAGAATCGGTTAGTATTCTTGTTATTTGTTATGAGAAGTTCTGGTACCTTTGCCTCGTGGATGGACACCTCCACCCGGGCCACGCCCTGGTTCTCGCGATAGAGCTGGACCTTGGTCACGCGGCTGAACTCGGACAGCACAGTGGTCAGGTTGTTCTTCAGGTCAATCACATGGCTGATCCCGTGACGGGGCCCCACCAGCAGAGTGGTGGCAGACTGTTTCTCATCCTAACAAGGAACAAAAGGGTTCTCCGATTTGGTCATATTTTACGACTTTGTCGTCAGTAACCCAAATCTGTTGAGCCTCATTATGAGTACGGCACAGTCATTACCAGTCCAACAGTGTGAAACAGCAATCCTCCGAAAGGTGGAAGGTCATTGAGTACGCGCATGTACTGCAGCTTCCCCTGGAGAGGGGGGACCTGCAGGGGTAAATCATGATAATTCTTTTCGTACTCAATATGCACTGATCCCGGTAGATTATATTAAGATTTAAAATCTTTCTCGCAAGGGTGACCTGCAAAATAGTTTATGAGAGATAAATTGCCTGCCTAAGGTAGAGACTCATTCGCAGAATACCACGCGGCCGCTTGAGGGCACTGTTGAGCTACATTCCCATCATGGTCAGCCTTAATACTTTCATGGTCGTAGCGTCACGCCAACAGACATTGTGTTGCTCCAGATGATATCCAACTATTTCTCACTCACGCATATTTACAAAATGGCATTAGAATTGAATGTGAGCTTCAGCAGAGAATAACGTTTAACATCAACAGAACACTACAATCTGCTCCAATGTGATCCAGCACTAAACACGCTATCTGCAGTGAGGGGGAGAGGGGTCGTGGTGTGGTCGGCACCTTGTTTCCTGATGGAGGTGGGTGCTGATAGGTCTTGAGCAGCTGAGATAAGCTCTTGCAGACGTTCTTCTCCTTCACCGTGGGCAGCAGAGTGAGGGGAAGGAAGGGCTCCAGGCCCCACTCTTTCCTTCAGAAAATAAACAAAACTCAGCCGAATGGAAGAAGGAGATCAGATTGTAGAATTTACTTGCCTTAGGAGACTTAGAACCAATACTTGGTCTGAATTATAAGCTTGTCCCCAAAACCACCTGGAGAATATTTAATGACAAGGTACAGTGTCCCTCCTTCTGTGCTTTTCACATTGGTTTTCTAATTAAGTTTCAGATTGATCATTACGTTGAAGAAAATATATAACGTTACAAAGCAATGGTCATTGTCTCATTATAACTTCAGGAAAATGATTCCTGAGTAAATTTAGTCTTTAATACCAGCGGAATGAATTATTAATCATTGAGATTCTATTTAATTAAATAAACCAACTCATACGAGCGGACGGATAGTGTTAATTAAATCAATAAAAAAATGGGCTGCAACACTCTGTCTGTGAATTCCCACAAGGGGGAATATGAGGGCCCGCTTAGGAAGTGTTGACTTACTCCACATGCTTGAGCGAAATCTTCTGATTGGGCCGAGCGGAGGACACAGTGATGTATATATGGAGCGCAGCCAATCGCAATGTGATGTCCGATTTCCAATCCATTCCAAAGCGTTCCTTGATGACGTCATTGCGACTCTGCAAAGATTACAGCATTTCATTTCGTTTCCAGACTGATGGTAAACTCAACCGGTAAACCCCCCACCCCACCAGCATATGCAATGTGATAACGGGATATGTGTTGATTGTTGACGGTGTGGCCACAAAGTCCAGCCTCTACTTTGGATATGGATTGTCTTTCTGTCTGTTCTCGAAAAATCCTACATTGAAATGACTGCTTACTTTAATTGCTTTACAGAGAGAGAGAGAGGTCACACGTAGCGCTGTGTGAGAGAGCATCCCAAACCAGCACCCTCTGCAACTGCTCATCATCGTCTTCATGATCATGATCATGAAGACTTCATGGGTTTAAATCCCTCCTTTAAAGGTAAAGTGCTCCACCCTCCTAAGCCGAGCCATAAATCCCAAAGTGCCTCACCTGTATATAGAGGTACTCGAAGGCGGCGGGGTCCCTCCGGAGCAGATCGGCGGGGTCTTTGGGAAAGAAGCAGATGCGGAACAGACACTTCATCCCCTGGAAGTACGTCCTGTGCACCACCTGAGGAAACGCGTCAACCGTCAGCCCCGGGATTAACAGCCACCACTGGCAACCGGTCACCTGGCATTGTTGTCCGTGTGCGCGTGTGTGTGTGTGTGTGTGTGTGTGTGTCCCCCCACCAAAGATAAGCGTCATCGAACGCGTTCCGAAATTCATCTTTAGCACCCGCTGACACTCTCCGCGTGTGCCAGAGTGAGTTACGCGCCGAGGCCATGAAGGCTTGCCCTCCATCAGCCGTTTATAAAATGTGACGAGAGCCGCGGTAGACGATAACGGGAGTGCCAATCACTTCCTCCCCCCCCCCCCCCACACACACACATCTTATTTATTGTTGTCATTTTCTGCCGATGCACAACATTTTGTCTCATCAACCCGTTTAATATGAGATGTACGTGAGTGATGGTTGTCGGCCGGGCCGTACGTGGGACAGAGGCTGGTTCTCCTGCAGCAGATGCAGGCGCTGATGCTGCTCCAGACCCCCTGCTTCCAGCGCCAGCGCAAAGTGCTCAATGTAGCGGAGTGAGAGGCGGTCCTGCAGCGACGACATCACATCCTGGAACAAGACAAACAGCGAACAGGTAAACAGGTGTGTGTGTGTGTGTGTGTGTGTGTGTGTGCCTCTCTGACCGACCTTAACATCCTCAACAAATCCCTGGTGTCCGAGTAATTATAAGTCACAGCTCACATGAGCATGTATCTTCTGAGCATGACGTAAAGTGTCAGAATAATTGAGACCTAATTATGGCTCTGCATGGGATGAGTTCACATGTGCTCTTGATCAGCATGTCTTTCTCCCTGTCTCAATTCTCCAGTAATGTGCATAAAACTGAGAGTAGGAGCGATCATTCCCATGTAGGAAACAGTGCCAGAGGAGTTTAGCACCAACAGAGGATGACAGACGTCGAGATGGTTTGGCATATATTAGTGTGGCTGTGAGCGATGATTCAGTGTGAGGCAGCATCCAGTTTGTACACTAGTTCAGAATGGTGGTGCCTGGTGGACCGCCAAGGCACCGGGACCACACCCAGGGAGGCGTGAGGTGCTCCGATTCTATCGACCCCTGTGATTCACCTTAAATGACACCTCAGAGAAAGTATGCCGCGGGTCAAGAGAACCAGAGAATACTAAGTATGAGCCTGAAACACTCCAGGGGGCGTCATGTTTCTCCACCCAAAGATAACCTTGTACAACGCCCGATGGTACATGATTTTAAGTGCCTATCTATTGATTCATTCTATATGATACACGATACTCATGAAAATGAATTAAACATCCAAATCAAAGATTCCCCCATTCCCCTCTTAAATCGTTTTTTGACTCTCTTTTCCTTTTTCAGCCCCCTAATGAGGAAAGCAAAGATTTCCTAAACCCAATAGAGTGCTCTAATGAGTTGGCTTAGACATGCCAGTCATCCAAAAAGCTGGCTTTCAGGCAGTAATAGCCCCTCTCTGTCTGCTCTTTCTGTTTTACTGCCTTATGTCATTCTTGAGGTATAATAATAGGTTTAAAACCCCTGCAAACAATAGAAGAAAGATGGAGTCTCTTTCTTTCCCCGTCATAGGCAAACACAGTAATGCGGCGGTGCCCTGACAGTTATTGCCACTGAAAGGGCGTATTCTTTGTCGCCCGCTCGGTGGCGGAGTAATATCCCAAAATAAACACAGAGATTGCATACATTGTGGAACGGGTTGGGCCAAACATGCTAACAATGGCTAACAATTCAGCCCCAGGCCGGACAGTGTCAACGCTGTGCTCACCACATTGAGCTCCACATGAACACATACAGTACATACGTAGTGCACTGTACATACCCTTACAGTCGTGCGGCTATCAAATGTAAAGGATTTGATCTGCCCATTCTCCAGAAACACCTTCAGCACATTTGGTATGAGTAGCAGGGATTCGTCCTTTAGCATGTTCTGAAAGAGAATCACAATGTTGAGTGAATGCCTTGAGGAAATGGTTTGTCCTGTGTTTGTGTGCAAAAGATAACAATGGTATTGACCATACACGCCTTGGTTTGGAACATCATAACTTCAAGCTATCGCATACTTTCGGAAAAGCTACGTACATAATAAAAGATGGTCCGTGCGCACACACACACATACACACACACACAAATATATATGGACACACACACAAGTGGGCAATCTTGCACTACAAAATAAGGTCTACTCAAAGCAGGTAACCAGGGACCATAGCCTCTGGGCTTCCATGTCAATACGCATCAGCGTGTCAATGCAATCGTCTCCAATGAGGGCCAGGAGTTAAACCCAATTATCCCGGCCCCTCTGCTCCCCATCACAGCAGACAAACGATTCAATGTTTTGCTGCGGGGGGGACGCATTGATATTTTTAAAAGCTTATATCTTCAAATCACCGGTGCTTGAGAGCCAAACTTTGCCTTTAGTTATACCGTGGGTCTGAGAAAAGGAACATCTTCTCTGTATGGGTAGCTGTGGAACTTGTTTGAATCTAATTTAAATTGAAGGCAAATCCCACCAGCTGTTATCTCTGAAATGTGTCCCCGTTCTTAACAAATAGCTTTGCCCAGGGACCCTGCATTACATATAAAGCCTCGGAATACCATGTCAAAATGTTCCCGCATCCATTAATCTTCCTCTTTTATGTTCACGCATTGCAGGCAGGGTGGGAAAATCGTACCTCACACACTGCTCTTCCTCTCTACAGATCCCTGTCACGATCTCTCTCTCTCTCTCTCTCTCTCTCTCTCTCTCTCTCTCTCTCTCTCTCTCTCTCTCTCTCTCTCTCTCTCTC
>JAOTIX010000002.1:7848279-7864452 GCA_027123715.1 Gaidropsarus macrophthalmus
GTGTGTGTGTGTGTGATAGTGTCAATCAAGGCAGGGTGTGTTGCGGACTGAAGAATGTTAATGACAGATATAACCAACTGACCAACCGAGCGTTGAAAACAAGTGGACTATTTACAAACGTGATGCGGTCAACTCCTTTTACCAGAATCGTTTCCTGTATCTGTTACACATTTTTCATGATCCTTCCTGATACCAAGCTATTTGTATAAACGTGATGACTTAGTGGTTTATTATTTGGTTAACTTTAATGATCTGTATATGGGAAACCCCAGAGGCTAGCTAATGTAATCCTATCTATGTTAGTTTTACTTAGGAAGCGAAAAAGTAAATAGTTGCATCAAAAATAATCTTTCCTTCCTGGTACATGTTAAATCGGTGCTTTCCAAATATTCTAAAGCACAGACCTCTTACTGTCCCAAGTAAAACCCACTGCCATTTAGAAAATTACCTCCTATGGATAACGGTCATTGTACCTTATATATAAGCACAGGACAATAAACATTCACAAATTGTATGAAGTATCAAGTGTGAAATACAATTAAGAAGCTGCTGCTTGGACATTGAATCTGGATTATCGTCTTATTATAGCGCCATGCGTTAGGTGACAATGAACGTGATTTTATTTCAAAATCCTGGATACTTTTCGTCATTTCAGCAGAACTTTCGTCCTTATTTCAGGCTGATTTTCCATCAGACCCTTCTTGAGACGCTTGAATTTCTTAATATTTCAGTTCCAGGCTCTCAGCAGTTTTGTGGAAACTCCTGTGGTGTTATGTTGTTCGGTTATGTTGTTTAGACTCCAGACTCCAGACTCCAGACTCCAGTAGTCCACACATAGTCCCACGTTTGCCGTTACCCCAGCCATTTTTATAGGGAAAATACACAAGTCCTTTTTACAAGGCTGAGACCTTTTATGTATTGTATGATAATATTATCAACTCTAGCAACTAAGACTAAGATTTGAGTTTAAAAGATGTGTGGTGAACTTCAATTTGAGTAAGAGGTTCACAAGTGTAACCCAACTCATGATGTATATTTTTGTAGATGTAATGAGAATGAACATATGAGACAAACAATTTATTTCCAAAGAATACCAGAATATACATCTTCAATACATACATATTTACACACATTGAATTTACAGATATACCAATCAAAAAATCCCAATAAGCGCAAATGGTTCCCTTTCTCAATAAGGAAAGGTATGATAAATAATCCCAGGTTGCATCAATGTTCAACATTGAATGTTCCTGGAGATGTGTTGTTAGTTAGATAATAAATCAAACATAGAGTACAAGATATTCATTGGGACAGACAGAAAAAGTTCTGGGCAATTATTTACAGCATACAGCTTTTTACTCTGTCAAAGATCTGGTGGACCTTCACCGCAGGAACGCACCCCTCCCTAAGAATGCTGATGGTACCTGTGTGGAGTTCAGAAGGTCAGTGTCAAATGTGATACAGGATCGTCACTGGATGTGTGGACAGTTTGTTGGGTGAAGTTGCCATGCATTTTACCTTCATTTATCCTCAGGCAGTTGACCACAGTGGAGGCCACGACTTCGTTGGAGTCCCCGTCACACAAAACCCCTTGGAGCTTGTGTCCTAATCGGCTGCAAGCGAATGCAACAACAACAATACAATTAATTATAATGAACCACAAAAAAATGAAAAGGATGCGAGGAAACAACAGCGTGGATATGTGCTGGACTCCACTCACCTGAGCACCATGGAGTGGTGGGTGCTGTCCGGCTCGCCACTAGGATTGGCAGACGTAATGGCAAGAGGTCCAGTGAGCTCGCACAGGTGGCCAGTGACGGTGTGGTCGGGAACCCGGATCATGATGCTGTCCCTGGTTCCCACGCGGTCATACGCCGCCCCGACACCTATGCAGGACAAACGAGGAGTTCAGGTCAATACTGAAACAACTGATTCGAAGCCTCCCTCCACCACTTTCCAACAGCAGCCCTCTCCTACCCAGTTGGTAGAGCCAGTCCCCTTTGCTCACGATGCAGCTGACGCCTCCTGGATAGACGTTCCTCATGAACTCCCACAGAAGAGGGCTGAAGGGCGGCTTCGCTGCGGCCAGCTGTTCCACGCTGGAGATGCAAATACAGATGGGCTTTTCCGCTGGTCTATCCTGAAACGAGGACACAAAACTCAAGTTTCTACGGGTGCTACCCACAACGGAAAAATATCTTTCTACTTCCGAGGAAAGTTGGACTTTGCTTACTTTAATGTTGTAGATGTTCTCTATGGCCTGGGGGTTTTTGCAGGAGGCAGCCAGAGCATACACTGTGTCAGTGGGAATGCCACAAACTCCACCTTCGTCCAGGAGCTTTGTGATCTTCAGGAGACCGCTGGTGAGCCGGGACTCAGCGACAGGACAAGGGAGCTGTGGTGACTCCTCATGTTTCCTGTGATTCTAGAACCATTGGACAATTGTGTTCAGTCAAATGCTTATTGGTGGAATAGAGTAGAACAGAATATAATGTAATATTCAGTCACCTTAAGTAAGGGTGGACCCACAGGGAGTAATCTCTGTGCAAAGATGCAATTCACCAAGGATGCAAGGGCTCCATATATACAGATTAAGGAGAATAGGGCAAGCATGGCAACTGTGATAGAAACAGAAAACATTACTACATTAGAAAAAACTTCACAACTTCTTTAAAACACTTCTTTAAAACATAAAAGACTACCACCAGAAGTGAAGGACTTGCTTACTTTCTAGTTTGTATGGAAGTTGCTGCAGGGTGGAGAGCAGAAAACAGACAAGTACTACCTCCATGAGTGTTGTTGAAAACAGCAAAACCAGGTTTCTATAGGAAGCTGCGAGAAAGACATAGGACATAGGGAACATCAGCAGTCAATGAAAACACTGAGACATCCATAGTTTTTCTTTTAAATACGTTTTGTACTTCGCCTTACCGATTAGGATGATGCATGCATTTATCAACAGGAACGCAATAGCGCCTGCGGTGAATCCACGGGTGGCCATTGGATCCAACTGGAACTGACTTCCTGTAATACAAAAACGGCTCACTCATGATCAAGCCGGTCACACTGAGGACAAAAAACAAAAAAGAAACAAAAGGACACGCAAAGCCTACCTGCAAAACGAAACCAGGTCCATGTGGCCCACACCACCGCATAGAAGAAAGGGATGATGGAGCCAAATCGCACCCTGCCACGGACCTGCACCTGGCTCACTAACCCCTGGATCACGGCTCCAGAGATCAATACCCAAGGCACAGTCAGGTGGAGGAGGCTGGTGTCGGCGCTGGATGTCTCGTTGTGGAGGGCGGAGAGAGCCGCCACTCCGTTGCAGATGTAGAACAGAGCATCGGGTATCTGGGGAGCCGGAGAAGGCGCTCCCTGATCTCCTTGGTCAGCTCGACCCAAGCTCAGGATCCTTCTGAGCCGGTCCGTGGAGACCGGCTGTGGTCCTACTGGTATCAGGGACTTCTCTGCGATAGTGTTGATGAGGCGCGAGAACGTGCCGTAAAGGGAAGCTGCGATGAACAGGGAACACACCACACCGAAGAAGATGTAGTAGCCCTGCAGGGGGATCTGAGGGACCGCGGCGATTGTGAGCAGGAGGAACAGCGTGTTGTGGGACAGCTCCAGGCAATCCGTGTTCAGGCTTCCCACGCAGAGCCCCAAGGCCGCAGCCACAAAGAACCAATTTCCTACCATCGCATCCCTTGCTGAGGACACTTCATTTGCATCACCAATAAGCACAGAGGCCACAAATTCCTCCCAGGCCTTGGTAAGCCAAAAGGCGGCATGAAGGCCAAATTTGGTCGCGTAGTAACAGTCATGGCGGAGGTGGGCATAGTAGGCTGCGAATAGCTGGGCGGCAGAGATAATGGACACCCATGCCACCCCTAACGCAAAGGACTTCACATAGCCAAAGCAGTAAAAGGCGAAGACGAATGAGGAGACAGTGTCACAGAAGGAGCCCAACGCCATTGGCTCAGCATACTTTGTGTTCTTTTTCTTTTCCTGACCAATGCTCTGTGCACTGGCTGAGTTGGGCGTGCCTAGAAGGAGGACATTGAATAGCGGTGTCCCAAAGCCCTTGAGGGCCAGGCGCTGGGTCAGCCCTTTAACCAGAAGCACCGCTGAGCCATAGATGGCAAAGATAAGAATGAGAAGCTCCAAAATCCCTGCCACAACTAGGGCCCAGGGGTTTGACACTAGCGCCACCCCTTCAAAGATCAATGTGAGGGTGATGGCTCCAAACACAAAGGGCATGATGTAGTTCACTGTGGCAGAGCAAAATGCCAGGATAAACGAGAGGAGGATATAAGGCACCAGACCAGAAATAGCTGCAGAATACGATGTTGTTTGATTGACTGACAGACTTTGACTGTCTAACCAATCAGGGTAAGTGGTTGTGGTATTTATGTCATACTGGTTGATCAGGTCAGTTGGCGTGATGTTCATCATATGGTGCACTGGTACAGTTTGACCAGCGTAGAATATTTTGGTAGTTCCATAACTAGCCCACAGAGCAGCATAGCCAATGAAGGCGGTTCCACTCAAATGGTCATATTTGCGAAATGACAGCAAACCGGCCACCAATTGACAGATTCCACCAATCAAAATAAGGTGAACACCTGCAAAGTAAGTGAAGAGAGCAAGAAAATTGTTAGTATCAGAACATAGGTAGAAATATACATAGCGGTGCAGGAATTTCGCTCAATATCACTGTGAAATTACTATAGACAAATGAAAGACAGAGAGGAGGAAACACATGTTCTGCATGTATCAATGTACCTGCCAGAATGCTCTCTACTCCTAATGGTGGGGTTCCAGTCCGTGCTGTATGGAAGTTCTGCAGCAGTACCACGAATGCACTGATGCCATTGGCTAACATGCCGAGAACCCCAGGCTCGCCATAAAAACTTGCTGGGAAACCGTTTGAATTTTCCATGTTGAGTTTCTGTGGACAGGATTTCGGGTTTAGACAGAAACAATTTATGAAACATAAACATAAAGTTGTTTACAGCCCCACGTGTTGTGACTAGGCTATACAAAGTAACTTGGAATTTGCTGTTTTAACACAAATTAATGTTTTAAGTAGCCAATATTAATGTAAACATATTTTCATTGTTTAAACAGAGAAAATTACCCACATTTGTTATCTTCTACTTAATCTAAGCTTTCACAGAAATGCAATGGCTCTACTGCCCGTCTCTTCTCTGTAGTGAGGCATTGTGTCACGTTAGAGCGGGGCGGGCCAAACATTAACTGGCTGTATTCACTGACTCATACCGCTCACCTGGATGAAGCACTCACACAAAACTCAGAGGGAAGACAGGCATGGATAGCCACAGAGGTAATGTAGTGATTTTATCAGTTGAAATAATTTGGATTTTGGTTATATTTAACCAAGTAATATTAGATAAAAGTTATACACACGAGTTAATATAAGTTATACAAGTTATACTTTGGGTTGTTTTTCCTTCTATGGTGTTTATCTTCACGGCAGACTTTCGTAATATATTATGAAAGTCTGCCATGAAGATAAAGATGTACCTGTATACAGGTACATCTTAGATACATTAGTGGTGAAGCTTTGTTTGAGACTGCTTGGTTTAAATCAGTGTCTTAACCCCGTTAAGATCGTTAAATAATGATCACGTGACAAAATGTTAAACCGGTATACAGAAAAAGTTTCTTACCTGGAGGATAGAGACAGGAGGACAGGAGGACACCCAGGAAGCTGAAGTGATTACTTTGAGGTTCAGGTGAGAGCTGGTCATAAATACGACTTTCCTGAATCTGGGAGGGATTTCAGAAAAAAGAGCTGAGACCCACCCAGTATTTGTCCTCCATTACGTCAGGACAATGAGCATCCTCCGCCCCCTCTCACGACAAGGGTAGTGACGAAGACAACCCTTTATTATGCATCTCAATTTTCTGCTGGGAAATGTCTCTGTTGCAAAAAATAAATTCCTGTTTCCTTCCTTGCCACTGGGCTGAGCAAATGGCTATAAAAGGTGGGTAGACCTTGGTTTTCATCAGCACATCTTTACTGAGACGAACTGCTTCGACCCAGACTGAACAAGCACTCTCACACGACACGATGATCTCTAAACTACAGGTAAAAAAGATGATCCGTTTTCTTCTTGAAGGCAAAGGTGAACTTTGCTTTAAGATTTCCTGTGATTGGACATGGTCTCACTGCATCTGCCGAACAATGGCTCTTCTTGCTTATTCACAGGGGTCAACATATATATTTTGTGTGTCACGTCCACATATATTAAATCAGCTGACTTAATAACAAGTGTATTGGACAGAAACTAGAACTGTGCGCTCAAGTATTTAGATTTAGTAACAATGGCATCCATCTTTGAATTGTCGTTCCACAGAGAACAAGTTCAGTGCACGCTATGAGGCACATGCACCGCTCAGGAACCAAAGGTAAACATCTTAAGAAACCCTTATTCTTCCTTTACACAAAGTGTTGGACATTTACTCATATTGAAAGAAGAAAAACTAAAGTACGGCTTGCTTAGCTTATCGTACGACTGCTTGTTTCAACAGCAGCTGATTAAGAGAGCTGAGTCGCGTTTATCTGTAAATCCTCCCTCCCTCCGTCCCTCCCTCCCTCCCTCCCTCCCTCCATCCTCGGTCGGCTGCACCTGCACGCCTCGTCTGACTCTCTGATCTCTCATCGATTCAATTCTCTCTCTCAGCCCTCCCGGCGTCGGCCCAGCCTGCGCTCACAGAGCACACGGCCCCGGAGGAGACGGTGACCGCCAGCTTCGGGAGGTTCATCAGCGGCCTGAAGGCCCGGCACCTCACCCCAACCGTGCTCCACCGCAGCAAGAGGATGGTGCTGGACAGCCTGGGGGTGGGCCTGCTGGGCAGCACCACAGAGGTGTTTGAGCTGGCTCTGAGCCACTGCCAGGTGAGCTCTTTGGACAAGGGGGCGTTTGACCCGCGGTGGTGAGACGCATGACCTTATGAGGAGCCGGAGGATCAAATGAGATCAAATGCCATCAGGGAGGTCACCGTTTCCATGAGACTCACAGGACAGTGGCTTAATTGCATCGTGGTGACTTTAGAGATAGATTGCGCCGGACAGTGGCTGATGTGACGTCATCTGTATTAATCCATCGGTTTAAAAATGAGTCATCCAGCCTAATGCTATCCTGTACGGGTTTCAGTGTACTTCTGCATACTTATGCAATGACAGTGGGAGGGACAAGGAAGTGATCTCTCTCTTGTTCACCGTTTCGCGCCTGTTCTCTGCTGCAGCAAATGTACGCCCCGGACCACATCAGCTCCGTCTACGGCCGCGGGGGAACCAAGCTGTCCCCAACGCTGGCGGCCTTTGTCAACGGAGTGGCAGTAAGTATGGCCGAACATATTGAAACATATTGATGCTGATACAGAGCGCGTTCCAAAAGAGGTTGTTGACATCGAGAGTTCCTGTGTATGCCCGTCATTGTGTCAGTGGAATAGCGTTCCTTCCTCTTCGCCGTAGGTTCACTCCATGGACTTTGATGACACGTGGCACCCCGCTACACACCCATCAGGAGCGGTTCTTCCAGCCCTACTGGCCATCAGTGACATGATGCCACCGAACAGGAAGCCCAGTGGCCTGGACCTTCTGCTGGCCTTCAATGTCGGCATCGAGATCCAAGGCCGGTTGATGAGGTTCTCCAACGGCGCCAGCAACATCCCCAAGAAGTGAGTACACTGGATGGATGAGGTGGGGGCAGAAGAGTTTGTTTCTCTGTTCGCTCACGGTAGTTTGGCTGGGAGACCTTTTCAAACTGTTGAAAATGCACTTGCTTATTTGCTCTCTCTCCCTCCCCCCCACCAGGTTCCATCCTCCCAGTGTGGTGGGCCCAATGGGAGGTGCAGCAGCGTGTGCCCACCTCCTGTCTCTGGACCCCTCCCAGTGCAGCCACGCCTTAGCCATCGCCGCCTCCCTCGCCGGCGCCCCAATGGCTAACGCCGCCACGCAGTCCAAACCGCTCCACATCGGCAACGCCTCCCGCCTGGGGATGGAGGCGGCGCTGTTGGCGTCCAGGGGCCTGGAGGCCAGTCCCTTCATCCTGGACTCCGTCTCGGGCGTGGCGGGCTTCAGCGCCTTCTATGAAGATTACGCGCCGCTGCCGTTCAACCTCGCCAAAGACGAGGGCCACAGCTTCTTACTGGAGAACCAGGACATCGCGTTCAAGCGCTTCCCCGCCCACCTCGCCATGCACTGGGTGGTCGATGCGGCTGCCTCTGTCCATAAGCTTCTAGTGGGCGATCGTTCCGGAGCAGTCTCTCCCTCGCAGGTCAAGGAGATCCTGCTGAGGATCCCCCGCTCCAAGTACATCGACCGGCCCTTCCCGGAGTGCGAGCACCAGGCGCGCCATTCCTTCCAGTTCAACGCCTGCAGCGCCCTCCTGGACGGGGAGGTGGCGGTGCCGTCGTTCACCGGCGGTGCCATAAGGCGGCCGGAGCTGGCGGCGCTGCTGAGCCGGGTCCGCGTGGAGCACCCGGCCGACAACCCGGCAAACTTTGACCTCATGTACGGCGAGGTCCTGGTGATGCTCGACGGTGGGGACGTGCTTGGCGGGCGTTGTGACACCTTCTACGGTCACTGGCGAAACCCGCTGACCAATGAGAGCCTGAGGAAGAAGTTCCGGAGCAACGCAGGGGCAGTGCTTCCCTGGGAGAAGGTGGAGGCCCTGATTGAGACGGTAGAAGCACTCGATCAGCTCCCAGACTGCACACCTCTCCTCAGTCAGCTGCAGTAGTAGCCGCTGACCTTCATGTAACCAGAAGTCCTCGATTAAGTTTCGAAGGACAGTGTCGCCATTTTACGATGATTATTGTTATTGTTTCAAAGAAGAATATTTATGTTCAAATCTAATTATGAAGAGGTTTTGTTCAAAATGTTACAAAGCTGATCTCTGATATACTTTGTAAATATACATGAAGTCCCTTGATGCTTTGAAACATAGCTGTACGTTGCTTATATACATTCCATATGACAATGAAAGAAACTTATTTATGTTGACACTATATTTCCTTTATTTAATAAAACTCTTCTCAATTCACTTTTTTTCCCTCAATTATTTGTATAATAAAATACATAGATAGACTGGTCGGCCGACAGACAGAAAGACAGATAAATACACTTTTCTTTCACATACATATTCAAACAAAACAGTTTGTATATAGGAACGTTTATTAATTTTCTTTAGGTACGTATAACGTATTTCATAATGGCTGTTTGGCCTTGTATGGGAAGTATAACAGGACAAGACATTTACAGCTAGACATGTCTTTAGGCCTTCCAGAAGCTGAGCCCATGCTGTTGCTCTCAATGGAGCCGTACCACTGGTGATGCCACCACAACACAACATCTGGGTCACTCAAAAACAAACTCCGTAGCGGAAAGATTGTGCAGCAGACTTCTGGAAAATCTGGAAATTCCTTCCAGGTAATTCCAGGTAAACGGAAATGCTGAATTGAGTGGACTTTATAAAGAATGTTCAGTAAGGGGGTAGGGTTAATGATTAGCATTAGTCCTTCAGAATCCCCCAGTAAGTAGAAAAACGTCCATCATGAGGTCATTGATGAGGAAGGTCAATGTTTTGGAAAGTCAACCACATGTAGTTTCCTCATTGCCAGCGTGTTAATGTTTGTTAAAGTTGGCTGGTCAAATAAAAACACCTTGTTCACTTCTGGTTAATATGTTGAACGTTTTAGGTGTTGCCCTGGACATGACATTACAAATATAGTACATATTGAAACATAAATATATTACAGGGAAAAACCGTTTTGGAGTAGGCAAACACATGGCTATGAAAGGACCTCTTTTTCACCACTGCTCCGGTCAAATAAACAAGGTGTTATCCATAGTACTATACAGCAAGAACCAAGGACAAGGCAAACACTGCTGCAAACACAAAGTGCTAGTTCGTATTTCATATGGGCACTTTGCAACGAAACAAACATGAAAGGAGAGGTAGGAAAAAGGTCAACATTTACTGGCTTCAGGCAGTGAAAAACCACCGCACCTCTGGGGTTTCCCCACAGTTTTGACCGTCAAGCTGGCTGGTAAATTAGCCTGGAATTAATAATGTGCAGAAACACAAAGTCACATAAAAAAAGGCAAAATTATGTTATTACATACTGCACATTGGGATTTAAAACAATGTTAAAGCTCAAAGTCTGAACTTGATGAATCTTCTTGTTGGTAACCAACTGGACAGATGAACCCAGGCTAGATGATACGTGATGTTGGGAAATGTGCCAAGATGGAAAATGGGAAAGGCCGGTGATGGCCTGAGACGTGAGCAGCATAACGGCGCGGTGAGGTGGCACGCAGGTGCAGCCCCGGTGAAGATAAACCCCCTCACCAATACCAGTAAAACACCACAGCACACCTTGAATTACGTGTTGACGTCTTCCTCATTGACCACTGTGACCTTTATATATACAGAATTAAAATCAGTTCACTTTCCCCCCCACAATGCCTTCATCTGAATATAGTGGACACTGCACTAATGTACTATTTTTATGGAACTAATAAGGCATGGAGTTCAGTCAATAATTATGTGCCGGAAACTGTTCCAGTAATGTGTGTTAGGTGACAGTTGGTTTGACTGTCACCTAAACGCATGCGTGTTTTTAAATGTCCACGGTAGATATCGGCCCCCCAAGTCCAATGTAGGTTCAAACTGTGATGCACCATGGGATATAAAAAACAAATATATATATATATACTTTCTCTACTTTAATATTTATTTCTATTTACATCTTCATTGCTTGTTTCCATTCACGCTGTATTTTATCTCTACTTTGCACGGAGCATTGGAACAAAAAAACAATTTCCCCCCGGGGATTAATAAAGTATTCTGAATCTGAATCTGAATAGTGTGGAAGTAAGCGTACATTGGTTGTACGCTTATTCTTTAACATGGAATCTAGTTTCATGTGTTTCGGAAATGCAGGCAGGTTATGATATGCTATATTATATGCTATACTATATCATATGCTAATACAGAAACCCTTTTTCAAGGAAGTGAACCACTCTTATTGGGTTGCACAACGTGACGGTGGCCGTCGTCTGGATGATAAAACATTGAAACCGTGATTCAACAAGGAATCAAATCCATCCTTAACGACATATCATGTCATCTGAACAATCAAGCACTGTGAAGACCTGGAAGGAATGCAGAACCAACCCAACCTTATTTCCTTAAATGTAAATGTATCTGCAGCTGATTTTCGTGAAAGGAAATGTGAATATTTGATGACACAGATGCAGTTCTTAAAAGGAGACGGAAACAACTAAACTTAAATGCTGTATTGTATCGTTCCTCATAATAATCATGCACCTGTGTTATAAAAAAGCAATCCCAGAATTCCCCTTGAGTCAGGAAGGCTTTAGAAAGTCCAGGTACATGTACGTAAGCACCTGCATTTCTTTAGTCTTTCTGACAAAAGGGGCATCCTGGGAAAAGAGCTTCATAAAAGGCTTCCCGGCAGGAGTCCATGTATGTGGATACTGATACTGCATTTAATCATTGTTCTTTCCATGGGAATTGCAACAGATAATGAAAATATACTGCAGGTTCCCCCATGTTTGAGGCCTGGACGCTTGAGTTTCGGTTTTTACGTTTTGTTCAGCAGATTATCTCAAATTAAACAAGGAAAATGTTTATTTGGACTTTGTGCCTTTGTGGTGGTGAATGATAAGTCCAGCTTTCAAACCTTATGTGTTGTTTTTATTAGTTTTTTTTACATATGCTCAGTTGGTTCAGCCCAACATGAGGACTGAATCTGTTGATTCTAATCCAATGGTTTCATCAGACAGGTGAACGGTAATTATTGTTACGAACGATACAATGCAGCAATTCAGCTTTAGTTGTTTCCGTTTCTTTTAAGAACTGCACCTGTGTGATCAAATTACATTTCCTTATGAGATGGGTGGGCTCTGCATTCCTTCCAGGTCTTCACAGCACTTCATTATCAAGGCGGACGTATGACGTTGCACATGGAGTAGCTTGCTTGTTGAATTATGGTTTCAGTGTTTTATCATCAAGACAACGCCAACGTCACATTATTCAACCAAAAGTACTGCACACTCCCTGTAAACAGTTTGTTAGAATCCACTATACCATAATATTATACATAATTGATATAATATTTCCGTATTTAATAGGTTTTAAGTAAGTGTGATACTTAAGGTAGGGCTTCTCTGGCGATACCTTAGCTACTTATAGATGGAGATTTCTATGAGGTTGTGATCCGGGTCTCTGAAGTACAGTGAGGTGATGCTGCCCACAGCTCCACTCCTCTCCACCGGACCTTCCTCGATCTGGACCCCGCAAGCCTTTCACAGATAGAGGACGGGAACATCACACGTATGCACATTACAGACCAAACCATACCACACCGATCGTTAATATGCCGTGGGCAATTACCTGCAGATGTTCAGCAACTTCAGGCAGAGATGTCTTTGTAATGAGACAGAGGTCGGCAGAGCCTGAGGTGGGACACTTGGCCTTGGGCTCAAACTCCTGGCCAACTTGGTGTAGGTTAATTTTCTGGTGTCCAAATCCCAGGGCCTTGCGATCTCCCTGTTGAAACACGACATCTTTTACTGCGAAAGGATATGAAAACGTATCTTTTTATTGAGGATGGCATACTCCTTTCATTTTTAATCAGAGCCTGCCCCCTAGTGGAATTTAAATGACATGTAAGGGATCCGAAACCATACCTTGAAGGTGATCACCTTCATGCCAAGCACTGAAGAGTAGAACTTGATGGTGTCAGGCACACTTTTCACTGTTAGGACCAAGTGGTCCAGATGGCTCACTTCAACTGGACACGAACTTCGGGGTCGGCATTGTGACGTGGTCGAAGAGAGGACCTGTAACATGTTGACATAAAGGTATTACGGTAACAAATACATAGCAAAGTTTCCCAGACGTCTCAAATGTACAGCACACCGATTATTCGTCAAAGTTTTGAATTAAATATAAATTTAATTTAATGTCAGATTGAATATATAAATTGATCTTGGCATACCTTGACATACGCCAACGGCAATTTTGAAAAGCGATTCCCAATCGTCCTGAGTGCCATATTTTTCTCACTCACGTCCTTCCTGGTTCGCTTCCTGTACACATTACCGTAATACACTACATACAAGGACGTTATAAAGAGGTTATAAACTCCGTCATTCTGGTCGTACCTCAGTTACTGCTTCATCAAGGGCGCAGATGTAAACATGCGATATACATTGATTAAGAAAAACTCAAGAGGACTGCCATTAATTACAAGATTGTCGATATATTTCTGTGTCAAACATCATCTTACACCTTCCAAAATACTTCCAATTTCTTTGTGAATAAGACTAGCATCAAGTATAAAGTAGTATACCTGACAAACCTTAAATTGATGTGCATATATGCACATCAGACATTTGAAACTGTGAAATAAGCACCAGCACATGTGAAACATAGAACTGTAGTCCCAAATGTTCAGAACTAATTAAATCCAAAACACACATAAAAAGTAACAAGTATTTATTTAAGCGATCTTAACAGTCTACAATAGTTAAGGAATACTATACACATTTATATTATGGTTTGTGTTTATCTAATTTCAGGTTTCGTGTTTTTGTTTTTTTTAAGTATTGCACACCGACATTCCATATGGAGCATTCACACGTGAAGCAGTACGGGAACAGAGTGAGTAAGCATCTCAAGAGTCTTCTGGAAGGAAGACATTTTACACTCAAAACATCTCAGGTTAGGAATGGAAGAATGGTACACCAAGGTCCTGAACCAGGCAGGCCCAGTCGGATAGGCCCACCGACACTTCATTTCATGTAGCTAGGAGATACACAAATAGCACTTCATGCCATTACCAATTCAGACTACTTTATTTTGAAGTCTGAGAACAATTTCCAATACATTCTTTTTACACAGCTATTATGGCAGTATCAAGGTGAAGGGGACGACATGTTTGACAACAGATCTTCTATATTGAAGAGCTCCAACAAGTGTGACATGACGTGAAACATCCCATGTTTTTTCCCGCTGAATGTAAATGAAAAGTTTTTGTTCTTACCTACGCTTGATACTGGACATTAGTAATAAAGAAAAATACCAACCCCTTATTTTAAAACCTGGTGTTAAAGTAATGCAAGTATTGGTACATCTCTAATTTCAGAAATGGAAAGACTCATTTTACATGATTGTGTATAAAGATGAAATAAGATTTCAAAATAAACTCACTCATTCCAAAATAACCGTTTTGCACGTCTTGCCCCAAACACTGTACAACCTTCGACATTTTGTATTTAGAAGAATTCAACAAGCTTCGACATTTGACAGTTCATGCCGCTCAAAAAATATTGATACTTTCTTTCTTACATTTGACGTATGAAGGGAAAATTGACAGTTCATAGCATCCTTAAGGTGTTCCATGTCCATGTAGATGTTTCTTTAACAGCTCGTGTAAATCCGAGTACTAATAGATATGCAAAACTATGGGATACTCTTGATTTTCGAACCACGTACTCCCAATGTTTGAAACGAGATCTGCCTTGCGTCGCTCTCGCCACCCAAACACCTTTGTGATGGAACGGACGCCCTCAAATGTCTGGGACGCTCGTTTCCATTGTCTTACAGGCGATGATTCCCCTTAACTGCATGCAGTGAAAAAATAGTTTCAAAACACTTTCAAACCTATGGGAATAAATAATAGTTACGGTCTATTAGGCACATATCAGCGCTAATACAAAATATTTAATAATATGAAGTGCTGAAACTACAAGCTGGTTTGTAGTCTCCGTAAAGTTTATTTTTTTTGTCGTTCAGAGACAAATCGGACCTAACCTGGGATAGAGCGCCTTGGCTTCGGACAACAGAAAAGAAGCTGAAGAGTTCAAACTAAATTTTGGTTAATAAATACCAGAGATGCACCATCGCCTCACCATAAGAAACATCCGCCGACACGCATCTGCCACCACTCTCACTGCATTGGGGGGGGGGGGGGGGATACAAATACGTAAGGGAAAATTAAGTTAAAATAATCGAAAGCTGGGGAATTACGTCCTAACCACCCGTCACAGAAATGAGGCATAAGACCCTAACTTAGCGCAGAGGAAGTCCCACGCTTCTCCTCCGGAGCGCCGCCGCCCAGCCCTATCTACAGTCCGCCGCCCGTCGCGTTAAACCACGCTCTCCCGGTTGGCCGACACCAGCACCGCCCGGCGGCAGATGGGGCAGGTGGAGTTCTCCGAGAGCCAGCGGTCAATGCAGTGCACGTGGTACTCGTGGGAGCAGGGCAGCTTCCTCAGCTTGTTGCCCTCGGCGTACTCCGTTATGCACACGCTGCAAGTCTTCAGGGCGTCGCTCTCGCCAAAGTTGCGCATGGCCAGGTTGTCGATCTGCTCTTTGGTCAGCCCCTGGGGCTGCTCCTCGTCATCGTCGTTCAGGAGGAAGAAGTGGGCCAGCCGCAGGAACGGCAGGGAGCTGGGCTCCTCCATGCTGATGGGGGGTCTGGGCCGGGCCCTGAAGCCGGCGCCACCGCCGCCGGCACTACCCCCTCCTTCCCTACCGGCCGGACCGGAGGTCAGGCCCTCCTCTAAGTCCCGCTCAGCTGTCCGTGCCTCGCCGGCGCTGACGGCGCCCACGACAGGCCCCTCTGCCGTGGGTGCGCCGGCGCCGTCCGGGTTGTTGAGGGCCTCCGTGGGTTCGGCGGGCGTGCCGGCTCCGCGGTTGGAGTCCGACGACTCCGAGTCCGAGTCCATGAGGTAGCTGAGCTCCCCGAAGCCCGTCATGATCTGCCGGATCATGGACTGCAGCGCCATGGAGGTGGCCTCGCCCAGGCCCGCGTCGGAGATCCTGCGGATGGGGATGCGGATGGTGCTGACGTAGGTCCTCACGCCAGCGCGCTCCGAGCGCGAGAAGGTCCTACGGAAGCCGCCGCGCTCGCTCTCGTAAAGGAAGGTATTGTTTGTGTTCTGAGAGCGGGAGCGCGTTCGGTTAGCAATGCTGTCCCTTTGGCGGTACTCACCGGGCCGCACGCGACGCACCTGCAGGTCCAGCATGATGGTGGGCGGTCGCCGCCCCCCCGCGCCACCCTCCGCGCCCCCGGCCTCTCCCTCCTGAGGGCCTGCGCTCGGGG
>JAOTIX010000002.1:7864866-7879268 GCA_027123715.1 Gaidropsarus macrophthalmus
GCTGCGGCGGGGGGCTGGGCGGGGACTGGGCCGGGGGCTCCGTGGGGGCGGGGCTCGGGGGTTCCTGTTGCACCTCCTGCATCACGGCGTCTTCCAGCTCGGGCTCCGGTTCCACGACGACAGCCAGCTCCTCCACGACCGGCTCCTCCACCACCTCCTCCACCTCCATGGCCTCCGCAGCCTGCGGCTCCGGCTCAGCCTCGGGAGGCGGCGGCGCAGGAACCGGTGGGGAGTGCACCGTCGGAGAGACGGCCGCCGGAGAGGGCACCCCCGCCGCAGGCACCTCTACCGCAGGGACCCCCGCCGCCACCTCCCCCGGAGCCGCAGGAGCCTCCGGGTTCTCCTGGGCGCCCTCGGCCGCCGCCGCAGCCTGCTGCTCGGCTAGGTTGCGGTTCACGTTGATCTCCAGACTGAAGCGGAAGTCGCCGCTGTTGGGGTTGGTCTGGCTAACGGCCCGCCATGACTGGTTGCCACGGTGACCGCTTCGCGTGGTGTTCCCTGTGCGCCGTACGGTGTTCAGCCAGTCCAACAGCGTGTCCCCGTTGGAGGAGTCTTCCGAGCCCCCTGGGGCTTCTGGGGACGATTTGGGAAAGGAGGGATTGTTTAACATTTGGGCAGGGACATTTTTGGTTGACTTCAACAACACGTTTAGCTTGAAAACTCACCACCGGGGGCCTCTCCGGTGGCTTCGGCACTGGGGCTGCTAGTCAGCTGCTCAGGACCGTCCTTGATTTGTTGAAGTCGACTCAAAAGCTCGTCCTCCGTTACTTCCCCTGGGGGAAAACAATGTTGTTCAATTATGTTTCATCATGCATCAGCAGTCTCGCGACAGTGAGAGAGCTCACGCCATTCACAGGAAGATGACTGTGCACTTGACTTATTAATTTGCATTGCAAAAGTCTCCAAAAAAGGATAACACGTCTTTCTACAGTGTTGGCCTGTAGGACAATACTGAAAGCCACCAGACTTACCAGGACAAGCCACTGCCCATTCAACGCGCTCTCCTTGCACGGTGCTTTGCTAAAGGATGCTCCGAACTTACATTCCCCCTCCCACTGTCCTGGGACAGAAACGAATGGTGTCTTCATGTTCCACAGGCTGCTGCTAAAGTCTTACTTCATTAACCAAAGGCCATCCAAACCTACGTTAGTAGAAGAGGACTACGTGGCCATGCTGAAACCCCAGCTGACAAATTAACGCAATAGCAATTCTGTGAACATAAAATAGCATCACAAAACTGTTGCATTGATACATGGACAACCCTTCTACACACTGGAGAGTAAAAGGTGAGTGGATGCCTCCGGTGGGTTCTGTGGCCCATATTTCAGCTCACTTGGTCAACATATGTTCACACGACCAACATCGAGCCTCATTTAAAAACAGTCAATGTTTATTACCTGGGGTGCCCAAAAGATTGTTGTCTCTCATGAGACGGTAATCCTCATCGCTTAGATTATTCACAAACTGGTAGAAGGCCTCTTCCCTGTCCAGGCGGTCCAGCTGTCGCCGCCGCTGTGATTCTGACTGGTCACTGCCACTTTTCTCTGAGCCGTCAGACCCCTCCATCGATACAGAAATGGAGAGAGGTCAATTTCCCGCAACCAGGATCCAGTTACTGTGGGATAGAGCAACAATGTGTTATTTCTTGTCAACACATGTTGGATGGTGAAAACTCGGAATCTGTCACATGGAATCTTAATATACAGGACAACGGCAAACGCATAAGGATATATAGAAGTTCCATTACAAGTTTTGTATCTAGCACGGATGAGTCATGATCTACTTCTGTCTATATACATGTACCTGAATAGGCCCTGCATGTAGCTAACCAGTGTTCACGAATATTCGGTTTACAAAAATTCAGCACCCATTTTGGATTACATTCGGATTAGCAATGTGACTTCGATAAACGAATAGATCCCAGTGTAGTGCAATCTATGGACGAACGTATGGCGAGAACACTGGTATAACGATGCCTGTATCGTTTGTTTACAGAGTACAGACCAAATGGATATAGCAATATCGCAAACACATGCACACGTGTATTGGCCTTACTCGGCTGAAAGATGCATCGCCAGTGCTCTACTCATTCTAAAGGCCCCGCGAGACAAGGAATTGGCCGTAATTGAAGGAAAAAACCAAAACAAAATGGCATCATCCAACCAGCCATTGCTACGCTAATGGTTTAGCATCCTAGCTTAGGTTCCCAGCCCACAGTAAGTTACTATCGCTTCCGCTGCTCTTAGCTAGCACAACAATCGCCGTGCCACAGCGGTTTCTGAACATTAGCTTCACATAAAATCCTCTATACATCTTAACACATCTTGATGACACAACAGACACTCCAATGATCTGTTTTAAATGGGTTAACTGATTCTATTCCAGTGGCCACTACGAGCAGTCAACCTGTAACAACCCAACAGTGGTTAGCATAGCGGTGCTAATCATCCGAGGCTAAAAAGGTGCAATTTAGGGACGAGCAGCTGTTCACAGCGACGCACCACGGGTATTTAAACTACATCACGGCATCAACCGGGGTTATACGATACACCCGCCAGAATTGGAATCGTACAACGCCACGGCGGTGTTCCACATATACATAGTTAAAATGTGTTAGCTTACGTTAGCCGAGGTAGCGACGTAAAACAACGCTAATGACGGTGATGACCGCTACCTTAGCATTAGCCGGCGAACTACTGGTAATTTATTGCATCGTATGGCGTCACAGTGTGGAGCGAATCATATTCCGTTTACCTGTCGACTCTGTGAGTACCCTTTCTTGTACGTTCTTAAATGTGGTTGCTAAAAAAAACACTACGAATATCGCTTGGATAATAGTGGGCAATCTCAGGAGTCCATTTTCTCTCCTGTGAGCGTAGCAGTGATATTCCGGAAACTGGGGGAGAGCGTCAGTATGGAAGGAGATGTTTATTTCGGAATTCCGGGTCCTTTCACTAAACTGTAGCGCCGCCGTGCGGCAATGGAAGGTCTGCTCATGTGACATCAAATGTTACGGCCATGGAAGACAATAATGTGCATATGTTACACATCATTTGATTTATGGTTGATTTTATTACCTATTACTCTTACATTAGCGATTACCTGGTTAGACATCATTCAATCCTGAAAGACATGTCAAAAACAGTGTTTTTTTGTAATTGATACATTTCTTTCTCGAACGAATATATTGGATTCTTTACTTTTGTGTAATTTATATTTTCATTGTCGAACACGTTGCTTTTAGGCCTCATATATGGCCTTAGTGTTAATCCAAGGAGCTCATGTGACACATATAGCCCATAGGCCTAAGGTGTTCTCAGTGTGCCCATTTTTTCAATGGCTTTATCTGACTAGATTATTGATTGAAAATATCAATATTGTCCTTCCAGTAGGTCTACAGTAGCCTTCTTCACTGTGATGGTTAATTATATTATGATTACAAAAAAGAAAGAATAAAGGGTTAAGCTATATCGACACCTTTGATATTTCATATTTCAAATTTCTGCTGCTTCCTTTTTGTCCTTTCTGTCTTCTCTCTCAAAAATCCCATTGAATTGATCTGAATAAAATGGCTCAGGGGCCACCAGGCATCCAGCGCTGTGGCTTACACATGTGATGTGCTAGCTGATCAGTTGAAGCAGACATTAGAATAACGTCTGTCTTCTGTAATTTGCACACCCCACCCCCCCGATTCTCTATGGATGACTTAAGAACAACAACAAAGCTCATACTACCTGACTGACTGAATTATTTCTGGGAGCACAACACAGGGTGTGTTTATGATGTGAGGCAGAATCTTCCACTCCAATTAAGCGTGGCAAAATGTGTTCCACAGCAGACCGCAGCAGAGTTATGGATGAGCAATCACCCTGGCAATGCCTGACCCTGTGTGCTAATTAGTTACGACATTCAAAAAACAGATCCACACCAGGAGTTGGGCAGAAATGATAAGGCTTTTCTGTAGGAGTCCTCAGATTAACACCGTGGTACCATGGAGTAGGCTTTCCGTCTGCCTATGATACCGTGTGGTTGCCAATTTTGATATTTAAAAAAGAGTTGTGGTTGAAGCTGTTAAATATGATTCCACTTCATGCAATCATTCCTCTTTTACACAATGATAAAAACAGAAATGCTTAGTAAAAGCTGTATTGTATGCAGAGTAATTGAATGTAAATGATTATTGCACATGGAAAAAACACAAGCCGACTCTCTTCAGAAAGCAGCATTCAAAATCGTATTTTAATTTGTATATTTACTCCATAAACATTATTACAAAACTCAGCAAGTTACCAATATTACATTATCACCATACAGGCTTGATCACAAATATTTAAAACCTTTGCAACAGTTACAACAAAAACAAACAAAACAAAAAACAAAATTATACTCAAATAATTTACATGAAAATCTATAAAACAGCAAATTCTTCACAAATGAGATTTTTTTGCAAGTAATTTTTTCTTTGCTGATTTGTGTTTTGCACAGTAACACAACACTCTCACAACAAGATCAGGGTCTTATTACAAAACTTCCAACAAAATGTAAATATTCCTAGTTTTCTGTCAATACTTTCATATTTTGGTTTTTAAAACCAGAAACTTGTCGTTGTATATCCTTTCCACTGCCTGTAGAGGCGCATAAAAGGTTACTCACACACACAAATACTTCACAGCACTTTCTAAGAAAAATATACACTTACAAAATATGTTACAAATTGGCACACAAAAAATATACAAGATTTTGTAGTGTCAAGAGTTCATTAAGATCCTTTCTGGTGACTCTAGACAGTATATATAAAGCTCGGTATTCTTTTAATGAAAAGACAAAAGTAATTTCAAATAATTTCATTGAATCATGGTGTGAACACATCAAACATAAAATAACAATATAATATACATTCATAAAGAGGGTTAGGTACCTAATGTATTTTGCATTTCTTTTTTGTTATCTCTGGGTAAACGAAATAAAACGAAACAGAACAGAATTGTCAACTTTCTTAGCACCAATAACACGAGGCAGCTCAACAGTGGCACATCTAAACAAATTTAAAAAAAGGAAAGAAAAGGTAAACAATGGAAACGACAATTATGAACTCAGAAAAGTACATTCAATTTTGACAATAGGCAGAAATGAGTGAAGGCAGACTAAGTGTGGCGCTCTCCTTCAGCAGCGTGTCTTGGACCTAACCCTGATACACAAGTGACAAAGGAACAACCAAAGTAGTATGGCACAGAGAGAGAGAAAATAAACATGGACAGAACAGTTTTTAGGATTAGGATTCTTGCCTTTATGCAAGATATCCATCGCTCTGTCTTCCTGTGCTTCAGAATAACCCTAGCCAAAGTGACAAGGCCCTTTTCATAAATTAAGTGTCGATATGTTGGCACATCTTCATGCAGTCGTGGTTAATTAGTGCTCGGTTTTAAACAGATATTGGAGAAGGAAATTAAAGGCATACAGTCTAGGAAGATTGAAAGGAGATTTGTAGTTAAAATATGCAGCAAAAAGTGATTGTATTGGCTCTTTATTTCTATTCTCAAGAAATGAATACTGGTAGTATGGATGCATATAGTATTACAATGGATCTAGAAAACCTACTGTACGGTAATTCCACCATACAGTGTATCTGAATTACAATATCCATTGTATTCAGTATGTCTTAACAGCATGTCTTTATTTTTTTCATTTTGAGAAATGTACATAATCACATATGCTTGTTGCAATAGGGTGACATTGAAACTGCCGTTGTTGCAAACAACATGATAGTCTTGTTTTCCATCAATTTACAGCTGATTATATGGATTCACAAACCATTTGACTGGGGGTGTTCTGAGGTGACGTGCGCTTCAATCAGGCAGCAGATAAGACCAGACTGTAATTGATAGGACTGGTTAGGGGACCTTTCGCTTCTTTTGACATTATATGACTCATACATGAAAGAAATAGAGAGACCAAATTAACTTGTTATATAACGACTAATATATTCATTAAACAAAGTTCTATCCAAAATAACAAATCAGGCAATAAAAGAACAGAAATTCTCATGCAAAGTAAAAAATGTAAAGACACTTCCTTTCATCAATATTACTGATTCCATTCTAACCTTTTATGCATTCACATGAAATCTGACTGCGGATTACATTATGTCATGATTGCATTTTACCGTTAATGCGTGCAATACGTTTAAAAGTCGCCTTTCATTTCAAGTGCCTCACCCTGCAAAGAGCCTACACAGCCCTCTGGTCGACCCAGACCCATTTCACCTTCCATCACAGCAGCCTTCAAAATAATAATAATATTTCTTTAACCTCCCCATTTTAAGCTACTCAGAGCCAGGCAGATTTCGAGGTAAACTGAATTTGGCAAACAACATGTGGGAGAGAAGAATTCAGAGTCTGTCTGTTTTGGTTTTAGTGAGTGGCTCAGTACCACTGACAGCTTGGTGGTGGGGGCCTTTCGTCAGAGGTGAGAAAAGTCCAGAATGAAGGAGTTGCAAGTCACTATCAGGATTTTCTGACCCGAGCAGCCAATATTCAAATGGATAAAAAAGAGGAATAGCCAATATTCACACATACATAAGAGGTCATTTACACAGCATCGTTACTTTTGGCACATTGATTTTAAGATAATAATTCTTTTTTTCTTTTTTTTGTTGCAAATATTGCATGTCCCTGTACAACAACATTGACAAAAATACTCTTTTGTAGGAGCTTTTGTGAATTTGCAAACATTAAACTGTAAATTTAGATCCCCAGTGGGTCTTTAAACTCCAGAAGAAAAAAATCAAAAGGCTGGATAAAAAACAAACACAATGGGGAGTCATTGCAACATTGAGAGAAGAAAAAAGAAGGCTCAGGACAATGTTTGATATGTCATCGATTACAAAATGGTCCCATCCTGTGGAAAAGATGTCTTGGGCTTAAACAAGGCTCATTACTTGTCGATTTCCCTCTTGAAATAAGCCAGGCAGTGTATGAAGGACAGCAACAACAGGACATCCATTTTCTGTGTACAAAAACAGATGAGGAGGAGGGGTGCGTAGATGTCACTCAATGCATTTGTTTTAAATAGCTACATCTTTAGGGGAAAAGGGGGGAATAAATACATAATTCAGGGCAGCTAATTTTGCTGAGAAATACAAAAACAAAAGTTCTTCAGAAAAGGCGACAGAACAGTTTTTTTCAAGGCTCATTATTCTTTTTTTCAGACAGAAAATTAAACTGAAACAACTATAGGAACAACGGAAGCAGAAACAACAAAAGCAAGAAAAATGCAGCCATGGTAATTTCAAATCTCAATCAAGCTTGACACAATCACTCAATAGGTAGTTTGCAAAGTACAAGAAGTTTTTCTCATGCAGATAATAATTTCCTCTTCGGGGGTTAAAAGGTAGTGGGGGGTAATCAGGTGCCAAGACGTCATGCAGCTCTGGCATAGAATCAGTGTAGGTGTGCTGGGGGAGGGGAGGCTGAGCAGGTAGTGGNNNCCCCCCCCCCCCCCCCCCCGCCCCCCGCCGCGCCGCCCCCCCCCCCCCCCCCCCCCCCCGGGCGGGCGGCACGGGTGCAACAGCAGTCAATAACAAAATATTACCTCAGTGTCTCAAAAGAGGCCATCAGAGCTATGTCCTTATTTGGGTCTCTCTCAGCTCGCTTCCCCTTCAGTGTCTCAATCCGGGGGAACTTTGCACTGGTCTTGTGGCGGTACAACTTTTTGTGTGCAGGCCCGGGGTTAATAAAGTTAGGCTTATCAAACATGTTACAGCCCAGAGCGAGTTGAGGGAATAAGGGGTGGGATGGGTTGAATTTGGCCTGGTTTTTGCCTCCCTTTCCCCCGGCCTTTCTCCCTCTCCCAGCCCCGGTGAGCAGGGCTCCTTTTTTCTTCAGGTCAGCTTCGGTGCCTGCCAATATTTTGAGGGTCTTTAGGTTGAGGCTATTAGCCTCAGGGGTTATGCAGGCCTCTGCCATCGGGTCCCACAATGGCTCAATGGAGGCCATCATGAATCTCTGGACCTCGGCCATGCCGGAGACAATGTTGGACAGAATGTTGGAGGGTTCCTCGAATTCTCTCTGGTCATCTCCGACCAGACTGTTGTTCTCTGACCATCCGGTGCCAGACCAGTCCCCAGTGCTGCTACTGTCAGTGAGGCCTGTGCCACAACCTCCGGCCTGGTTCTTTGCAGCCTTACCCTCTAACATGGCCTTGATCTTTTTGGTGGAGCGGGAATTCGGTTTGGGAACTTTGACCTTTTCCGTCTTGGCGGCTTTAGGGGCGCGGCTCTTCTTTGGGCCTTGACCTGCGGGCGTTTGTTTGTAACCTCCTTTCTTCTTTGTCTTTGTGCTTTTCATACCGTTCATCTCAGCAGTGTGTTCATCAAAGTCTGTACTCACCAGCGCCTTTTTGTCCAAACCTACGCCTCCCTCACCATTAAAGTGTTGCAGCGTGAACTGGCCATCCTCCGCTGTGTAGGGACCACTGTGCTCTTGCTGCTGAGCAACCTCACAGTTCCACTTCACCTCCCTACCGTTGTCCAGCGTGGACTCGTTCCCATCCTGATATTCGCCGGTTTTCCCCGCCATCTTTATCTCGCGCCACGCCACCTGGGGGGACAGGTTGGGGGTCTCAGGCGGGGAGAGCTCTGACAGTGACGAGTGCCTGAACTTGTCAGGGGTGAAGTTGGAGATATCCAGCAGGTCTGAGGACTCCCTGAGAGGGGTGAGGGCGTCCACACTCTGCTGAATCACCACCTTCGGACTGCAGTGAGCCAAGAAGCTGTCCCGGCCCTCTTCCTCGCCCTCGCGCTCACAGGACTTGAGGCTCAGAGAGCTGTAATTGCTGGAGGAGGCTGACAAGGAGCCCACCGAATCATAGCTGATGAGCCTGCCGTTGTCTGTGCACAGTGATCCTCTCTGGTATTGCACCTGGCTGTCCAGAGCAGCAGGTTGACACACTTGCATATCTGCCCCGGGCTGCAGTCCAGCCTCGGCCATGTAGCCTTTTTCGTACAGCAGCCCGTCGGCCTCGGAACTCAGTTGGTTATAGTTGGATACAGGCAAGCTGTCATTCAAGGGTACTGCGGCAGGGCAGTTGTTGGGTAAAATGGGAGTTTCGTTGGTCTCCGGCCCAAAGGTCTGGCTGTGACCGGGGCAGAGCTGAGGATGCCACATGTGGGGAAAGTTCGGGCAGTTCTGGGGCGACTGTTGGAGCTCGGACTCTGAGGGAGGAGAGAGGACGCAGCTCTGAGCCAGCTGCATTGAAGTAAACTGTTTATCCTCCAGAGACAGACCCAGAGGATACTGCTGCCTGGAGGGTTGTTGGGGGAAATAAGAGATGGCCGCTCCACCAGAGGAGTCAGTGCCGTCTAACAGGGTCTGCAGGTAGCCCCCAGGGATGACAGACACCCCGGCCTCCACCTCCTCTGAAGATGCAGCTTTGTCGGGGGAGCGAGTCGAGGAAACAAAAGGAAATTTGTCCTCCGGTGTGTTATTAGCGGCGGAGGTGTCGGGGAAATGGGTTGCGACTGTGTTTGAGCTCGCCTCGCCTAGCCCTGCGGTAGGGCCCTCGATCTGTGCCACAGAGGCACATGCATCCATTTCATTGGTCACACTCCCCCCCTCTTCTCCCTCAGCTGCTTTCATTTTCATGCTCCTCAGTCGGGCCTCACTTTTGAATTTCCTTATCCTGCCTGTTGCATTTCCTCCCAGTCTCGCCTCCCTCTCTGCCCTCTCCTGGGAGCGACTCTTGGCTGTGACTGCATTTGCAATGTCGTGAGAGTCTAATGCGAGTGGGCAGGTAGGGGCTTCTGTTACTCCTGCTATGACCATGGGGGTGGTCTCCTCTTTAGTGATGACCTGATCAGAGAGACAGCAGCCTGGTGTTGTGGCTGATTGCTCCACTGTGTGAATCCTCTGAACCTTAAGCCTATTTGCAATCTTATATTTCCTTTTGGGGTGACTGGAATTGAATGGACGATGATGGCGTCCATTTAGATGGAAACTGCGTTGCCGTTTATCTCTGGCAGCCAGCTTAAGCTGCTCCTCTCTTGCTCTATGCCTCTCTTGCCAGAAACTCTTTAGAGGAGCCAATGTTTCATACTTGCTCACTGAGTCGGCGTTCAAGCTCACGCTATCTTCCACAGGATCCATTCTTCCCAATTTCACTGACATGTATTTCTCTCCTTTAAACCTGTTGATGATAATGTACTTGATGACAACGGGCGGCTCTTTGCGGCAGGATTTCCGGCGCTTCTTGGGACACCAGTCGACGTCCTCCTCTTCCTTCTGACCTGAGGGTGGCTTTTCTTTCTTCTCCGTGTTTTTCTCACTCTCGATTGAGTCCACGTCATACAGGTAGTCGTCGCTGTATCGGACCTTCCTTTTTGAGCGCAGGCCATAGTTGAGAGGATTGGAGGGGCTCAGGAACCTCTTGGAATGGCCTTTCTTACTTTTGCCCTCCTGCAGGGTGTCTGAAGAAGAACCAGTGCAGGAACTGTCGTCGCTGTACTCGCCCGACTCCTCGGTGGAGTTGAAGTCCAGTAGGTAGTTTACTTTAGGGGTGCCCATGGGAGAGCCTTGGGAGCCATCAAGGGGACACCCACTGCTGCCGTCCCCAGCCTTCTCCACCTGCTCAGCCACTAGGATGAGTTCATCGGATTTCGGTGGGTGTTTCTCTGCACCCCTTTTTGGCATCACCACTCCCTCCTCTTTTTTGCCACAATTGGCCAGGACACTCGGGAAGAAATTGAACTGGGTCTCCTCCTGGAGAACATTTGTTTTCTCCCTCATGTTGTCCTGGAAAGACTCATAGCGTATCTTTAGGGAACAAACATCGCTGCTTAAGGTGGAGTCATCATCCTCATCATCAAATAGGTTATCTACATCGTCCTCAGAGAAAAGGTTCACCGACAGTTCGTTCTTGGAGCACAGGTCCAGGAGCTCCATCTTGCTCTCACTGATGAAAGACTCAAAATAGCCCCAATCCTGACCAGCATTAGCTAACAGAACCTCCTCTCCGCTCACCTTGTCCAGCAGCAACCCCTCATATAGATTCTTCGTGGTTGCATCGTCTTCCGGGTCATCACAGTCTGTTATTTTGTCCATGTCCACTCTCTTGCCCTCGCCAGGGGCTTTAGGCAGGGGGAAGTTGAGGAGCTGATCTGAAAGCAGCTGCTCTCCATAATGGCTCCCTGCTTCCCCAGCGTGGCTCAGGCACTGGATGCTTATGTTGCTGATGTCAGAGAAGTCCTCCCGGCCCACGTCGCCTATCCTCACGCTGAGTCCAGGCTCTGGGTCGGGGTTGGTGCTGGGGTCGTGGGGGGTTTCGTGGATGGAGTTATGGTCCGTGGTCTCGATGAAACAGCCGAGGCAGGTCCGGCTGGGCTGCAGAAGACACTCGTCCGTCAGGGCAGAGACCACGGTGCCAGGCTCCATCATGGTGGACGACAGGGGCAGGGACGCAGGCAGTGGTAGGGTGGACTTGTGAGGGTCTTCCGTTGGGACCCAGGAACTAATGGCGGGATTGGGCAGCGAGGCGGGAAGTGGAGGGCCGTGCACGTGAGGGGCTATAGGTTGAACCTCATGGGCTAAAGGGCAGGGGACCAAAGTCAGGCTCAGGGAGGATTCGGTGTCAAGAGGCAGGGGAAGGATGGGGGATGCAGGGGTGGACCTCTGGTGGCTGGGGTAGACCCTCTGTGATGTCCCTGCGGCGGGAGGTGGAGAGGATGGAGGATGAGCAGCATCAATAAGTCCGCCAAGCCTCAGTTCCCCGCTCTGATCACATAGTCCTACAGGGTGAACAAGAACAGGGTTCAGTTGTTATGCTCTTAATTTACCCTGTGAACACATTACGCAATGAAAGTACATTACATTCAAGAAAATGTAGTTATAAGTGAACAACAAGAGCAAAGCATTAACTAATACAGTTCTGGTTCATCATTATTATTCAGAAAAAAAATTCTTTGAAGCAAGAAACAACCATATAATATATGGTTGTATAGAATGGTGACAAAATGCTTATTAATGGAGAGCTTGAGCACATGAGACAAAGCTGTGATACACACATATTTAAAGCAGTTAGGTCAATTTTAATTTAGACTTTTAATTGGCTATCATATATTATCGTTCCAAAAAAACAGGATGGATAAACTGTCAAATCTAAACACAAAGTGCCTTCTGGCGCAACAACATGCAACGCAATTTTATTTGCGGTAACCTTGTTGAACTCCTTCCTCATCTCAGCATGTTAGCATCAGCATGTTCTCTACTCGCTAGCAATCACAGCCCAGCCTGGCTTTACACAACAGCACATATTTACCAAAACCGTCCACAACAATTGCTCGGTAATGACTTCATTGAGCGCCAGGTTAATTTCCTACAGGTTACGCTTGGTACAATGTCTTGATCTGCCGAAGAGATCCATCTGATGAGTAACTAACACGCGCCACAGACGCTCGCTCGCAGCAGCAGCAGCAGCCGGCAAATAGCTTTGTTTGCCGTGCATAATTAGACGACAGCAGCGGAGGCAGGTACATACACGACAGGCCCATATGTCGGAGACAGCAGAACCCATATCGGTATAGGTACACCTGCCTCTCAACCCTGCCAGACTCACCGCGCACACGTTTGTCTTACGGGTCTGCGGATGCGAAAACAGCGGAGTAAAAAGTGGGTTGTTTGTCACTACAATTAATGGCTCATCATAGGTTAACTAGAAGCACATCCGGCCCTTGTAGAGTGGATGTGATCCTTCAGTGCGGCGCCTGCGGGCGGGGGATGACTGCTTTGACATGCACTACACTCAACAGGGCCGCACCAGCACAGTAAGCAAAGCTCGGAGGTCCCAGTAGGTCTGGAGCCTGCAGACACACATTGGAGCGTGGCGGTATGCCTACCACGTTCTTACAATAGCGCTACTGTCATACTTAATGAAGGAAACCTCTGGAGAAATAAGCATCTCCTTTTCTTTTCTTTTTTTCCTTCTCCCAGCCTGTAACAAGCCAGAAATCTGTTATGGCAGCACCTCTTAGAATCCACAGGAGCATCACTGAGAGGGCTTTGTGACGGGCTACCTTCGAGTCACTCTGCCCCCAGGACCGCACAGCCAAAGGCCAGCCTATTGACACATGTTCTCTCTATTCGAGACACGGGAAGGACAGCGTTTCTCTTTGCTCTGTTCAACAAACATGGGTTCATTCTGTGTGACTTTAACAGCGTAACCAGAGTGTGTCACAATGGGGAAAGGTTGTGGACAAACAGAATGTTAAACCATTATGCTTTCCTGTTTCCTGTGATTGAACAGAAACAAGAGTTATTTAAAGTCAAAATACTCGTGGTATCGGTATTCATATATATTGTTTCAAGTATATTGTGCAGGATTCTAAAACGGAACAGACTCTAATATTCATCTCCTCTGCAGCTTCAGCATCTGTCTTCTCGGCCCCAGCTTGAGCGAAAGAAAAAAAATAATGATCTTTCTTTTTTTTGGTTTTCACTGCTTGTATTAAAAACCAAGTTGTCACCAAGGTCTGCCCAGAGATGGCTCCGCAGCACCTTCAAGCTTTACACTCGATTCAAACAGTGGAAGCACCAGCCCCACCAGTGGCTGCTTGTGTACTGTGTTGTCTCTGCATTAGTGTCCGGTGTCTTTCTAAACGTAACATGGTTTGTGTCTGGTTGTGTGTCCGCGTGTGCGCATGCGTGTGTGTCTGTGTGCGCGGGTGTTTGTGAATGTGTGTGTGGGTTTTTATGCATGCTCACGTGCGTGTGTGTTTGTGACTGTGTATGTGTGCGCCCGTGCACGTGTGTGTGTGTGTATGTGTGTGTTTAAGTGAGAGAATGATAGAGTGTGAGTATGCTTGGGGGGTATAGTGTTATCGAGAGGCCATCTGTCACCAGCTGGACCATTAGCTCTTCAGCTGTTCTCTATGTGCCTCAAATCCGTCAGTCAGACAGGTACACACACACTTACACACACGCACACGCACACTTACACACACACACTTACAAACACACACACACACAGAACTCAAAGCAATGCCCCGATACAACAAATTGACACAACGGGTCAAAAGGGGATAAGAGAGCCCAACTTGTATTGATCAACCTCAGCCAGATACGGTTAACCTCACAGAGAGCACCAGCGCATGGCGTGCACACACTGTTTCCCGCACCACCGACCTGTCCCCCGCAAAACTTGGCACTGAGCAGTTCTTCAGGACAGTACCCCATCTAGACACACCTCTAGTTTGTGCGATAAGATAAGATGCGATAAGATACTACTTTATTGTCAGCTTGAAATGGTTTGCCTCCATGGCGTCAAGATACACAAGATACACAACACAGGGCTAGACACACAACACAGGACTAGACACACAACACAGGACTAGACACACAACACAGGACTAGACA
>JAOTIX010000002.1:7957324-7967860 GCA_027123715.1 Gaidropsarus macrophthalmus
GTGTGTGTGTGTGTGTGTGTGTGTGTGTGTGTGTGTGTGTGTGTGTGTGTGTGTGTGTGTGTGTGTGTGCGTGTGTACAGGCGTGTTCTGACCCAGCACTAATGATGCTAGGTAATCGGACCCGAGCCATTGTCAGTGCAGAGGAGCCGGCAGAGAAAGCCCACCGTTCTGTTGAGAGGGCGAGCGACAGAGAGAGAGAGAGAGAGAGAGAGAGAGAGGGAGAGAGAGAGAGAATGAGTCTCTGGGTGGGCAGATGCTTAGAGATGAGAAGAGGTGAAAGTGCCCCAGTCAACTGTGGGTTTGTTTCTGTGTTTTTACAAAGTCTTTTGGGTAGAAGAAGTAGGATTTCTGGTACTTGAGAAACGCCACATTTGCTGAGTGCTGATCTGTGAACTCTTTCGGCTGAAGTCATGAAAACGCACAAGTATGTAAAATGTGCATCTGTCTCTGCTCTTCTCCCATGGCGTTGGCACTGATGATTAGCCAGGCCGTACCGCATTATGTGTAAGATAATAAATTCCATGTTGACGACTAATTTCTGCATGAGATAACTTCCACGCTGATCTCAGCCGCCTTTATGGGTGCAACTACAAGCCTCACCGTTTATTCTGCTCATAACCAACACAACAAACAAATCAGCCAACTCAAAACTCAACGTAAATCTGTGCGCTCCACAAGCTCGTGATAAGCGTGCAGTAAAAGCGGACAAACTGAAGATGCGAAACGGGGAAATCATCTTTTCGACAGACGAGGGATGTAGTGTATAACAATCTGCGATCTCCCCGATTATCGAGTAGAAAGCAGAACATGCTTGGCATTGACCGCAACAATCTTTAAATTCTCTCCATCAAGAACAATTCACATTTTGCGTAAGCCACATTCTTGTGTCAATATAAACGATACCCATATATACATTCCCCCCCGCCTCCCTATCAACACATCGAGGAGAAGAAAACGCGAGCGACGCTGTGTAAGTCGGCCTCACGCTGAGAGCTTTATGGGCTTGGCACGGGAACGCGTATACCTCACCATCAAACTTTAGGTGGCGGCTAACTGGAAGAGGCCCTGGCGCAATTACGGCGTCCGCGGGCGCCTACCGCCGTGCATTAACGGCTCTGTGCGCCGCCACGGTGGGCTCCCGGACCGCTGAACGCCCGGTACGCGCCGAGGACGCTCCTCGCCTTGCAAACCCAGATTTTCCCGCTGCGAACGTGCGGAGAGAAGGTTTGACAAACTAGAAAACCGGGGTGCGTTCAAAGCTCTCCGTGTTATTCCCTCCCTCATTACCGGGATAATAACGGGGCCGCGGCGACGGAGAGGCCTGACAGGGAGTCAGGGTGGGGGTAAGAGGGAGCTCTGCCGTTGTGCAACGATTTAGATGTAAAAGGAAAGCAGTCCAAAGGGACAAACGCGAGGTAGAGGGAGAAAGGCAGCGAGCAGGAAATGAAGAGGCCTTCCTCCATGTCCGACATCTCCCTGCTTTGTCCTCCGTATGCTTCTCCTTTTGTCCGCCAAAGACCTGCGCTGAAAGAGCGCTTTTAAACAACTTCCTTCTCTTTTTTTAAACGCCCCCAGGAGGCTGCGGCTTCAAGGAACATTTGACGCACAGGTGCCTTAACCATAGCAACAGAGACGGGTGGGGTGGGGGGGGTGGGTGGTGCAGCCATGACAGCAGGAATGCAAGGGCCACAGATATTTGTAATGCCTCCACCCAGGCCAGTCAAAACTCCCCAGCACAGCTGCACGACTGCAGACGACACACACACACACACACACACACGCGCGCGCGCGCGCACACACGCACACACGCACACACAGGCACACACACTGCTGCTGGGCTGCTCCCACACAGCCTCCTCTGAGGCAGCGAGGCCCCCTTCCCTCGCCGGGCATCACGGGGCCCCGGGCGACGAGGGTCTAGGGCCCCACTCCCCCCCCGACCCCCCACACCCCCAGGGACCATGTTGCCTTTACACCCGCCGGAGCGAAACAAGACAGGCCAAGGGCTTTAGCGAGCCGTCACTCAATTAACAAAGGAAACAAAAATCACCCAAGTCACAGAGGACCGGGCAAGGACAATAAACACGCCGCCGGCCCATTCTGGGAGAAGTTATTATTGTGGCTAGGGAGCGTGTTGTGATGGCCAGCAAGGTCAGGCCGGGATGAAACCACCTGTCACTTGGGGAGCCGGGAGGGGAGGCGGCAGGGGGCGGGGCCTCCGGACTAACCTCCTCGCCTCCGAGCTCCGGTTTCTCCCAACGCAAAAAACGGAGGAGCACAGCTCAACATCAGGAGGACTGGGAAAACAACGCCCAGCTATGTTTGGGAAAATGTGCAGCCATTGCTTAAAATGTAGTTATGCTGTTGTTGAAGTCTGATGCAAATCATATTAAACTTGGACGCAATTTAATCATACATTGTATAACTGCTATTCCAAAAATCCATCAATCCCCCAAAAATATGTAATCAAAAATATCTGTATTTTTGATTTCAATTTCTGCTCGGGGATCATGTTCATCTGAACCTTTCCACTGAGTCGGGTCACCCTTCCCCCCCTCTTTAAATCTCATTTTTCTAACAGACTGGGGCTACACACTTCAAAAGTAAAAACACACGTGCGAAAGCGCATCTGACAGAGGTCAGCTGCTGAGCGAACCTCCTGGATGACGTCCATGTATTTATTTGTTGCCACTGGTGATCGCCGAGGTTGACTCATTTGTGCATAAAATACAACATTTTCCTTTTTCTTCTTACAAGAGCAGCTTTATTGGAGGTCAGCTCTCTGGTCGAGTCGCACTGCAGAACCTTAAGGTTGCATTTGTGAACCGAAACATACGGTATGCTACCTGGAGTGTGGGCTGACGACGGCAGAGCTGTGGCAGAGGGGGAAACGCCCAGGTGAAGGAGACCTTGGACAACAAGCCAAGTCAAGAGGATGGACGTTCTGCGTCCTTTGCGTCCTACACAGACCCAACCGGAAGGTTCTGTCCGCTCACTGGCGGCCCCACAGTGCTAGGTGGCTCTGAGGGGGGACGGGGGGAGGCTAAGGCAGGGGTAGCGTCTCCTGGGCGGTGGAGACCCTCTTTCTCATTAGGCAGGGGGTGGGAGAGGGGGGCGGGCCGGGTAGGAGGGGGGGGGAGCACGTCTGCTTCCTTGTTGTCTCCAATTAGGTTCTCTGGAGAGCAGGGGGACATCTTTAAAAAAAACGGCGGTTTAAATAATGACCCTTCATCAGCCAGGAGAGACCGGAGGGGGAGAAGAGAAAGAAAAAAAGAGGAGAGAAAAAAAGGAGAAAAACAACTTAAGCAAATTCTCTTTGAACATTGAGAGGCGGCACGGAGACTCCGCGCAACAGATGGTTCCTGGAGATGGCCGGGTGTGGGGGTGTGGGGGGGGAGGTATGAGGGAGGAACACGTTCAGAGGGACATCCGAGGACGAGACGTGGAGAAGAGAGACGGGGGGACGCCGACCGAGGGACGGACAGAGCGCTGCTGGGAGGCGGCCATAGACTCTCCAAATAGGCTTTGAGGAGCATCTGAAAAAGTACTTCCAGAAGAGCTAAATGGGCCGTCTGTCCTGGGCGGGGGTCCGCTCCGCTCGCCGTATTTGGCGGTGGGCGCCGCGGGGCGTCAGACTCATCTTCACCTCGCTCCCAGAGGGCAGGATTCCTTCCGTGAGAGCGCAGGGCCGGACGCCGCCACGTCGCTCCGCCGCCGCGGGCCAAAGGCTCGGCGCGGGCTCGTTAAAGCGGCGCTCCTCAGCCTCGCCTTCTGTTTAATACGGCGGTGTCGCGCGCGCCGGGGGCTCGTGAAAAAGATCGGGCACATCAGGCGGGGGCCGCGGCCACGATGAACACATCTTTCCGTGGGCGACCCCCAAAAAGGGAAGACACCAAATGTAAAAAAACAAGAAGGGGAAAGAAGGAAGGAACCGCAGCTCATCTCAGAACCATGTGTTCTTATTAAAGAGGGCGGCGTCGGGGTGAGGAGGTGACAGCGTGCACCTGACCCGCGGAGCCGGAGGATTGGCCCGAGAGTCGGCCAATCGCGGTGCAGCAAGCGGCGCCAGGAAAAGGCCTAGGAGGATCTGAACCGGCCCGGTGAAATGGTTTAATGACACGGTTCATCGCCACCGCTCCTCGGAGGTTGAAAGACGGCCCCCGCGCGCCGCCATGGAAAGCTGGCACTTAAGCGCGGCGTTCGGACGCCAGGGCTTGGCGCAGGGAGTGGGCGCTGGGGAGTTACACTTTACAGCGCTCATCGTTTAATGGCTATTTAGCCTGTTCCTATGCCCTACTTCATGTCCGGAGACCAACATGTGTTGGCCGATCAATTCAACACAACAACGATGCAAAACCTACAATTGAAAATATGTCAAATAAAAGTCTGTCTGGCACGCAGGTCGGTTTCTGTCATGCAAAAGGCAGCCTTTCCATTGGCTCATGCACGCGTACACGCGTGTACACACACACAAACACAAACGCCTCCTCAGCACTGACCTTGGGCAGCACGGGCGTGGCCCGCTTGCTCTTCTTGGCCGAGGGATCGTCCAGCATGTCTGGCTCAAAGTTGTACAGCTCCGCCAGCTCGTTCATGGTGAAGTGGCGCTCGATCTGCTGCTGGTCCACCACGCGGTACGACAGGGACTGCTTGGTCACCTGCCGCTCGTAGATCTTCTCCTCCATGGTGCCCTGAGGGGGTAAGAAAGTGTGGTTTGAGTGACTTGTCTTTATAAGTGGTCCTCAACATCAACAGGAGCAAACTGTAGTTGTTTCAAAACTCTCAAAACTGTTGTCATAAACCGATGACTCAAACCAGAGGTTCCTGCGGGCTGTCTTGGCCCGGGGCGCTCCTGAATCTCAGACAGTGAAATAAAAAGGTTCGACCGAAGAGAATCCCCAACCCTGAACCCTGAACCTGAGCCATCATCTCACCTGGGCCAAGAAGCGGTAGACGAACACGGTCTTGATCTGGCCGAAGCGGTAGACCCTGAAGATACTCTGGATGTCGAAGGACGGGTTCCAGGACGCGTCGAAGATGATCACCCTGTTGGCGGCCACCAGGTTGATGCCCAGAGAGCCGGCTCGCGTGGAGATGAGGAACAGCCGACCTCTGCGCGAGGGCAGGAGAGTGAGGATAATTTTGACCAATCGGGTTGCACGAGAAGCGCTTCCGTCAGCTCATTTGCAAATGCAAGCCCTGGCAGGCACTTGTGAACTGTAATACATTGTCTAAAGGTTTCCAATGAACACCCTGCAGTACACTGCATAAAGAAACAGGAAACAGGATGCACTTCAGCCCCTGGACTCCAGCTCAGGCTGCGTGTCATGTGATCGTGATGTGCATAATGTGGACAGCGCTGTGTGAAGGGACTCTGCGTCGCTGAGGGTGGGGGGGTTGTACCTTATGTTGGCGGGGTCGTTGAAGTCCTCCGCCCACTTCTTCCTGGTGGGGGCGTTTGTGGAGCCGTCCAGGCGGTAGTAGTCGATGTTCCTGAACCACTTGCCGTCGCCTGCAGGGGAGGACACAGGTTCTCACCGCGGCTCTCAGGACTACCGGCGTGATCGACCGACGAGTTAGAAAAACGCCAAACGTTTTGAATCGTGTGCGTCTGTCAGCGCGTACGCCGATTCATCATGAACTCTTTATCTTATACGACTCAGCTGAACGGTTTGTCCTTTTCCTTCTCGTTTTATGGTTTTGGTGCAGGGCCTGGATTAAGTGCGAACAGATAAGTGGTTGTGTGAGAGCAAGAGGCAACATTTGGGGTTTAAGATGGCCGCCTCCACCCCCCCCCCCCGCTAGCCTTCACAACTAACAGTTCGGTGTGTTTCCAATTACAGCACTGTGATCTTTTCATTACAAATTGCCAACCCCTAAGCAAACATTTTTGGGGGGTATAAAAAAAATAAAAAAATAAAAGAGTCAAGGTCTAATCATTTTTTAAATTAAAGTAAAAACAGCTGCCCGGGCTTAATTAGAAACATGACCTCATCCCAGAGGCTGAGTGAGCGCACGAGTCGCGTAGGTAAGTGCACGAGTGTGCAAGAGGCCGCACGGGTGTGCACGAGCCTGCGTGAGCGTGCACAAGCCTGCGTGAGCGTGCACGCGGGCCCCATCGTGCCCCCCGTGTGAAAAACCCCCGTACATGTGAAAGCGCTCGAGCCTGGCCGCTGAAAAAATACAAAATTATGTTAGCATTCTTGGTAGCTTACACACGGCCGACCCGGTTCAAAGACCGCCGCGCAAAACCGCAAGTATGAGCCTGAGGACAGAGCGCCACGCCAACACCGCCACCGCCGCCGCCACCGCCGCGAGCGCCCATCAATCAGCAGTCAGGCGCGCTGCTCGCTGGTTTCAGCACATCGTGAAAACCAGCGGCAGCCGCTGTTCACACCGCAGAGCGGCGTGCGGGGGAAACCCTGAGCGCTCACACAAACCCGGGAGAACGTCCTCGGTTCTGAGGGAACCGGGCGCTCCACAGCACAGAGAACAACAACAACAACGACGACGAGAACAACAACAACGACGACGACAAGCCTGACCTCCACCCGGGGTCGCTGAGAGCAAAGAGGGCGAGCGGCGCCTCATCGGCCGCACCGCTAATTCAGTGTGAAGCGCGGCGGGCCCCGTTGCCATGGGCGCCTACCTTTGTACGGGGAGGGTTTGCCCTCCTCCTTGGCCCGGCCGGCCAGCTCGAGGAAGTCCTCGATGAGGTCCAGGGAGATCAGAGACTGGCTGAACACCAGCCTGCGGAGGAGGGGCGAGGAGGAGGAGGAGAAAGACAGTGGGGGGTAAGAGACAGGAGCCAGCGGACGCCAGGCTGAGCCCGGACACCACCGCGGAGCACAGACGCAGAAACAGAAACAGAATCCGCCTGCCTGCGCGCACTACGGCTGTCAACGAAGATTCAAAATTCAAATATATATTTGAATAGTTTTTAAAAACAGACATTCAAAGGTGAAAATGTATATTCGCCTGCCGTGGCGCGTTCTTTCTGCTTTGAGAATGAGGGGGAGCGAGAGAGAGAAAGAGAGCGAGGTCTGCGGTCTTGGCCATTAGTTAATTTCCTTGTTTTTGTGAACGTAAACTTAAATAAACGACCTATAGAAGTAGTTACATTTCGTCGTATTGGTTTGTCCTGTTATTGACGTAATGGGCAAATATAGATATTTGAATATATGTTTTTTTCAGAGGGAACATTCGAATGTCACGCAAGGTGACGTTAAAAGAACACGCGGCTTACACTTTGTCGTCCGCGTCCTCCGCCATGCGCAGGATCTCAAACAGGAGGGAGATCTTGCCGGAGTGCTCCAGGATCTCTGAGTCCGCCTCGGTGACAAACTCCTTGTGCCAGTCTGGAGACGGGCTGCCTGGGCCGGACCCGGAGGGCCGCGCTGTGGGGGGGGGACACCAGAACACATCAGGCGGATTCAGTCTACAGATGTTTTAAACCAAACATTAAAACGTATCTGTGTAAAAAATATTTGTTCTAATTCTTGTCTTATATGGGTTCCCCTTGTTTATAACTATTGTATCTGTATTTTCAAAAATGCTGCCAATTTTACTTTGAAATATAAAGTGCATTACAAATAAAATGCATTATTATTATTATTATTATTATTATTATTATTCAATCATGCGTGCCAACGGTGCAATGGTGTGATTCCACACCGTCGTGGTCTGGTTCCCGTGCTCACCTTCCTCCACAGGCTCGGCCCGGTTCCGGCTGGCGGGGTCTCCGCCCCGGGAGCTGGTGTTCCACTCCTTGATCACCTCCAGGTCGTCGCTGTCCGAGTCCTCCGAGGCCTTCTTCTTCTTCCCCTTTCCCTTCTTCTTCCTGAGGAGCACAACCACAGAACGCTGGTGGTGAGGACCCGGGCTTTCACCGGTGAATGTACAACCAATCGGGGCACAGCGGCGGCATCCTGCGTTTGAGGACAGACGGGTGAACGCCAACAGGATGCTGACGGCGTGCGGTTTTACTTTTTCTTGTCGTCCTCGGAGGTCATGCTCATGGAGGACTCCTCCGTCTCCGAGGCGATGAACTCCTCCATGCTGTCCTCGTCGAAGTATCCCTACGCCGGGGAGAAAGAGGGTCAGGAAAAATAGGCCCCACTACGTTCTAATGCAGGGTCGTGCGATGCGATTGTCACTATCAGTGACCTCCGCTGCGCCCACCTTGTTCTCTTTGCTGATGTAGTCCAGCTGCAGGCACCACGGGTGGGTCCAGATCCTGCTCAGCATCTGGAAGTCCTGGAAGAGTTTGGTTCCTGCGCGCCCGCGGCCCCCCTCCAGGGCTTTCCCCACACCTGCACACGGGAGAGGTACGCGTAAAGACCAGGGGTGTGTATGTGTCATCATTGACATCAAGGTAGTGGCCCCCCAGCTCACCGCGTCACACACCAACTGTACAGGAATGACCAATGTTTACAAAATCAAAATTTCAACAAATGCAAATTCTGCATTATTGTAATGTTCATTGGCTCACCTGTGAAGTGCTCCAGGTAGTAGCGGTACAGTTTGCACTGCATGGGGGTCACCCTCACAGACAGGACGTACTCGTGCTTGGGGGGCAGGAACTTGGTGAGAGCCGTGTAGTCCTTTCTCTGAGCACAGCAACACGGAGACAACAAACAAACAGCGTCACCGCTTGTGACGCGCCATCACTGAAGCTGAGGCAAACGCGGCGCCAGAATGGATTTGTCCCTCCTCACTTGACGGCGAGACACCAGATTAGTCAATTAGTTAGCAAACTAGTCCATCACTGAAGTGTGTGTACATGTTCCGCCGAAAGACTAGGAAACTCAGATCAGAGGGCACACGCGGAAACGCAAATAAAGCAAACGACAACAGCTCCGAAAAAACCCCTCGACATCCGCGGGGTTTCACCGGGATAACCGCGGTGGGCGGTCACCCAAGTTCCCACCGCTTTGAACCGTCGTCGCCTTAAACTCCTGTAATCACCGGGGATCCCATGAGCCACGCTGAATGGTGGTTAACTCCGTTTAGAGCCGGCTCAGAACCATATCATTCTACATCAGTAGAACTGCATGGTGTGACGCCAACCACCTTCTGACATTGTTCACTAGCTCGGGAGTTACCCCATTCTCGCCCACGAGGAGAACATTATGGGGAATTCGGATGCAGATTTGCATGGGGCTCCATGCAAATCTGCATCCGAATTCCCCAGAATGGTCAAGTATATGGGGTTCAAGTAAATCGAACCCAGGGTCTGTCGATCGGGAGTCAAACCCCCGCACTGTTCCTTCCTGTTTAAGCCAGTTCCTTTAACAGTTCCTCAGGCCCGGGGAGCAGAGGTGGGGAGTGGGGACTGACCTGAACGCAGCCGGCCAGCATCTCGTAGAGGATGTGAGCCCTCTTCTTCATGACGCGCACGTCCTGCTCTGTGGAGTCGGCGCACTGGCCGTTCTGGATGGGGTTGATGAAGCGGTTCCTGAACTCCTTCACGGAGCCCAGCAGGTTCTCCTTGATGAAGTTCACCATGCAGTGGTCTGTGGAGGGTGGGGGGGGTGGGAGAGAAGGTGGATCACTGTGAGTTTGCAGGGTATCCTAGGACTAAACTAGCCTGGTCATTTTCAGCCTTTGACTTCGATTCTCTCCCGTCATTCAGTCAGGGACGGCCGTCATTGGATTTTGCCTTCTGTAAGGGGCGGAGACTTGTGTGAGGTTTAAAATCATTGGAGTTCCCTTAACCAATCGGCAACGTTTGGCAATGACACATGTTATGCGCTGGAGGTCAGGCTCTTACGCTTCCTACCTCTGCTTTCACATAGTAAACAAATCGCTAGCTACCTGTTCTGAGTTCGTAGTGGCAATGAAGATTCAAGATCATGGATGTTAATGACATCTGACTCCAAAACTCTTACTTAAAAACAAAAACAGTGTTGTCAAATACACTGTCAACTGTAGTCCACTTTCAACTGTTGAACTACAGTTGAAAGTGAAACTCGGCGGGCAACTACAACGTCATCGCTCTCAACAGCACCCCCCGTTTGGTGATTGGGCGTCAAGGATCTCTGGATCTTTTCAGCAGCAAGCCCTTTGCCAGACTGCGTGGCGGAGCACAATGAAATTGGGCAGAAGTACGTAGCCGGTATCACCAGGCTAGGACTTCACAGGTGTTGCTCGTCCCAACAGCCTCTGCCCTGCGGTGGGTTGTAGCGAGGGGCGGGTCCGTACGGGGACTCACACTCTATGAGGTTGTTCTGCAGGGGTGTGCCCGTCAGGATGACCCTCCGACGGGTCTTGATGGAGTTCATGGCCTTGGACACGGCGGACGCCTCGTTCTTCAGGATGTGGCCCTCGTCACAGATCACAAAGTCCGGACCTGATGGCAGAAACACACACACACACAGGTAAGTTTTTGAGAGGACCGTGTGTGAATAAGACTATTGAACTCATGAGCTACTTAGCTCACCTCACCTGACACGTTTGCACTTTAACCTGACACTCACTTTACCCCAGTTGTCTGTTTACATTTTACACTTTACCCTATTATTATTATATTATTAT
>JAOTIX010000002.1:8046043-8061666 GCA_027123715.1 Gaidropsarus macrophthalmus
GTGTGTGTGTGTGTCGTGCAGGTGATGGGTTAATTGCAGAGAAACAATTTCACTCTACCTTGTGTGTGTGTGACAATAAAAAATGCAATATTGGCAATATTGATTATAACTATGTAATACCGGTAGTGTAAAATAACAATTGAGCGGTTAAGGTTGGCTACAAAAGTCCAGATATTCAGACATCTTCTCACCTCCAACGAAGAGTTCGATTCCCCCAGCATCTTGTATCTTCTTTTCGAAGGCCTGGCACTCCACCTGCAGATCTGCAGCATTGCCATCCAGAATGTGGACGTGTTCTGCTCTTATGTCAATGGACTTGAAGAAGTTGTTCCACATGAAGGAATGGTAGCTTTCCGGGTGATCTCTTGGGAGCCCTGGGCAAGTTCAGAAAAGTTCCACCATATAATGACGGTTTGCACAATTTATCAAGAAGGAAACATTGTTCACCATTGTTAAGGCGGTCTTACCAACATATTCATCCATGTTAAACGTTTTAACATACTCGAACGACACTTCTCCATTCTTGTAGAACTCAATCAGTTTCTTGTAGCAGCCGAGTGGTGTACCACCTGTGGGGTCAGGGTAAAATGACTATGCATTACTATGCCATTAAACCATTATATTCATTCCATTACGCGCCGAGGCATCCACTTACCAGTGGGAAGTCCCAGTGTGAAATATCTGTCTGGACCAGGTTTGAAGAGTAAAATCTTGTTTCTTATGTATTTTGCAGCCCACTCACTCACCTGATCATATTCATCAAGAATAATGAGTTTCATTGCCCTTAAAAACGGAGAACAACGAGGCTTCTCCTAAATTACTGAGATAATGGTAACGTTACTACTTTAATACTCGGGTCGACCATCCAATCCAGTCCGCAGATATCAATGTGTAGGCTCATATAAAGCGGTCTTTGGACCCCGGACCACTGGACAGGAAGCTTGATCAGTTATCTCGACTGACTTCTCCCTCGACTGTTTGAAGCAAAAGTCAGCGTTAAACGGAGGAGTGGACTTCGACAATCTACATATACTTTGGTCAATGCACTGTATTCAGGATATCGTGCAGCAATAAAGCTTTCGTTCTGCTGGAGGAGGTCTTGGTCATGTGACCTACCTCCGCTAGGAGCGGAGCTGAAATCTGCCAATCAAAGAATCCCTTCCATTTCCTGTTTTCCTCGTGCATGCTTTCATGCAATAATAGATTTATAACATATTTCTTTAAAACACAATATATTTATATATATTATAACACTTTAAACTTCAGTACAAATAATAAAAAAAGTCGCGTGATTTTCGAATCACTTTATTAAAACCATATTGTGACACAGACTGGAACACTTATAGGGCACACAACAGAAATAAATACCATTATGTGTACAGCGCTCATTGTCAATCAACAGGCTTATTGCAGTTGGCTTTAATTTATTCCAGCAGAAATGAGGACATGCTATGGCAGCAGAACGTTGCCTTTAGAAGCTTGGGTCAATGTGCTGAGAACTGCCTGTTTTTGACTGTGGGTGGGCCTTATGAAGTACACTTCACCGCCAGCTGACAAACGCGCGCACGCACACACACGCACACACACACGCGAGCACGTATCTCAATCTGAAACATCTGCTCTGACCGTTTGTTCATTAGTATTACTACATGGGGGCGGGTTCAAATCTGGGACACCTTTTATTTCTTCTTGATCGATTCAGACCCGATTTCCGTCGGGGGTCGTCCTAAAAACAATTTGGGAGTCCTGTCTAGGTCAGGAACAGCGCACATGGTTCAGACTGAGGCACTGTTTGGGGGGGAGGGGTGGTCCGGTGTGCGCAGCCCCGCTCAGTCCAGGTCCATGTCGGGCTTGTTTTCCGTGGCGGTGCCGCCCGCCGCGGGGGTCTCGGTGGCGGCGCCGTCGGCGGCGTCGGCCGGGGCCTTGTCCTGGCCGTTCACGGGCCCGTTGGGCTCTGCGGGCTTGTCGTCCTTGGGGGGCTGCGCCTTGGGCTTGCTCATGATGGGGTTACAGGCGGAGAACAGCTCCTGGTCCAGGAACAAGCACACATTAGACACGCCCCGGACTTGACCGGCGCTACCGCCACCACCGCTCAGCTGGTAATGCATTTACGCTGCCTTCACGTGCCGTGGGAAATATGAGATTTTCCATTTGTGAACCGGAAATGACCAGTGTGTTATGTTCAAGTGCTTTTGTTGTCGTAGTTAAGTTAAACATGGTGGACCCACAGATCCTGACCGGTTAACTTGGGTAAAACCATTTTAGACTGCCTAATTCATCTGCTACAGTATTTATCAAAACACAAACTGTAAATAATATGCTGTATATTTCACAGATCATGAAAAGAGATGGCTAATATTTCAGTTTTAGCTACATAAGCTAGGTCTACACATATGTGAACCACATAATCTTCCCTACCAGCTCAAAAACAATGTTGTTGTAATAAAGAAGCCAAGGCCGACTTGAAAAGGTCAAAGGTTATCTCATCTCGGCAACTCGTGTATGAAAATATTCTACGAGCATCCCACTGGAGATGATGATGTGAGGGGGTATTCGTGTGCTGTGTTGACGTAGGCTTTTGGTATTTACCATATTTTCCATAGCACGTGAAGGCACCATTACATCAGTGGAACGATCCAGGATTTGACCATACAGGAAAACAACCCGTTTCCATCCAATACAATGTTATTGCGTCTCCCTGCTGTGAACCCTTACCCTCGTTTTGGCCTGAATCTCTTTGACTTTGACAGGGGGGTCCACGGTGAGGGCCTGCTTGCTCTGCTGGTTCATGGCGCTGTTCAACCAGACCATGGCATCGCTCGTAAGCTTGTCCACCTTGTTGACGTCCGCCTCCTCCAAGTGGTCATACTGCTCCTCCTGGGGGGGGGCGAGGAGGTGAGAACAGGGCCAATGCTGACGTCGGCTGATGTGAACGGGTCATCAGAGATGCATCCCAAAAAAACTTAAAGTGCAGATGAGTCACTACTTTAATGAGTGTGACGTCATTCACCGCACTGCACCTTGGTTTTGAACGCCTCCACAGCCTTCATGTAGAGCTGGATCTGTTTCCCCAACTCCTCAAAGGATTTAGGTCTCTCCTCAGCTTCCATGTGCCTCTCCTGGATGGGCTGGCCAAGTTTCTGTAGAGTGGACCAATCAGTCAGTCTCAGAGTCCAACAAAAACCTTGACAAATCACCAGAGGGAACACACAATAAAAATCTTGGTACCTTTAGCTCTGCCAGTTTGTCGATGTAAACCTGCTTTGGTTGGTCCTCTCCGTCTTCATACAACCAGTTCTCCGTGTCCTCTAGTTTTATTGACAGGGAATCCCGGTCCTAAATTACCATTCCCGTCAAAAAGAAAATCATAATTAGCAAGAGTCGACGCAGCAAAATTCGTGCTTAGAATGGAATGGGAATAAGATTGTGGTTGAGATAACATCACTCGTCACTCACGGATTCGCTGACAAACTTCTCAAACATCCCGTGGAGCTTGTCCCTCATTTCGTACACGTACTCCTCCACGTAGTTCTTGGCGTCGTTGCGCTCCTTCTCCAGCTTGTCCTGCATGATCATCTTGCCCTGTACGCAACACGGCGCAAACAAACACATTTCCACCCGGTCCCCATTTTCTTTTCAGATCTATTCTTACAAAACTATATCAGAATACAGAACGACAAGAGCGGTGCACATTTTTTGTAGGCCTACCTCATTTTCTACGAACAGGTTGAGCATGTCGTCGGCCAGCTGCCACTGCGGAGAGTTCTCGATGGGAAGCTCCAGAACTTTTGTTTTGACTTTGGGCTTTTTGGCTTGTGGGGGCTGGTCAGACTTCTTCTCCGTTTTGACCTCTTCTGGGGTGGTCTGAAGAAACGGGTGAAAAGAAGAATAAACATGTGTGAAGGATTACGATACAAAACAATTCAAAATGTGTTGACAGATCTTTTGCACTAATCTGTCTTATGTCTTTGTTGTATTGTTTGTGTCCTTAAGTGCTTTGAAAGACGCCTTCAAATAAAATGCATTATTATTATTACCATCTTGCCAAAACCTGAACCTTTGTTGTCATGTCACTGGACGGCAAGCAGGGGTCGTGCGAAATGGCAAAAAGAATATTGTGATTTTTTTCAGGCCGCTGAGTCGGCCTCTTGCCCACCGTCTGAGATTGCGTTGTTGCATTCTCTGTGCGCTTTAAGGATATGAGCACGCACAAAAAACCACTGACTCAGCACGGTGCAGATACCCAAAATAAGCCGCTGCTCACACGGAGCTTGACCATTCACACACACACTGTTGCGTTATCGTACAACAGGTCTCCTGGACACATAAGCACTTCAAGCGCCTTGCAATGAGCAGACAACCACACTTTGCTCCACCGCTTGTTACCTCCATTTCCTCCGCCTCGGGAGTGCCCTTCTCAGGCTCTTTCTGCCCCTCTGTCTGGGTCTTCTGGTCCTCCTGGTCAGTCTGCATTTTGGTCTGCAAAAAAGGCCAAAAGGACCTTTAGGGTGTGCTCATATAAACTCATTTTCAAATGAGTGACGGTTGCCTCGGTCTCTTGGCAAATTCAATTCTAAAGGCGCAACCCAATTCACCTCTCCTTCTTTCTCAGCCTGTTCCGTCTCCATGGGTTCCTCCGTCTCGTCAGACTTCTGCACCTCCACCAGCGAGGCGCTGGAGACACTGAAGATGCCGTGGATGTTCACGCGCACCTTCACCTTGACCTTGGAGCTCTCCCCGGACGCCTGCGGGACCACCTTCTGGATCATGAATTGACCTGCGACCAGAGGTGACAAAAATAAGAGCAGCTGTTAACCGTGCCCAACGGCATTTCTCCACCATGCTTCAGAATACTTGGCACGATCACAGAAGCAGATTAGTGACCAGGCATGCAGCTCATATGGAAGTTTTTAACCACGGTGGGCACCAGATGGCTGACCGAACCGGCGCAGAATTGGCATGTGGCCCCATTCACCGTCCCACCAAGGACTGACTGTCACCTGTACTTGCTTAGCCGCGTACTTCATAATGGAATGTGTTAAGTATTTATTACTAATTATGTTTGTGCTTCCTTGTTTCATAGCGACACATTTGTTTTGGGGCTTGGGGGGGTGATGGGGGATCGGTCTGGTGTTGTGGACTCCCAGCAGAACAACAGCAGGCTCCTCACTGGATTCAAACCGCCAGCCTAAGTGGATCATCGCGATGACGCCGCGTCGGTCGGCTTACCGATGGAGGGATCAGGGTAGGGAAGCTCTTTGGGGTTGTTGTAGTACGCCTCCAGGGCAAAGGGCTCTCTCCGGTAGAAGGTCAGAACCTTGGAGAACGGGGCCGCGTGGTTCTTGGGGAACACCTCGCAATCGCTGGGAAACACAGAAGACGCTCGATGGGTTACTGACGGGAAAAGGAGCCAGAAGAGCAGAAATGAAAACACAGCAAAGCGCTTTACCTTAACCCCTCCTCCGCAGCGGAGTTCCACTTCAAGGACACCGGGTAGGGAACGATGTCTGTGGTGGAGAACTCCCTCACTTTGAAGGCAGGGGACAGGATTGCACACTGTGGGGGACAAACGGTATGAACACAAAACCCAACATGTATAAACGGGTAAACACACAGAAGAGTTTTGGTGCCCCCCAGGTGGAATATTTGTGATGTACCTGCAGGGCGCATCCCCTGGCCACGGCCTCATCTGCATTCAGGGTGGTGCTCAGCTCCTTCCCAAAGAACTTGCTAATTCTCTCCTTGACAGATGGGATCCTGGAGGCTCCGCCCACTATCTCCACCGCATAGATGTCTTCCTTCTTCAGCTCTAGTGGGGAAAAGCAATAGTGGAAAAGGTTAGTTCAATTAAAACTGCCACACTGAACAAACAGCACCTTGATTCACGAGTTCTACAATACAGATTTAATACAAGTTTATGGTGAGATATCTACACTTACTTGCACTTTCCAACAGAGTGTGCAGGGGCGCCTCGACTCTGGTCAAAACATCCGCGCACATCTCTTCAAATGCGCCCCTACAAATGACACAGGAAGGGTTAAAAGGGTGTTTGCACGCATTGCAGTGTAATCAGGTGCAGATATTCCTTCTCAGTACACTACCGGTACTGATCTTGTTGTTGACACCACCTTCAGGTTATTTTTGTTATTTGGAATGCAATGATGTTTGCTCGGCTCACCTGTTCATCTTTCCGGAGACGTCGATGTCATTCATAAAACACTCGATGTTCAGCGGCAGGTCGGAGGAGTTGGCACTCATCAGCCTCTTGAGCTTCTCACACTCCTGGTACAGCCTGACCAGAGCCCGCGGCTTGGACCTCACGTCCAGCTTGTACTTTTTAGCAAAGTCTTCACAGAAATACTTGACGAGCTCTTCGTCAAAGTCCCTGCCGCCCAACTCTGGGTCACAGGCTGTAGCAAGAACCTGAGAACACACACATTGGTCATTCCAGAGTTCCATAGTAACAGGGAGATGAGAACAGCTGTGGTTTCCCTTTAGGCCACGAACCTTGAGTTTGCCTTTGTTGAAGGCACAGACAGAGGTCTGGTATCCAGAGTGACCCACGTCCACAAACACCACGATCCTGGCCTTCTCCTCAGGGGCAGGGAGGTCTTGTTTATAGATGCCATATGCGAGCGCCACTGTGAAATGATCAGAAATGGCCGAAATGTCAAATTCCAATTCTCTATTTTCGCAACCGAAAAAACAACAGGATTAGGAAAACGGAAACAAAGGCATCAGTCAGGTTATAATGTTTCATGATATGATAGAATGGCACGTTAAGGGGGTGCATACCTGCAGTGGTCTCATTCATGAGCCTTAAGCAATTGAGGCCAGCGATCTGTGCTGCATCTACGACCGATCTCCTCTCCGCATCTGTGTAGTAGCATGGGACCTGGCGAGAAAGACGGAGGTATTACCAACACAGTCAATTACATCCAAAAATAGAGTGCAAGTAGTGACTCATAGGGGTGATTTCATTCTTATGATGATGATTTGATTCTTTCTGTAAAGTAGCCGGGCATTTTCACCTGGCCACTTTCCGTGCATCTGTGTTCTGATTTGTAGATAAATAGATGGTGCATACTCACAGAGACCACGCAGTCAGCCACAGGCTTCTTCAACGCACTCTCTGCCGTCTCCTTCAGCTTGGTCAGCAGCATTGCAGTCACTTGCTCAATGCTGAACACCTTCTCCTCCTCCATGTACATCACCTTCAGACAAAAACACAACACATGCAGCATTTCAGATCCATTCCAGTGATTATTTAATTCATTTCATTCCATAAAGACCAATATCCATATCTTCATTTGTACCATCAATAATAATCCACATTGTGTCTTTTTACCTTGATTCCAGTGGTCCCTGTGGGCATTTGTGCAAGGTCATAAACCAGACTTGACTGGTGACGCTGGACAAATGGATCCGAAAATGCCCGTCCATGAAACCTCTTGAACCCTTGGACCGTGTTCTTGCAGTTTGAAACCACCTATTGATCACATGCAGACAGATGTCACGCATTTTGTTTAACGCATGTACACGACTTTGTTTGATTGAGATATTTCTGAATGTGTGCCAATACGATAGCATCTTCCGTCTCCACCTCTAGCCGTCACCATACCTGGCTTTTTGCGGCCGCGCCAATTGCCCGGTTCCGTGGACCAAATGAAACGCATGCCCTACAAAATATGTAGCAAAGATCTTGAATGAAAACAAAGCTATTGTAAACACAAATACGATTGCCTAATTACGATTGTGTTATTACAAGTTACAGTGGGGGAATGTCATGCATTCTACACCCATGTCCATTTTGACAGCGTCAGGCCTGCTCATAACGGACACTCATTCACACATTCGGTGTAACAAAAGGCAGAGGGTGGGGGGGGGTCAACATGATAATAAACCTGCATCATTGAGGATGTATAACAGCAACCTGTGTGCATTTTGCCACCAAGAAGGTTGAACATGTCTCACAAGTGACAAAGGCAGGGTCGAGCTCGCGGAGCTAGCATTAGCAGGAGATTCACGTGCCGTTTCCTGGGTTAAAACCCTACAGGCAGCTAGCATAACGGGCTAATTAGCTAGCCTTGTTGCAACCGCGGCTCCATCATCTGAAGATGTTGCATTATATTATTATCATATTATAATCTAAAGAACAGTGTTCATTAACGTAAAAATAAAAATACTCACGGTGTACATCGGTCACTGTATTCATTAGCAACAGTTTCAATGCCTCCAGCTCTGGCTACCGCTACATAGCAGTTCAGATAGCCGACATCAAACCCGACAACAGACATCTTGACAAAACGTTATTAAATGTACAGTATTCTAAAAGGAAATGATGAGTGATAAGTGCAAGACGCGACAGAGGCTACAGCTTCTTTCGATTAGCAGCAGCTATCCCTCCCTTGTTCCATGTAGCTGCCTTCTGCGTAGAGGCGAGCCGGCTAGCTGTTGTAGTGCACGGAGCGCGTTGGAAAGGAGATTTTCTTCGCAATTTGCCATCAGCACAAACTCATTCCACTTCCGGGCCGCAGATTTCAACATAAAGGTAGCCGGATTTCAACATAAAAGTACCCGGATTAATCGCGAGGCGCACCAATGCGCCTCGCTTGTTAATTTGTGATGTTGTATTACCTATATCGTGTCATGCACCTTTTAACAATCACAAAAAAAAATCACAACATCAAACCTAACCTAAACCATCAAGTAATATACTGAAACATGTAATGTGTAAGTATATGCAATAGGCCATGGCAAAATAAGTTATGCAGTTGTTAGTGATACTTAATTACACAACATATTAAAGAAAATAAAGACGAAAAGAGGAAAAATTAAGGAATCCAAAAACATATTTTGATATAATTATTTGTGGCTTTATTAGGTGGACATACATATCTGGAATTCATACAAAGAGTCAAAGCGTCTGCGATTTATTCGTCATTCTCATAGTCAGCTGGGTTCTTCCTCTTGCCGTCTTCATGCACACTGTTACCCCAGGTGTAGGTCAGGTACATCAACACCATTGCTAAATGGAATGAAAATGAATTGTGATTAGAATCCACTGTGATATACAATTGTACACACCTACAAAAAAAACTCATTTTAAAATGTAATTAAAAATGTTTACAAAGCTGGGTATTGGTCATGAGATGTAGAAAAAATATGAATACTCACGGGGGGCTACCCTGAAGAAGCTGCTTGTGACCCTTCGCCACACATTGGGGATTCCCTTGGAGAAATAGTTTGGGAAAGCCCTCTGCTCAAACGGGGACAGGCTGTATGTTATCACGTGCCGGACCTTGGCCAAACCTCCAAAATGGTGACCCATTGTAAAATCTGTTGAAGAAATTGAAATAATCAAACCTTTAACTATACAATTTACACAAATGTGTCAAACTAACAATCATTGACAATGTTAATTGAAGTGTTCATAATGTGTATGAACAAGAAATTATCAGCTTAGTAGTGTTAAGACTATTTTGTATCTACATTGGTACTTTTGTTATGGTTTACATTGTTACACAATGCAATAAAGAGCTGTTTCTCGTTATATAATATACGGTTTTCAGCACGCACCGGTTGTATATGCTTATCTGCTCACAGAATAATGGTAGATTTAGATAGTATTTACTGAACTGTATTTAAACTACGGTGGCCGTCCGTGTATCGACTAGGCGAAATCATAAGGGAATCTTGTGTTTAGAGTTCAAACGATTTAAAACCCATAAATATCAAGGCCAACGTTTTGTCCGAAGGTAATTTGTTTGTACGGCTCTGTTGACAACGAATTGCTCAATGGAAATAAACACAAAGGAGTAAAGGACAAGACACCCTTGCCATTGCTAAACACTAGCTAGCAAGATGGCTTTCTAGGGACCTTGACATGCTACCCATAGCCTTTTACGTAAGAATGCTTCTCCCATCAAAATAATAGAAATCAATAATATAAAACGAACAAACATGTTTATAATGCTTAAGAATAGCTAGAACCAAAAACAACAGATTACTACATGTATGACATTGGGCCTTACCGTGTTTGTTCTCAAGACCGGTGCTTTTCCGCTCAGGTTCCTGGATTGGTCAATGTGGAGTCTACACATGCGCTGTTGTGGTCGTTTTTTTCCCCTTTCTTATCAACGAGGCGCAACACTACCACCAGGTGGACAGAGAGTATACGGCAGAAACTGAGAAAGCTGAGAAATACTTCATACCATTATTGTGGAATGTGTCTTCTCTTCTCATGCTTTGATTCTTATTTTGTAGCTGATCATTGCCATTGAAAAATGCAGGTGCTTGTGTATATACCTGTGTCATTATGAAAATGATCACAATTTCATATTTATCCCTAGATACATCTATCTGGTTGAAAACCACAGTAACCCACATGACTATTCAAACAGGCAGGGCTAGCGCCATCTTCCAAGTTAAGGCATCAGAGTGAGTACATTTTCTTCAGGCATATATAAATAAGGTACAATGGCATCAATTAAATATTTACGTAGGCACCAACACCAATTTTGCTTCCCTTTTTTTATTTCCTTTTCCTACAAATGATTCAAGTCACATTTCTCTGAATAGCCACAGTAGAGAATGGAGTATGAATAAATGCTGAGATGGAATTTACATGTATAACATGTTCTAGCTGGTCTTGATGACCAGAAGTTACACGTCATTGAAATTTGGCTGGCCTCATTTAGTTAGCTTTGGATTCTGGACATTAAAATTGACAGTTGTCAATGAAACATCATTCTGTAATCCCCAGAAGGTAAAAGATCTGTGACTTCAACTTCATATTTTGTCATAACAGGGTAACTTAAAACTGGTAAATTGTGTAAAATAATAACAAACAAACCATTCGCCCCAAAATAAATTAACACAAAACCAACTTAACTTAAGTTTTAAAGTTCATGCTTCAAGCTTGTCCAAGATTCAAAGACTAAATTATGGTTGATATTGATTATAGTACAGTTATGGGAACAGAACATGAAAACAGTGCCGGTACAAGGAAAAAAGGAAAAGGGACTTTCAGCGGGGGTTAACGGCACGTGCACCTGGTGGCAACCATTTCTTCAAACTGCTTGTAGACGTAGGATCCGTCCTCCTCCAAGATCATCACGCTGAGGGGACTGTAGTGGGAGGGAATGCACGCCGGCCGGGGTACCGTGGGGTCCAGCTTCTCGTTTATGATGTTCTGCACAATGGTGTGGACGGGCGAGCCGTAGATGTAGCCCATGGTCCTGGGGCAGGTGCCCCTGCAGTAGCGGGGATTGTACTTGGGAGGATACACGATCCAGTGCTCCAGCTTGAGCTGGCTGAACCTCACGTTGAAATCGTACAGGGCGCAGTCGCTGGTGGGGAACTCCGAGGTGGGCAGGAGGTCCGGCAGGTGGCGTTCCAAGCTTTGCCCCGCGCGTTTGGTCTTGGGAGACGCCCTCCTAAGCCTCCTCCTAAGCCGGAGCGATTGCCGCGACTTCAACGCGCTCCGCTCAGCCGACGCGGGCGGCTCTTCCACCGGCGACCTTTGACCTGCCGCGGAGGAAGCGGGGTACTCCCGACGCGCCGATTTGCCGGTGTCATTCAGGTACAGAAGCAGAGGCGGAGACCCCAGGGGAGATAACGACGCTGCGGGCCCCCCTGCCCCACCGAGGGGCCCCTGGCATTCCGAACAGGTGAGGTTGACCAGCAGGTTCACCGTCTTCTCGTGGCGCCTGAAGAGGGGCACCAGGAGGGACGTGACGTCGACCTCCACCCAATTTTTCCTGTGCGGCGGCGCGTGTCCGCGGGGCACCGTGAAGTTCACCGCGTGGTGGGTGCTGGGACACGGGTGACACTGGTTGGTGTCCTGCTGTTCCTGGAGGTTGAGGTAGCACACCGAGGGGCTGGGAGAGGAGGCCCGGTCGTGGTCAAAAGAGTACAGCAGGACGGACTTCAGCAGCTGCTCTCGGTCTCCCACCAGGTCGAGTTTGTAGGACAAGTCATGCATTGACATCTCTGAGGAAGCGACGATAGAAACACAAGAGTGACTGATTGACTTCATCGTTGTTCATAATATCAAGCAGGAAGTTAGTGGCTGTTATGTCAAATGTTATGGCGGAGGTTGGTGAAATCTCATCACAGCATAACATTCCACAATGTGTTACAACTGCAGTTGTCTAAATTAATGCGTTTGACATTTTGTCAGAAAAGCAACACAAACAACTTGGCTGACTCATCCTGCATGTATTTCACAGCAACAATCTGATGACGTAGCCTACGCTACATATATTTCCAAATCTAAACCTTGTTTGACGTATAGGCGTACTCACCGTTAACTTGGTCAATACATTTTTCCTGAGGCTTTATCAGCCGCAACGTATTGTAAAGGTCCTTGGTGTCCAAGCTCCTCTGACCCCTTGATGACTTTTTGTGCACTTCCACCATGTACTTCATATACTTGTGCTCGGGTTTCACACAGGTCTTAGGTTTATCGTTCCACCGCGTTCCGCCGTGGTCCAGCAAGGCTTTCAACAAAGGGGTGAATATGTGTTGATAAGGATACTGGGGGAAGCCCTCAAAAGAGTGCAATGCGTTGGACGAGTCAAGAGGAGAGCTGGACTGGCAATGACAGAAAACGATGTGCAATAAGAGGATGGCGCTAAACATGTTTAGCATTGTTGACATCAACATGTGTGTCCCCATTATAATAATCGAATGACTTCAATACAGAGCCACACTCCTGCGAGAGTTCAGGTGCACCGATCCCATGTGCCGTTGATCAGCGTGCGCGAGGTCAGGTGTCTACAATCAGCGACGTCATCGGAGGTCAGCTGATGAAGAAGGAGAACTTATCAACGTTGCCGGAAGCACTGCATCAATAGAAGCACCGTCACCTAGCCGACTATAAAACTGCACATGTGTGGTCTAACGCTCACCAACTTCATTAAACCATTAACCACCAAAGATTCGTTACATTCATATAGTCCTGACCCCTACCCCATGTTTGTGTGTGTTTGAAAAGGCGAGCAATATTCATACAAATAATTGATTAGTTGTTTGATGTATATTTTGAGTATTTTATTACAAAAATATAACAAAGCAAACCATCAAGTAGGCTACTGTCCGTGCTGCCAGCTTGTTTATTTTCTAATTTATTACCAACTCGTAAACTGAGTGCGCGTTTTATGCCATGGTTTAAGCGTTCGAGCAGCATCACCCGGCCTCCTGAGCCAGGCTGTGGCCGCACACCGGATAAAACAGCCTTCCGCACAAACTCTCAAGAGAGCCCTGAGAGACATGCCCGTATTCACCAGCGGCTGGTGTCGGAGGAGACCACTGAAACGTAGACGGTGTGCGCCAGGGTCACCCTCTGTCATTTTGCCGGTGCATTTTCTCCATTGTGAATATCATTTTCCCTCGCTGAAATTAAGTGCATGTTTAAAACAAACTTCTTGCTGTTTTTATTCGAAATTATTATCAAAGCTGAGCCACTTCCATAGACGGCCACCCCAGAGAGAATTGTCTCTCCTCGTGGGAGTAATAAAGGGAACGAGCTGCATTCCTCTGTCCAATGTGGGTCTGCTTTGCATTAGGGCCCCCATGCACTCACCCACCAGCACATACCTCCCTGCCCTATTAATCCACTCTACATTATCATCTCTGTGACTCACCCAAACATGTTTTATATGAGGAAATAGAGAAGATTAGTGTTGTTACGTTATGCAGGTGTTAACAACATCCACTTAATGGAAATCAAGTCGAACTATTTTAAAACGAGTCAATTAACCCTATTTCCATGTCAATACAACCAAACATATATACAGAAATAAGATTTTTTTATGATAGGCCTACATATATAGGCTACTACAAAATACGAGTGGCAACAAATATTCACAATATTAATAATGAACTCAATGACTAGCTTGGACTTGATGTTTAAAACCCATCCCAAACCGCTAAGAAAACAATTAAAGAACCTAACTATCAACTATCAAGCCCGGTGGTGGCTGGTGGCGGCGGTGCTTCCTCCGGTGGCTGTGCTGGGGCTGAAACAGTTTACTGATCGTGTTCAGGCCTTTAGGCAGCAGCTCCCTGCAGTCGTCCACTAAGGTCGGGCCCCTGCAGCGGTCCGTCAGCCGTCCACCCAGAAGCTCTTTAAGTTCAAGGGCCACACCTGGCCCCAGGTAGTGGCACGGCTTCTTCCCAGCGTTGTCCCTCACGTTGACCCTGGCTCCGTAAGCCTGAACGAGCAGGGTGATGACGTCACTGTGGCCGTGGATGGCTGCGATGTGGAGTGCTGTGTAGCCTCCGTGGGTTTTGCTGTTGACATCCACGCAGGTGCCTTTGCTCTTGGAGATGTCCATGATCTGGCGCACCATGTCTCCGTGGCCCCCTTTTGCAGCCCAGTGGAGGGCCGTGAAGCCCGACATGAAGTCTCTCTTGTTCGCCAACTGTGTGTCCAGTAAAAGCAGCCCGTAAATGTGCCTCCACATTCCTGCACCGGACTTGACCAGCCATTCGTGAGCGATTGGGTCCAAAGGAACCGACTCTGAATACCGGGCCTCGTCCACTCTCCTCGTGACGGCGCTTTTGGACCTCATCACTGCAGGGGGCTCCTGGCCATGAAGCTCCGCCAGGTTTTCACAGGATTTCGATGAACTCCATGTGTTCCTCTCAAATATTTGACGGAAGCGGTCCACGGCTGGTACTGTCTGTGAAAGATATTTGACTGGCAGTGGCTTATCTGGAGTTGTATACTCCGATGGCTCCTCAGAATTTAAGTCATGACGTATCGACATACGAGGGGGGGAATTCACCAAGATGACAGCAAAGACAGCCCCGCTTTCCCCGGGTATACACTGGTGACTGGGAATATTTACAACTTTCAGTAACTGTTCATCTTCAGTGTTGTATGCAGTCATTGGTGGAGCCATTGACTCTTGCACACTGCTTAAGCCATTTATATTATGATTATGAATTGTATTATCATTGCAATTACCCTTAACGTTTATGGAATAGACCGTTTGGTTGTTTTGCAGGTCGCCGAGCATTCCTCCAGACTCGGAAGGGGTCCGGGGCGATGATAGGTCTGGATGGGCCCGACCTTCCTCCGATTCCAGCCCTGCTTCAGCATCTCCCTTCACAAAGTCCCGATATCTTTTCTTGGCGACCACGAACTTGACATTGTCTATCTGTTTGACCACGGCGACGCTGTTCACCAACTTCTTGAACAAATCCCTATTGTGTTGCTTTCCCGCGGGATCGCTGCAGTGGAGGCGACTTTTGAAACGCGACACAAGTTCTGAGTTCCTCACCTTGCCGCCGTGCTCCAGTAGAAAGGTTAGGATTGTGTCTTGATTTAAAGCCATTTTAACGAGCTAAAGGGTGTGATAACGGGGAAAAAAGCACAACGGACCGCATACATTTGGTTCATCAGTCCCCTCCTCTTCCCGGGACCGGGGAGCGATGTCTCCCACAACAGTGTTTCTCAAATGGGGGTCCGCGTACCCCTAGGGGTCCATTGGAGCACTGCAGGGGGTACTCAGAACATTTCTAAAATGTAGTACCTTTTTTTGTTGAATTGTTTATAACCGATACAAAAAGTATTGGTTATAAACAATTCTAAAATATTCCCACGTTTATAA
>JAOTIX010000002.1:8080358-8092216 GCA_027123715.1 Gaidropsarus macrophthalmus
TCAACAGAAGGGGTCAAGGAACGTGGACATGCAAGTATACCGCTATTCACCGGACACCGTGAGGTTTTACTAGCACCTGTATAAAGAAAGATATGGCAGCTATATGCTCATCATGACAGAATGTATAGGGTTTGCTATTGATCAAGGTTTAAGGCAATAAAGACAGCAGATGACCATAATTCAAAAATGTAGCAGTACTAATTAAGCACTAAGCATTTTATCACCGTACCAATCAATTATAATTGTGATTGAAAAAATGCATTCATGTAATAATAGAGAACAGAAACAGAAGGTGCAGGTCCCTTCAATACCTTTGATAAACACAATGGAGCATACCTTTTTGAAGTGTTGCAGTGAGATGCTCCCCCAGCAGCTGCTTCTCAACAGTAGCTATAAGTGGTTTCCTATGCAGAGAATACCATACATCAATAGAAAGCGACCGTTGACTGGAAATGTGCAGCTAGTCAAAAAGGGAGTCCCTCTTTTCCTTTGTATCCCACCACTCACTGTGTGCTCTGGTCCAGGTATGTGATGACGCGGTCTGCCTCCTCCTCCAAGCGCTTGTTTACATGGTACAGATACTCTGGCACCTAATAAAACAAACAGCAGATTACAACATGACACAACTGTCTTAAGCAATGTAAAATAGCTACAAGAAGAAGGTCCATGTTGAAATGAATGTGTGAATACACAAATCATTCTATAATTTTTATTGAAAATGCATGTGTGTCGACAGAAGGCACCATGCTGCAGTCCCCGACATGGGGGCCTTCTGTCGCAGCCAGGGGTGAAGTGAGGCTGGCCGAAATGGGACTCATAAATCACCTCTCTCTCCTGCATCAGCCTCTGTCCCTCTGCAGCATATAGACGATTAGTTTCCTCCAAAAAACGTTGCTCAAAGGAGTCTTGATAAATCTGTCAGTGTCGGGAGAAAACATGCCAGCCATTAGAGTTATTTCTCAATGGGTTGTTGACAATTTATCAAAAAGCCCTTTGTGAAGGTGCTGATCTCAAATAACACCACTGTCACACCCACTCGGCCCTCCTATCCATCTCGGAAACAAAAGGGGCAGAAAGAGGTCTTTCACCTGAGGCTGAGGTGGATTTTTAACGCACATAACTGGAGGAGGACAGGTGCACAGGGGGGAAGTCAATTGAAACAGACCACAACATTTATAGGTACACTTTTATAGATCATGTTTTTTTTTTGGATCGGGTGGTTTCAAGAATATAATTCTTGAAACAAAATGAATAAAAATGTGCCACTGGAATGACGTCGTAGGGTAGGCTTAGGTAGAACGTTATTTCACTCTCATAGTAAGGCCAACAAACAAGCCTAATTTAACGCTGCTATGGAAACTGAATAGGCCTAAGTCTTACAATTAGTTTTTACAAAACACGTAATGAACAAAAAGGAAACTGGATGAGAAGTAGGTCACTGAAGATAGAAAGAAACATCGGTGCCAACACATTGAGCCACAGGTTAGACGATGAGGGTCACCTGCAGGTCAGAGAGCATGCTCAGAAGACTCCTCAGCAGGCTCCGGTCGATGGCCTCGCCACTGCGCTCGCGCTCGATGAGCAGCAGGATACCGTCGATGGTCTTGCTCTGGACCTTCAGGTCACTGATGATGTAGAACCTGAAGAGCTCGAGGCCCATGTCCCTGAGACACAAACAGAGCAGACCGCCCGGTTCAGTGGCTTGCTCTGGAACATGGCCGCCATGTTTTAATGTGAACTGAGAGATAGAAAATGAAGACTCACCAGATCGAAGGAAGCATTGAATTTTGTAAAACATAGGTACGGTCCAAGAACAAAAATATACTCCTTATCATGATCTGTTGAAAATAAAATATTATTCATATTTACTCGTTACACCATTATAACACATGTGTGCTCATTAATACAATAATTCCATACCATTTGTCTACAGTGATCTTGCCAGCACTTGTCAATTTTTTTCAGAAACAGCACACTATCCAATGAATCTGTAAGTATAAGGGTTAAGGTAATTCAACAGCAGTGTGGAACGAATCCGTATTCTCCAAATCTGTATTCTCAGATCTCTGTTTAAAATACCATTGCATGGCATTAGCAGCAGACTTGTGAGGGGGAAACAGTAATAGGGTGAAAGGATATTCTCTGAATTGGCCAATCTGAGCCTTGATGTGATCCTCACACACGACCCTTAGCTGCTTGTAGAGTTTTGCAGATATCTTGTGGGAGCAGAGGTTCTCCACCGCCTGACAAAGAGAGGACGAAAAGCACATATTTGTGTAATATAAAGACAGGTATGGGTGCACATTTCCAGAACCCTCAAGCAAGCCTTTGACAGATGACCAAGTCTTACCTGGTAGAGCTCCTCTAGGTTGTATTTGATTGAAGTGCTGTTTTGAATGGCCTCCACTGCCTCCTTCAACTTTTGCCAGGTCTCATGTGTGTAATTCTCTGGTAACTTTGGCTTATCTGTGAGCAAAACGTTTAAAAACGAGCAATAGATGAAATATAGTTAGAGGGTTGGCTGCTAAAGAATGAGGCTACAAAAGAAATCAAGACTGAAGACCTTTATGTTTGCTGCAGCCTTCCCTTACGTCTATTTTAATGTTTATGGTGATATGCTTTCAGTTTATTGTAATGCTTTTAATGTTCTGTATGTATTATGCTTTTATTGTATCTTAATGTCTTTATGTATGTAAAACACATTGAATTGCTGTTGAAATGTGCTATACAAATAAACTTGCCTTGCCACTACTGAAAGCATTATTATTATGTTATTTTTTATTATGGCCCATTGAAAACCATCAGTCGACTTATACGTTCTCACAATCACAACGAGTACCTTTGAAGTTCTTGATGACCAGTTTCTTGGCGGCTCCAGGTTTACTGTTGGAGAACGTGTTGGATCCTGCGGTCTTGGACAGTCCGTTTGCGTGGTGTCCCACGCCGCCGGGCAGGAACACATTTCTGCTCTTACTGGAGCACGAAGCAGACTCCTCAGTCATCTTCACATCCAGTCCGATGAAATCCACAGAATCCTCGAACCGCAACTTCTTCTGGATGTGTTGAGAAGTGGAAGAATTCAGGGACTTGGGAGACGAAGAAATGGTGTCAAGATCTTCCCTCTCAGCGCTGTTTATTTTCCTCTTCTTGGAAGATGTGATGCTGGGGTCGTGTTTGACATCAGAAGCTGCTGCTCTCGCCTCCTGGGTCGGCGGTGGAGGATTAGGGGAAGGTAAACCTGTTGGAAACATGAAAAAAATGAATACTAATTCTAATTGCCAGTCTTCTGAACCTCAGGTTACGCCGGGGATGAGATGTGTGTCCAACAGGGTTAGCCTAATGGGATATTGAGATATAGGTCCAGTGTTTTGCCCAAGTATAAAAATATTCATTAAATTTCAAACTACACAGTCCCACTTGAATCCGAACCACTCTATCGTTCTTGTTATTGCTGGCAGGAGAAAGATGGTGGGCTACTGCTTCCTCTTTGGGTCCCTTGTCTAACCACGTTGTTTTCCTTTAAGCTGTTTATTCAAGCACTGGACCAACAATAACTTTTCCAGATAACCAGATCAATCCACAGTGTAAAAAAAATGTATAAAACGGTTTGTCATAAAAATGGAATATATTCAATCACCACGGCAATACCATGACCCCACCGGAAGTAATTCGTGTAAAAACACGGGAATCTTTTTTTGCACGAATCGCAGTTGCCAGTTCAGATGTCTTTCAGAGGCCCTCCACGAGATGGTGCCATGCCAGTTCCCACCATGGCGCCATGGGATGAACGTGTAACCGCCCGGCATGTCTTATTAGCTAAATCAGTGGTACTCAACCTTTTTTTTTTTTAAACATGAACATTAAAAGGGTGCAAATACTCACAATTAAGTGACCATTATTATAGATTATTTTAGATTGTTTTATTACCAATCCAATACAATTTTTTTATAAATGTGTACCCTCTGCAGTACTCCAAAGTACCCCTAGGGGTAGCCTACGCGTACTTCAGAACCACTGTGCTAAATTACCGCCATGTCTTATTTGTACTCATAATAAAATAGGATATTATATGAACACTGTCACACACATTGTCGTTTTTTTATTCAGCTTAAACGAAAAGTACAATTTATCTCATTGGCAATTCTATGAGGCAGACACAGACACGGGTACAAAACAGCCACACTTGAAAATGTGAGACAACTTGAAATAAAACCCAAAAGGGGGTGATTGAAATGTTTGAACGAGTGAGTTATTTCAGTAAAATATCTGATGAACAGGTATAACATCTAATAAGTAACAACTACTGGGTCGTCCCAAGTGCCACTAATAATCAGGAACCAAATGATTCTTGTTAGGTTATCCAACCTGTGGCCAATGCTGTGTACAAATTATTCATAACTTCCTAACGGGAAGGATTTATTGCATCCATATTTTTATTTATTTATTTATTTATTACATCGGCAACTGAATCGCATCTACCGTATGGTGTAGCGAAACTGTCGTAAAGTGACGTAATCGTGGCCCTTCACGACGAAACAAGCGTGGAATTGCACTGGAGTGGTTTGATAGATGAATTGTATTTTATTGATACATCGTGTTTTCTTTTAAACGACAAAGTACAGGTACGGACAAGCACTGACATTGTGGAGAAAACACAGTGAAAACGACCAACGAGGATGTTCAAAAAGTAAGGTGTTAATGTTTTATTATCAAGTTGCTTTTGCTAAATAGCTAGCTAACTGGAGCCACTCGCAGTAACGTTATCCTATCATTGACACCACCTACCTCATTTCATTAAGGAAATGAAACATGTTGCTAAGAGCCTAGTCAGTGAACGAGCAAATATAACGGTCTATAAAGTATGGTTGAAATATGTATTAGGTGGACGTTTTACGAGAGACAAGCTTGTCCAACTTTGTTACAGTTCTGTAGTTGTTGGACATTATCCGTTTCTACCTAAACGCGTTACATGACATGTAACTCAAAACTACCGTGGATATGCCATTCTTATGTACATAATGTTGTGGACCACGTTGTTGTTCATTCCGATCCCAATGAGCTGTATCTGTCACATCGTGTCTTTGATCGGACTGCACACAAATGACTCCTGCAGTTTTACAACACATCTCCCATGTCTGCCCTTAGATTTGATGAGAAGGAAAACGTTTCCAATTGTATTCAGCTGAAGACTTCAGTAATCAAAGGAATCAAAAACCAACTGCTGGATCAGTTTCCCGATATAGAATCATGGCTCAACCATATTATGCCAAAAAAGGATCCTGTCAAAATAGTAAGATGGTAAGTTTTACTGTTACACAAACTCTTTCAACAAATACACCGTTACATATTTCCTATTGCTGGTTCTGTCTGCACGTGCTGCCTAATTTTGCTATCATTTGGTTCCCTAGCCATGAACACATTGAAATCCTGACAGTGAATGGAGAGCTTCTATTCTTCAGACAAAGAGAAGGACCATTCTACCCAACCCTCAGACTGCTACATAAATGTAAATGTTTTGATTCAATAGTAACTTGTGCCCGTGTTGCCTTATGGTGTAATTAACAATGATATGCATTTTTATGTTACAGATCCTTTTATCCTGCCACACCAACAAGTAGACAAAGGGGCTATTAAATTTGTCCTAAGTGGCGCCAATATCATGTGCCCAGGGTTGACGTCGCCGGGTGCTAAACTCTACCCAGCAGCTACAGACACAGTGGTTGTATCCTTTAGTTCAACGGTTGACAATTGCACCTGTTCAGAAACATTTTTGGTACTACAATTGTGTTAGTAATTTAATATCATGGTTATAACTGCAGTTTGAAATGTTTGTTTTGTAACACATGTGCTATTTATTATTGAATTACGATTAGATTTTATTCTAAGACTGTTCTCATCTCGCAGACTGATGTTTTCTTTAATGGCCGACTATAGGCCATAATGGCGGAGGGGAAACAACATGCACTTTGTGTAGGAGTGATGAAGATGTCTGCAGAGAGCATGTAAGATAATACAACTGTACCAATTTGAACTGTGAACCAACAATGCTGTCTGTGGTTTCCCATCACATACTGCACCATATGAACTTGAATCTGCTTTCTTTTTCTGCATGTCGTCGGATATCTTCGCACAGAGAAAAAGTGAACAAGGGCATCGGGATTGAGAACGTTCATTATCTTAATGATGGACTGTGGCACATGAAGACGTACAAGTGAGGTCACCAATACCCTCCCTCCCGACCCCACACCAGTCACCCCTGGACAGCATGATGCTCGTCAAAGTGTGGCAAGGAGCTGCCAGTCAGTTGTTTACACCAATGGACTTAGCTGTGTCAACTGTTGGAAGCATTGAATCAAAACACCTTAATGCAAAATAATAAAATCCTGCATTACATCTCTCTTTTTAGTTGGTGTGTACCCATGTGATTTGATTAATCTTTAGCTGAAGTCTGTGAACCACTTTGGTGCATATATTCAGAAGGTGATAAATAATACTTACCATGAACTGATTTTAGGATGAAGCATAAGTGCAGAGGAGTAACCGATGGGGAAAGGAACCTAGCCCACATGCATGTTCTACCAAATGCCTTTCGTTCACCGGAGTTATGAAATATACAATTAATGAAGGTCTCTTGCCTAAAAGCTTTTTAGACAGACCTTTCTGCTACCAATTAGCAAGACGTGTATTTAGATTTTCATTGGTGGTTTACAAATTACATTCTGATATTGAAGGGAACTTTTAATGAACAATTAATACAAGGCAACTAGGCAAGTACTCATTGCATCAAGAAAGATTATACCTTGTCAAAACCAGAGAGCCCATAATTCCTAAACAGTAAGAATATAAAGAGAGCAGGCCTTCCTCACCAGCTTGTTGACTCTGCTTGGATTCCACAGCACATCACCTCAACGAACACTGCACATACCTGGTAGAATGTGTTTTATAGATGTGACCTAAATGGAAAGATCTATCCACTAAAACATTTGGCAATGCACAGCGATAGCTATATGATCAATGTATTATCCAACCCAAGAAACAGAACCCATTAATACCTCATTCAGTAATAATTTAGAAGGACATTTAAAATGTTCCCCAAGATTCAAGTGTACGAAGGTTTGGAAAGAGTGCAAATCAAACCAGATAAAAAATTACGCACAACATATATAATAGACATCACATTATCCTTTTATCAAACGGTTTGAAACTTAAAAAAAGAAATCATTCCTTTGAGCTAATCTGCTGTAGCGCATTGCCTACAATTTTGCAGAGACATCTGTGAACCAAGTGAACAGCCCTTCACTTGGTTCACATTTCAGAAACAAGTGAAAGGCAGTTCCGTCCACTAACGGCTCATTATACATTGTCACTTTAAGTCAAACATTTATAATTACATAAATGTACATAGTAATTAACAATGTAAAAAAAACATGGAAACCTTGCTGATCGAGTTAAGCCAGGAACCACCCTTATCCAAAGATATCCAACTGTTTTCCATTTAAATATCAATATAAATATAGTATATTTTTCAGCCAAAATCTATCTGATCACTCAAAATTGAGAAGCAAACAAAAAACAATTTTATTATATTTAAACAAGTTGATATGCATGCAATTACCCCGATGAGGGATGTAATTATCATTTAGAATGATTTGAGGAACAGGCAGGAAAAAAAAATCCAACATGCTTCATCACATTGGTCAGAAAGAAATAAACAGAACTTTATACATTTAACATCTGAGATATTAATTATTAACCCTCCCTGAATCCACCAACCCTTGGTGAAAAGTAAACAAATTTGAAACTAAATATTCATAAAGACATACATTTTAGACTGAAATGTTATGTCCAGGTGGACAAACTTATAATTTAGTCATTGTCTGAACCCTCGGGAGGTTGAAAAAGCAGCAAGTCGTTAAAATTGTGTCCATAGGGACGAAGTCTGTAAACCCCAAACATCATGACTTGCATCTGATTCGGAGACATTCCACTATACGTGATGGCCAGATCTGAACAGCAGCCCTCAACTACATTAGAAGGGTTGTCTTTCATGCTGTCCGAGATGAGGCTTTCCACACTTTTGCTATTAAAAAGTGTCTTTCCTTCAAAATCTTCTCCGTTTTCTGCAAACACTCCAGTGTACTTCAGGCATATGGCCAGCTGCTTCTCCTCAGTGAGCTTCCACAGGCTACGCTCAGTCTCTGGACATTTTTCACCATCCTCAAACACTTTCACAAGCCTTTTGAGAGCTTCATAGCTTAGGACAATACCACTTTCATACTCGACATAGTCAAGCTCTCCCGACTTCAAAGAATGGCCAATGTAGAATGGTTCATTGGGATCCTTTGCCAGTACAAGGTATTTCAGGTTCTCAATGATTGCAAATGTAGTTGGTCTGGCGACTAAAAACCAACGTAAATCCCCAGCATTTTCATAAGCATGTTTGAGAGCCTTGCGAAGTCGAGCCCATTCATTCTGTTCCTTTAAGTCTACAGCCTCAAGGGCCTTGGAGGCCTCGGAGCTGTAGAATGTTGCCTGATCACAGTGTTTGCTCCAGGTGTCTTTGACGGTGGCCCAATAGAGCAGCGCCTTAGGTTGGACCATAATAAGGCAATATACGCGCACCTGTTGGGTCAGTTGGGCCATCTGAGTCTCAGTCAGGCCCCGAAGTTCGTCTTTGCTGGCTGCTTTGACATGATGGTGCTGGTGGTGGTCCTCTTCGGTGAAGGAACTAGTGAAACTGCCGGGAGTGAAACTGCCGATGAACGCCAAAACCAGACAGACGAGGGCTCCAAGTACCACCCCCTTCAGGAAGGAGGTGCTGTCCGACAACATGTTAAATCCACGTACCTGAATTATGACAGTTGGAAAAATGCATTATTACCAGGTGACCCAGTACGTTAGATTTGCTTACAAGTACTGCTTCGAATATCCACCGGGGTTCCACACGCCGTGATTTCATAAATGTTTGTTCCATCCACCGTACTTTGATAGATGTTTGTTTAGGCACGTCACAATTAGTTGCAGTTCAGGAAACCTTAAACGAGCGTCAGTGTGGCTATCCAACAACATTAAACAAAAGACTCCACAGCAAGGTAAACACGAAATTAACATTGCCCGCATAGCATAACAGTAAATAGCCTACCACTCGGTCACCAGCAAAGTTATCGACTGATAAACTTGTAAACAACTTGTAAACCAAAACAACACATTCCATAGTTATATCAAATGTACCTCGGTTGCTGCCAGGGACACTCATTGACAAGTTGGTATCTTGTAGATGTGAGCTTTACCTTTCTGGTTATACGAGTATTGAAACAGGTGAGCAACCTCACTTGTCCTGCATTGCTCGTAGTGTGTTTAGCGTTCTAAAGCAGTCCAAGTTCCTGGTCGGATCACGTGACTTGTCTTTCCTTAGGTTGATTGGCTGCCTTCTGAATGGGTGGGGGCTTGTTATTCCCATGGCAACTGATGTAAAATGATTTCCATTTTTACACCACACGATAATAAAGCCAACACAAATTACTAATCCTAAAGACCACACATGTGCATTGCTCAGGTACACCAGTGCTGACTAGTTTCTGATTATGAATAATCGTTGAGACCCTTGGTTGTTCAGACCCTGTGGGCGTGGCTTGTTCACCATTCCGCCCACCATTCACCAGATGTTTGTTTTCCTGGTCATGCCTCATGAACCACCCACAGAGCACATTATGTCCAGACATTATTACCACAGCAATTACAACCAATTACAATCGTAATCCCTTATTCAACCGCAATGGAATCGGTCGTTTCAATACGACACAATGTAAACGCCCTTCATCTTCAATGTCTTTTTTTTTTATGTATTCATGATGAGGGAGTATATTTTGAGCTACGATTATCCTGTCTTCTGCTCAATTTTTTCATTCTTTCTTCTTGATACGAGCACTCAGAAATAATCTAAATATATTCAAGGCATTTGACATACATACCCCAATGCACCAACTATTGTCCTGTTATCATGACCAGAATTTGTCACAAATATGTCGATCAGCACAAGATGACGCAGTAGTCTGCACTAGTAAAATTAAACCAATTCCCCATATCTACCAGTGCATCGCAACCCATCAAAGACACCCTCACACCATCAATGTGTGAGACACTGAACGCATCCGCTGGCCAGCCACTGATAGCTGTTGCAGAGTAAACATTTGTTGCAGCACACTGTACAAGCACTGATAGTCTGGGGATGAATTGACAGGGTTCCTTGAATCTTGTCTATGACGACAGGTCCATCACGTCAAAACCATTAGTGAGGAGACTGGGAGTGATGATAATGTATTGATCTGGTTGTGATGGATGGGGCCATGACACCTATATAAATGAAGTTCTTTGGCCGAACCGTGGTAGTCCACACTCAGGCCCCGTTAAGCGACAGACACTATGCTTCCTTTGGCACTTTACCTCTTGGCTGTGATCTGCTCTGCGCGAAGAACCCACGCTCTACCATTTTATCCTGATGCTGACATGGAGCCCCAGGCAGGTAAGGAAAATCATGACCTGATCATGAAGGCATGACTCATTATCTTAAAATATATGTGTGATGAGGTATGTTGACGATGCTCCCGTGTACTACTCAAACAAAAAGCCACTGACCTCAACCTCAATGGATAAATGGGATGAATGCAATCAGCAACGTTTGTGTTTGAAGTTGCGTTGATGTCTTGCTGTTTTCCGCAACAGCAAGACATGTCCACTTATTAGCCGGCTAAATTGGCCCCCTCGACACAGAAGGACAAAACGCAACAATTTATGTTCCCAGAATTCATCGAGAAATTAGCAGCCGACGTGGAGGACGGAGAGAGTCCAGTTCTGGGGGAACAGAGGGAGGTGAACAGCCTCTATCCGCTTCTCAATCAGCTCTACGGTGGCAGGGACTCTTGGAATAAAGGTAGAGTGAAGCATCATTCTTTATCGAATTTCACATGTTTATAGCGTTAGGCTTGCAGCTTAATTTGTCGTTGATGTTGCTATCTCTTGTCAAAGGGATCACTCAAGAATCTGCTCCCAAGGAGACATACAACAACATGGTAGGCCGTCCAATAATGAAACATGTTTGGTACTTGAAGAAAAACGATGGTGACATGAGAGCCCGCGTTTCATCAGTATCCACTGTTTGATGTCCCTGGGTTTCAGGTGGACGGCCTGAAGGAAGCCGTGTCAAAGTTGGCAGTGGTGGACAAGCTTCGCTTACAGGGCTTCCTGCGTTCACAGCAGAGTTTACCCAAGACCAACAAGAGGGGTGAGTATCGTGATGCAGTTTTCTGCCATGATTTTCTTTAGATGTCGTTTGATTGTGTTTCCAATGTCCAGAGTCAAAAATGAGCCAAAACAGTAGCCTGGTATCTAATTGAAATGGCAAATAGGAAATGGGAGATCGGGAAAACCCTTGCCCATTACTCAGACCTGTTGTACCGGTTGAACCTGTCACACCCATGTGATTGACTAGCCCACCACAATGAACACTGACTTGACTATTGACTCCTCACATATACAGGAGAAATTGGTTAAACAATATTGTATGAAGATGTTTCAAATCTTGCATCTATTTTCTTCTTTCTCTCTTCCTTGACAGCATGCTTCTGGAAATACTGTGTGACCAACTAGGACGTTTCCACGGTGATCTTAAATCCTCTTCAACTGTTTAATTTATTCATTAAAATATTTAAAACAATATTTGTTCTATGTTCCTTAATTCTTTCCTCACCTCTTATCACACACACACACACACACCACCCTTGAACAAACAAACACGCACACACACACACACACACACACACACACACACACACACACACACACACACACACACACACACA
>JAOTIX010000002.1:8231117-8249403 GCA_027123715.1 Gaidropsarus macrophthalmus
CCCCCCCCCCCCCCCCCCCCCCCCCCCCCCCCCCCCCCCCCCCCCCCCCCCCAGAGCGACAGGAAGGGAGGGGCAGAGTGGATCGGAACGAGCGGACGGTCTCCCGCTCTGCGGCGTAGCGGTGTAGCTAGTGCGCTGCCGTTGCCTTGACGACAGCGACCGACGCTTCCACGTCGGTCTCGGGCGAGGCCAGGGGCGGGACCCTGGGCGCGGCCGACTCCTCCCCCTCCTCGGTGAGGGAGGTGCTGATCTCGGTGGAGGCGGCGATGCTGGGCTTGGCGTCGTCCGGCGTGTGTTCGTTGGGGATGAGCGGCGCCGTGGGTTTCTGCGCGCAGAGGGGGGAGGGGAGGGGAAGTGCAGCGATGAGAGACGGACAAACCAAAATAAAAGCGCAGGAGGCATTTTGTCGACGACGGTGAAAAACTCCCACGGTGTAAATAAATCCTCCTCTGGTTCGATTTTAAAAAAATAATTCAAACCTGAAACCTTGAATTTAACATTCCGAGGTGGGATGCATTTTGCTATTTTCCATTTAACTGCTTGACTCCATTTCATACCCCGGGGTATATATAGAATAGATCGGATTACCGGCAGCAGCCGCTGCAGCGAGAAGGACAGGAATGCTTTCATTTGATGCGATTCCGCAGCACCTGTCTCTCCTTGATAACCTGACTACATGGCCCCTCCATCACCACGCCTCTCTCTGAGCTGCAGCTGACATGTGGCACAGCGTTATATTATTCCCTTTGTGGAATACATGTGAAGCCCTTTCAGGATGAGGGGAGAGGGAGAAGAGGTGGGAACCATGGAAAAAGATGGAAGGTGTGTGTGTGTGTGTGTGTGTGTGAGTATGCGTATGCATGTAAATGTGTGTGTGCATGCCTGCGTACATGTGTATGTGCATGTGCATGCATGTATCTGTGTGCATGTGCATGTGTGTGTGTGCATTTGTGTGTGTGTGCTTGTCTGTGCGTTTGTGTGTGTGTGTGTGTGTGCATGCGTGTGTGTCTGTGTGCATGTGTGCGTGTGTTTGTGTATTTGCATGCGTATTTGTGTGCATGTGTGTGTGTGTGTGTGTGTGCGTGTGTGTGCTTGTGTGTGTGTATCTGTGTGCTTGTATGTATGTGCATGCGTGTGGCCGCTCACTGTGGTCTGTGGCACTGTGCTGTCGCTGGTGGAGGAGGGGGTGGCGCCGGTGGTGAGGGACGGGGAGTCGTCCTGCATCATCCCTCGTCGGTCCAGGACACTGGTGAAACAAGTACACCACCCGACACAAAGTCAGTAAAACGACCTATTGTTTTATTCAACAGAGAATGGAAAATACAGGGCTCAGCGGAAAGCCCTTAAAAGCTTTTTGGTATTAGGGGTCATAACTTTTACGATGTTACGTTATTGGCTTTTCTGCTTTTATGGCGTTATGCAATTACCATCACACGCGTATGCCGTTATGAAATTAAAGCAAACAAAAATGATCTTTTTTTATTGCTTTTATATACTGAACGCGTAGCCCCATTCATCTGCTTTTGGTTAGCATAGCCTAGCCGCGACCGTCTTACCTGGGGTATGTGGGCCCACAGAGTATTTCAGAGCAGTTCTTCATAATGTTCTTGTGGCTGTAAGGGTTCTGCACTCGGTTCTTCCCTGACCACGAGCCTTTGATCTGGACGGACACACACACGCACATACACACACACACACACACACATTAGGCCAATAGAATCTGACATGTGTTTCTCATCTAAAAACAGGAGACTCGTCAATCATTCCAAAGATAGAAAATAGTCAGTGCATGCCTCTGAGAGGCTCTTTGCCTTCAGTGTTTCAATACCTGCATTCAAAAGCAGCCACACTTTTAGCTTTGTATTCCTTCAGGCCTGGGTTTGACCTACTAAAGTGCACATGACGGTAATGAGGTCTGGCTGGAGGGGAATTGTCTAGGCTACCTGTGCGAAGAATTTCAAACAGCCCAATGATTTTTGATCATTGATGATGATAACACTCGTTTGTGGATTATTATCCCTTGCAGAGGCTACTCTCAACGCAGACTAGTCTATTCCACTCAGAACACTGAAAAAATGCCAAAGGCACTTATAATCAAGTCAATACGATAACTTCATTACAATAACTCCATATTGTAGCAGTTAAACTCTAATTACTGTAATTAACAGTATAAAATAACAAAATACGTCTACTCGGAGAAGCTTTTGTATGGATGAGCATGTAGTGGACACAGATATACTGCACAAGAGAGACCCCACCAGACGGTCAGACCACTCAAGGTGCCCTTCTCTGCTTCAATCTCTCTCTCTCTCCCTCCCTCCCACTCTCCATCCGTGACTGTGCCTCAGTCCGGTCTTCTCCTCCCATCTCTGGTCCTCACTGCCTGCTTGGCAGCCGTTCCATCCCCTGTAGGTATCGACCTGTCTATTATTAGACCAATCACTGTTATGGATAGGCTGTGGATGGGCTAGGATCGGCCCTTCAAGGCAAGAGACGTGTTATTGTTAATCTACTGGGGGAATTTGCTTTCATTACCGATTTGGGGGAACTAAGTAATATAAATGCAGGAAAAAGAAGGAGATAGCCATAATATTAAAGCATCCATTACTGGTTTAAAGTGATAAAACCCATAAAGACGCACAACTAGGCACGCCTTTCGCAGAGAACGGGGGGATGATGAATTAGTTATAAGGAGGAATGGAGGAGGAGGAGGAGGAGAGACTCTGGAGCTTACACTAGTCTTCTACAATCTTCCACCACTGCCGGGACTCAGAGAATGTTCCTGAGGGTTAACAAAGCCCTCCACAAAACCCAACAGCACTTCTCCCGAGTAACTGCATGATTACTATGCAGGCACTGCATATCACTACTAACTACAACTACCTAATGTGGGGCAGACTGAAACTGGAAAAGTCTTCCTCTTCCCATGCGTTACATTATTACATTTAGCGAAACAACCCCAAATGCAGTGTTTCCATATTCAATAACTGTCTGCAATGACCCGTTATTAACCTGCCCAACAGCAGTCAACCTCAGACATTTAATTTTTGTTTCAACTCAGACTTCAAAATATTATCAGCAGTTGATGATTCTGCAATAGATGAGTTGGCTGATTCAAACAATGTATTGCTTTGGGCTTTGAGCTTCTCTACTAACATAACCTCATTGTCAAGGAAATAAATGTGTCACCTGTTCTTACTTCCAAATGTTTACACCACCATGCGTGTTTACCTTTCCAACCACATGACAGGAAATGTCCTACTCTGCACGTACACACACACACGCACCCACGCCTTAACTGTGCTTCCCTCCTACCCTCATAGACTTATTACTTGTCGTAACACACACACACCTCATAAAGCACCCGCTACCAACGTCTTAATAAACACTCGTTTGTTACGCAGTTCCAAACAAAGGCTGACAGGCGGCCGTGTGTTACGGGGAGAGCGTGTGCTGACTTACATCCTCATTGGTGGTCTGGTTGAGAGAGATCAGATAGGTGTGGAAGCCCGTCAGGCCAACCACCGACCACAGGGTGAAGAAACAGACCAGAACCTCCAACACAGTGCCGTCAGGTTAAGGACACAGGCCGGCAAAGAGTGGACATGGATCCAGAGTAAGAAAGGTAAAGACCGGTAAAGACCGGCCGCCGGTAGACATTTAGAGACCGAATGGAACAGATTGAGGCCATGGAGAATTGATACTGAAATGCTGAATCCAATGCAAAGTTATGAGTTATATAACAATTTTCCATCACAAGTCATTTATATGCCTTTAGGTGGTAAACTAATAATAATAAAAAGCATAAATATCTATTTGTGGATGGTAATTTTCTTGTCTTGTCATTACAAGTCATGCAAAATCTACCCTAGTGACATCACAAGTGGAAGTGTCCAACCAGACCAATGACTACCAGTCCACTGGATATACTGGTAGGCTGAACACTCGGTATTCAGACTAAACTAAACCATTACTTATGATATGTATGAATAGGACTTGAACATTATTTATTTTTGCATCCCACACAGCACCACTGGTTTAGGTTTTGATCAGCAGCTCAAAGGATATGTTCCAGGGGTTTCTTTCAAAGCGTTCAGGAAGCCAGCGTTCACCGAGCCTGTGAAGAACACACACACACACACACACACACACACACACACACACACACACACACACACACACCTTTAAGAGACTGCACCCCGTCAGTCTCAAGTGGCTATCTGCATGCTTCTCTGACACGAGACACAGCATTCCAGGTGTACTGCAGCACTTGGTGCATCGTTAACATTCTGTGTACTTGGCTAATTGTTATGACTGCAGATGAATTCCCTTGCTCACAGCTTCCTGGTCCTCAACATTTGGGCGTTGACCCTTAACCCCTATGTCATGCAGTCGTCAAAATCTCCTGTGACATCGCACTCCTTGGGTTGCCTTAAAATAGAACGTGGTACAATCTTTAGCAAATACTCATTTCTGCCTTTGTTTGTGAAAGTCTGTAATTGGCTGTCATGATAGTGTCACAAACATGGTTGTTCCTGTTTTGTTACATTCCTTCAGCTGTGTTTTTCCAATCCTTCCCTGTTTTAAACCGGAAGTACCAGCCTATTTTTCTTGTAAACCCAATGAGGAAATCCATTGTCAAATAATGACTCAAAAACACTTTTCATTATGTGGACTCAGGAAAGATGAACCTTGCTTTCTGCAGCTGTTAACCTGCACCATTCCTTTATGTATGAATATATTTTATATTATATATGTATTTATGTATGAATATAATATATTTTGTCTTGCTTGCCACAATGTCCCGAAATACTTACGCATGACTACGTGGACGATGTTGAAGGTGAAGATGTAGATGGTCAGCAGGGACAGAGACAGGGTGAAAAGGTAGAAGAAGCGGTAGTTGCGCTTGCCCACACAGTTTCCAACCCAGGGACAGTGGTGGTCGAAACGGTCTGGAGACGGAAGGAAAAAGGCATAAGATGGCATGAGATAAGACACTGCCCCCTGTGGAGGAAAAGTGTTGTTACAGCCAGGTAAAGTGAATGTGGGAGATCATGAATTAAAACAAATATTTAGGAAATGATTGATAATTGTACGTTTTCCAAAGCCTTTGAGTGGGTGAGTTAAGAAGTCGATTCTTTTCCATCTGAGATAAGAGTATTGTTTGTTGTCCAGATTTAGCTGAACCGTTTATCTATTTATACACACTTCTCACTTCTCTTCTGCTTTCTGTTTGAAGACAAAGAAGGCTAAGGTGGCAACACTTCCCATTTAGCAGCACAGTTTCATAACACACGTTATGCTGCATGTAATATGTCAAACACACCCCTCTCCTTCCAACCTCCTGATAATATGTCAGAAAATGTCAGAACATGGTTCAAAACCTCCAAAGTAATACAAAGGAGAAGAGATTTGTACTGCATGATGCAAGACACCAACTCCACCTTAAAAATATTCTAGATAACAGATATTCTTCTAGCAAGAAAAAAACTGAGCGAAATCTGCTGCATCATCTGCTCACTGTGTGTGTGTGTGTGTGTGTGTGTGTGTGTGTGTGTGTGTGTGTGCACGCGCTCGTGCGTGGCGAGTGTGTATGAGTGTGTGCGTGTGTGTGTGTGTCAACAGCAGGTTGGACTTGCTCAACACAAGCAGCCCACTGTTCCTCATGACTTTGCAAACAGAGGCTGACCATAGCTCTACTGTCAGACTCCTTATCATCCGTGTTCAAAGCTGAGGTGCACACATGCGTTTCCCCTTCATATTGTACAGGCTTCGCAGTGACAAGAACCTCTACCGGGGGCAAATATATTTTTGCACAGTCAAAGTGCCTTTCAACGTCATGACCAACAGGCTCTGTATGGGCAGTGGTTAAGCTTCCCGGACACTCGCAGCTTAATGCAAAAAGAGAGATAGCAAAAGACGGACAACAGGAAATTACGGAAAATCGAGAAGGAGATAAAAAGAGAGGACGAGAACCAAGAAAATCAATTTACTGAGAAAAAAGAGTGAGGGAAAGATGGAGAATACAAAATGATTGGAAAGAGAGGGAGAAAAATAAATTGAAGTGAAAAAGATCAAAATGCTTAACCAAAATATTACCAAAAATAAGAAACCAAACACTGAACCTTTTAAATAGGAACCCTTAACCCTTTAACAAAACCTAAATTCAAACCCTTTACAAACCAAAAATCAAGCCCCAAACCAAACACTTAACCTTCAAACAAAACCCCAACTTTACCTTACCCTAAAACAGAAACCCTAAGCCTACAACCAGTTTTGAAGCACATGGATTTGGTTGGTTCTGCTTCTGTAATGTAACCAAAGGTTCCCGGTCCTACCGACGCAGTTGTCACAGATGCTGCAGTGGGAGGCGCGCGGTGGACGGAAGATCTTGCACGTGTAGCAATACTTGAGCTTCACAATCTGGTTGTTGATCTGGACGTTACGGATGCGTGGGGGGGGCCGCTGGCCCGCCGGGACGTTCCCATTGGCTGCCTCTGAAAAGGAAAAATGATATTAATAAGACAAGTCGTGACGTTTATTAAACCGGGTTTCAAACCAAACACACGCAAACGCTCAAGGGCCACTTGGGCGCTGCGCAATTAACACACCCATGTGACCCGGAGGTATTGTCTAGTCGTTCCTGATAACGCCAGGCACCATTATGAAGTGAATGTTCCGCCATATTGATCGCAGGGCATTTTGAATCCACTCTTCTTATCTTTACAAAGCCAAACGATCCGACCCACAACACGAAGAATGATTAAGACAACTCAGAAATACACGTTTGCTCAGTAAATACATTTACACACCAGACCAGCAATATCCTGACAATATCCACCAATGAGAACACAGTGACTTAACAACCTGCTACTGTGTTCCACTGTCTCTAAAGTTTACAGACAGTGGAACATTCTTCAAGTAGCAGGTTGTTTTTTACCCATTTTACGAGAGTCACCTGTTCCTCAAATTGTCCATCAGTTTAGAGTCTAAACTGATGGACAATTTGAGAAACCGGTGACTCATAAAATGGGTTACAGCCCTCTCCGGCGGTCAGAGTAGGTTTAATGGAGGACAAGACCGCAGATTTCCTTTCCTCCACCGACATGGACTCAGAGTAGGTGAGGATGCAGCCAATGCATCGGGGACAGCTGGACAGGAAGTCATGAGTCATCACCCGCGAGGAACGAGGCCAGCATCGTAGCTCCCCCGGTGCCCATTCGACGGCGGCCATTATGGATTCGGAGTGTGTCTTTGTGTATTAGCATTCTCCCCCCGGCTTACTAGCCCATCAACAGGATAGCGTTAGCCTAGCCCCGACAGACGTGATCTGGGTCACTCGCAACATCCCCGCTTTGTGCCGTGACGGATGTCTGCAAGCCACTGGTTTGTGGAACAGGACCCCTCTATGGCAATGGTAACACACCAGTGGACATGGTTGCACAGAAAACAGTGCCGTGTCACAGCTCTTGTTTTTGAGCATTGGAAAAGTTACACATTTATCAACACCTCTCTCATGGCCATGTGGCACCATTTAAATAGCGGTTTGTTATTTTTGGAGGAGGGTGGTTTTGGCCCATTCCACACGTCAGTGTGGGATGCAAAACACAGAGAGCTCTAAAGTACAACGGGTGAGTGTTGTTCTGTGTTGCACACAGGGTGGTTATGCCTAAAAAAAAAAAAACAAGAAAGACCCACAGTGTTTTCCATTTGTGATGCAGGCAACGCCCCGTTCCCATCACTAAGCATCACCTTAGATATCGATGGCTAGCTGGCCACAGCGTCATTCTCATCGATTTGTGCTCATGACTCACAGCCGCAACCGAAAAGCGTAGCATGTAGCTTCCGCTTCCTCTCTCCTCAGCCTGCACATCGCTGAACCCTCTGAACCCACCAATGGGAGCCAAGAGCCCAACCCTGTCTCACAACGCGGAGGATGGCTACACACACGCAGAATGAAAGGGTACGGCCGAGCGCTACAGCTGTGTGTGGGGGAGGTGGAGGGAGAGATGACAGGAGGGTCTGGACAAGCAAGGCAGCATCATAGAAAATTCATACAGCATGTTCCATATATGGAGGGGTGGGGGGGTGACATCCTCTAGGCTGTTTCCGTGTTCCTTCGCCGTGACATACAGGCTCTGGACATCAGCCAAACGCGTGAGGTGAGATGTCTCGCCGGGGCATCGGACTTGGATAAAGGTGAAGGAAAATGTTGAAAACAAAAATAAGCGGATTTCTTCTTTGCGTCCAAGGATGAGCTACCCTGACTAACTTTTAACATCCTTCAGCAAAACAGACATGAATAAATCAAAAGAAGTGTGGCGTCGTTCCTGTCCGCTGAGCCTGGCCGTGCGCTTAACAATTTATGGTCCTGCCATACTTTGACTAAAATATTTACATTTGCAGAAAGACAAGTCAATACGGACAAATATTTGGCTAAACAAATGACAGAAAAACAAGCACACACATGCCGATACAAATACATATTGACTGTTTATGGAATATTTTGTATAAAGGTCAATCCTTCAAGCTTGAGTCTGGAGATCACCAACATAAAAGCAGTCTTTACTCTCCCATTTGTAATTCCATCCAGACCTTTGATTTTGAAATGCAAGTTTCCCTGCTTGGACTCACCGATCTCCATTTCGATGAAGCTGGCCTCTTCTGGGAGCGCTCGTGGCAGAACCCCAGGGTCACTGAAGCTGGTCCTGAGCAGCATCGCCATGACAAACAGGAAGAGCACCACCGCAAACACGGGTATGGTGGGAGACAGGTGGACAGCCAGGTACGGGCATCTGTAGGGGGGCAACGTTTGAATGACAACTGATCAGTGAAACTCAGGACCTTTTTGACACATACAAAGGAAGGAATGGTTCTTTTCCCTCCATGTTTGCGACAAATTAACATTCAAACCACTCTTAGATTCAAGCAATCCTAATGAAAATAGTACACAGGAAATAGATTGTAGAATCGATGTAGAATCGATGTCCACCGTCTATTTAGGATGCCGGAAGAATTTAGATGGGGGAGGGGGGGGGGGGGAAGAAGCAGCACTTGTAGCCGACCATGCCAGAACACTCCATCAACAACACAACGTTAATGAGGTGCATTTGCATAACTCCACTGGTGGTGTTCCAATGAGTGTGCGGTCGTCAGTATGGGGGCCCCTTTAAAGGCCTGGTCCCTGTGGCTGGTCACCAGGAAAACAGCACTGCGGTATAAAGAGCCACAACAGCCAGAAAGGGAACAGCACCGCACTCTAGCTCCTCAATATAACACTAATGTCTATTGCCTCAGGAGGATAAGATGCCAGATCAACAAAACACGGAGACACTGGGGATGTGTGCGCGTGTGTGTGTGCGTGTGTGTATGTGTGCACCAGCTTGTTTACACAAAAGCAGGACATGAGCACATAATGAGACCTGAATTGAGCATTGACGTAAAAACATATTTCAGAATGTAAATTAAATATATTTTATATATAAATACTAATTGAAAAAAATATGTCCATATCTTTTGTGTTGCTTTGTTGTTGTGGGTTATGGGTAACATGGATATAACTAATACCAAGTTTGCACTTCACTTGTATTTGTGTTTATTTGAATCACTGTGGACTTGATCTTGTGGACCGGACATTTACACATGAGGCTTAAAAAACCCCCCACAAACAAATACAGACATTTGCAAAGAGAGCAGAAGGATCGTGGCACAGCACTGCAGTGGACCAAAGTCCACCAGGCCGTGCCCTGCAGATGGGAGCAGTTTCAGTCAGCATACCAGAGTACAATGGCAACGACAGCCACCGGACTGGTCCGATCAGTTTCCCCTTTAACCGGGTAGCGTTGAGGTATTCAAACGCAGATCAGACTCGATAAGGGATCCACTGATCCACGTCGATACGTAGCCGTACCGTGTGAGGCAGCATGGGTGGGGACAGGGGTGAGGATGGCATCATTTAAGGGGCTGATGACTGGAAAACGCTGAAAGGCGTGCTTTATCATGGCTTCCCATCAAGACTCCCCATCCTTCCTGGATGCAAACAGTCCCCCCTCCCCTTCCCCTGCTCTCTGTTTACAAGAGTAGCTTCTTCTGGACATTTTGTTTTGGTTCAGCGAGCAAGCTACGGACGACGTCGGCCATAAAAGCACCTTCTATTACATTTGGTGCAGTCCCTACTTTTCCAACAATCACAAAGTAAACATGAAACACTCAAATGCTTTCAGACTCCCTGAACTCATTCAATCAAAAGTGCCCCCCCCCCCCCCACCTTCTTAACAGCCCAAAGGGAGACTTTCCTCCTAAGGTAAATGGCGGGTCTAGAATACATATATTATACTTGTATTTACATATATGCAAATCAGTTCATGAAGCACGTGTGATTCATAGCTCATGATGTGGACTGCACTGCAACCTTGATGAACACATGAGTACACCGCGTTATAACGGGGTTGTTAGGGTGCTCAGTACACAGCCGCCATGACTCAATAGGTCAGCGACAGCAGGTGGGACCCAGGGAGCCCGGAATTAACTCTGGGCAGGGACTGTACTCTAGAGTTTTAATCTACACTTAGATCAATTGGGTTTCCTCACAACACCGCGCAGCATTAAAGCTACAGAGGCTACAGGATAGAGCTATAGATGTTAATGAAATCATCTCAACAGGATGCATGATGTAACCGAATCCAAACGCCTGTCCTTGACATGGGTCTTAGTGACGTGGGGATCGCTGTCTATCCTGTTATTAATACTTAGCATTGGAAGCTGCTGGTGAGCTGCCTAAATCCATTTTTGAATGAATTATGCACTGGCTGCGCTGCACAGGCTCCCCATCATGTCCTGCTTTTTTAGATGAACACTCGTTTCTCTTTTCTGGGGTGTGTCGATCGGTTTCTGGGCCAAAATTGAGGAAACTCAGAACCTGGTAATGTCCTCCTACTTGGGATTCAAAATAAAACGTTACAAAGTAGAACACATTTAAAATAACCCTGAATTCAAAGATCCAATAATGACAATAGTCGTATTCCAGTTTTTATAATTTGGTAGATAACCCAAAAGTAGATTATGACTTGTACTCATCTTGTACTGTAGCTCTGATATTCCTACAGCCATATTTATTTCATATGCATATTTATGTATTTATTATTTATGTAGTACGGTACTTAGTTAAATGGCATTCCATGTCGCTGTAGCTGGGTGGGATCATTTGGATTTGAACTCTACACGGCCATCCAACAGGCTTCAATCCCTTATCCCTCAGATCCAACAGCTGCATCACAGAAAAACCAGGATATACGTGAGGGATTATTCATTAATAAATAAGGCTGTGCCTGGGATTAACCTTATGTTACATCATCAGTGGTAGGGCCATGGGCTGAGCCACGGTTCAAAGCAGTCAAAGAGCCTCGCTTATTATCTAAATGGGGAAACTGACAAGTGAAGCTGGTCATAAAAAGGGGGATGAGGCCTGTGAAGATATACATATTTACAGCCATTTACAGCAACACACTCGCCATGAGTCACATGCACGCTTGTGGAAAAATCAATGTCGGCCTCATGCAGCCGCCCATAATAGAATACTTATCTGAAAGAAAAAGAAAAAAGGCTCATATATCGGTGCTGGAGTTCACAAGCTCTGATTTCACTGTCTGACAAAGTCACGTTGGTAGCAAGCTCTTAGTGGACGACAGTACATGTACTGCCATCGTAAAACTGACCATAAAAACACCCAATGTGCCACATGATCCCATCAGTTGCACATACAGTGATATGTGCAGAAGAAGTATGTACATCGTGTATTTATTTAAATGAGTCGAGTTTCCAGCACACTCCTACACACTGCTCTGTGGGCAGTTTGAGAACAAAGACTGTTGCCGAGCACTGCTGCTGTTAATGAGCTCTCCTCCGGGCCGCTGGGGACTGGCTGGTGAGAGTCATTCAGGAGCTGCACCGTGATTGGTTGAGTGGGGAAACAGGGGTGGGGACAGATGGATGAGAGAATAGAATGGTCCTAACGGGGATCATTCTCCCCATAACCACCAGCTCAAGATCCTGAGGTAGAGAGACGGATGAGCCATAAATGCACACGGGCACGGGTGTGTACACACACACACACACACACACACACACACACACACACACACACACACACACAGACAGTGTTCGTAAAAACCAATAGCTCAGGAGTCTAGGGACGAAACACAGTTGAGCCATAAATACATGCACGTGCGCGTACATGCACACGCGCAAGCACACTCACAGGTGCTGACCAAGTGGTAATCCTGTCTATGATACAGTCAACGAAAATGCATTGCCTTCTGCAAGAGGACCAATACTCCCTAAATTACATACATTTCTATTGAAATAAATAGAATATCATTTGTATAATACATTTAAGAACACAAAAGCGGCTTGGATACCACGGTGAAGGTCATTATACACAGAGTATATCTCTGCAGTATAATATGTTGGATAAATCGCCTGTGGGGTTATTGACTTATGTTTCTGGTTCCCATTTCCACAAATTAGCAGTCGGAATATCCAGTCAGCGATAATGGGAGGCGAGTGTCGAGGGGGAAATGGCTTATAATGAGAGGAAGATGTCTGCTTGGATGTTATTGGATGAGATCCAGTCCACCACAGAAGGCCCCACCCACTCCAGCACCAAACCACATTTAAATTTTACATTTGACAAAATGATAATAATCAACAATATTCAACAATACATGGCCCTTTGCAATTCGGATGGATTGTTGGAGCATATTGGGTTACGGTTTGAACAAACTGTTTATAACGCCTGCACGTTATCCGTCTCCATGCTAACATCCACAATCCCACAAGAGGGGTAATTCTGCTCCTCTGTAATGAACGTGGCAGCCAGCCCTTCCAGCCTCCTACATGCAGGCCCGGTGCTTAAGCACTCGCAACATTGTCTTCATCTTCCCCCCCGCCAGAATGAGACAACTGCCCCTTCTGTACCGACTCCACCAGGATACTGCCATCATTGTGTCGGCCGTACAAGAAGGGACTGGAAGTGCCTCTGGGCTCCAGTCTTCTTTCCCGGTTAACACGTTTTGCTGTTTAATGTATGATGGCAAATGGATGCTCTTTGCATCAAGAGACCTTTGCATCACATCAAAAAAGATAGAGAACACTAAATGCAAACTATGTAATGGGAAATGTAAGATAAGTTCAATTAATGGTTAGTGGGGGATATCTTAGCTATAGAGCTGAAACGTTACAACCATTCAAATGTTACATTCCTGTCATCAAATGCAAAATCTGAATCTGAGCCATACAGTGCTGTGCTAAGAGCTCTGTTGAGTTGTACTCCTGCGTTAAGATTGAAATGCTGAGACAACAAAATTCAGGGCTGCCTCTCATTGGACAGCTCAGGAAATTCGATATGCTGATGCTGATGCCTCAGCCTGCAGTAGACTTACACCTGCACACCCAGGAATAAGGAATGTGTCTGAGGAATAACAGAAAAACGTGCGTGTTTGTCTTCAGGACAATTGAGAGTAGAATGAAATGAAATAAAAAACAGACCTCCAAAAACTCAAATAAACGGCCATCCCACCTTCCCATACCATATATTATTTGTTCAATTAATGTTATATTATTAATGAAATATTACCACTATTTCAACATTTACTTTTTGGGAATAGGCTAAAATACTGTGGACGAGGGGAACCACTCGAGTACACATGGTAACCCATCCTCAGGTAGTCAACCATCAACACATAACAGACAGGTGTTAACGCAGGGACTTACTCGAACGCAAAGAAGAGCGCGCACGTTCCAACGATGAGAAAGAGCGTGAGGTAGAAGACGCCTTTCTGGCGCGCCATCATCACGCGCCCGTCACAGCAGAACGTGTTTTTTCCCGGGAGCTTTTCCCACTTTCGCACCTTTCGTGTGATCATAACGGCCGACATGATGCTGGTTGAAATCAGCGTCCTCGGACAACGGGTCCTGTGGTAGGCTAACGAATAGCCGGTTTTGCACAACAAATAGTTCTATAACGTCAATATCCGAGGAGATGGTGAGGCTTGAGCTTGCGCAGATTTAGTCAAAGGTGTATTTAATAAAATGTCCCAAATCCTTCAAATAATATCTAGCGATGGTGGTGATGCTATAGTGTTACTGAATATGACCGTACTGGTTCATACAAACAATTAATTTGAGGCAAGTAAGGGATTGTTTCTGTAATGATAACAACGATGTCCCTTCTTAGACATGGTTATGAAGCATGGTTTTCCGTCTGTGTGCTGAACGCTGATTTTCCTTTAATCCATGTTCCAGATTATTCCAGGTTATTGTATCTTACTGTATTGGCCCGGCCGCCTGCCGTGATGTCAAAAGAAAGACCACAACCCGTTTGTCAATGAATCAGGCCGCCTGTAGACTACGTCAATGCCAAAATGTCATCCAAAGGCTTGCGAAAAATGTTTCCCCAACACTGAAAAATATCCATTCCTGGTTTCTGCATTGAGAGAGTGGACATTGACCGGTTGACATTCATATCATCTTGATAAATCATAAACGATCACACACATACCACCACCGTTTCATTAATACGACTACAAAACGGCCCTCGACCGCGGCAACTGGGTCCAATTCTATGAAATCTATTTCACAAGGCTGTTTAAAAACAAATAATAATCGCAGCCTATATACAAAAACGCATTTGTCGCGCTTTCCCGCAGGATCCGAGGTCTTGTTTTAGTCAATGGCAGCAGGAAACACGCCTAGATTGAAATGTCTCATCTTAAAGGGCCAGCGCAGGTGGAACAATACGACAACATGTGGGTCTTGGTTTAAAACCCGCTTCAGAGAAATCAGGAAAGAAAAGCAAATATCAAATCGTTTGAAATAAAAATAAAAAATCAATGATTGATGTGATTTATTTGCTGTTCTCGCGCGTGTGTATATTTGTACATTTCTTTTGTACAACTGTGCAAATGGGCGTTTGAACGGTTAATTGTAATAGATCAAGTGTATTTAACCCCAAGTCAATGATATGTAGTCCTCGGCTTATTTACATTATGGAGGATAATTATTGTGATTATAATACATGGGCGCCTCCATGCATTGAACAGGTGGGTTTTGTTGATCTCCTGGCTCCGCCCACTCTATTGTTTCACGCCCTTACATGCCAGGGGAATTGTCGTTCCGTAAGCTTTATTTTGTCGCATGAAAGCATGTTTTGTGTGATTTGTGTAAATTAGCATGACAGCTTCTACGATATGATTTTTATAGATTTTTTTCATATTATAAATATGAATAGTAAACGTTGCGTTTGTAATTACAAATCTATCGTTTGGGTTAGTCCGTCAAACATGATCGTCCGACTAGAAACAGTGGTTTGTTGTGTTTCCACCACATGGACCAGCATGTTAAACCTGTATTGAAAAATTACAATACCAATTTCTGTGCTACATAATATTAAACTACACATTTTACATATTAGGCACAAATACAATCAAAGAATTTGATGGGAATTACGAAAGGAGATAAACTATATACTATTGAGATTCATACAGGGAATCAAATGAAGAGAGTTGGACAGAGGAACTTAAAAATGACCTCCCTTACAGCTACCAGTGTTATGGGGATTTAGGTCTGCTAGCAGATCATTGTATCTCTCGACCTGTTTTGAAGATACTCAGCAATATGGTAATTTATGGAATGCTGGTACAAAATGATCCCACAAGAAATGAGTCGAACAGCAAACTGAATCCAAAACGCCATACACAATAATATGCAGTGCAATAGAACCACACGTTACAATCAGCAAAGCCAGGGGCCTCATGTACAATGGGTGCGTAGGCCTACGCAGAAAAACGGGGCGTAGGCCTACGTTCTTTTTCACGGCAAAGTTCAGATGTATCAAGAGTGAAACGACCGTGGTGCGGTGCCTCTGGTCCATCTGTTCGTTTTTGTGCGTACGACGTTTTCTGGATTTGAGCGTACGCCATATTTCAGCAGGAAATCCACGCACGATCCGAACTTGGTTACTCACACACTGCGGGATTCCCCGGTGATGCTCCCCCATTGGTGGCCACGTTGTCAGGAATCAAGATTGATCAATTAACACCTGGCCTAAGAGCGCGCGTGCAGCGTGGCCTTAATTATGGGGGCGTGATACGGCAGCTCATCAAGAACAAATTCGTTATTAAAGCCAATATGTATGCATTTGTTTAGATTAATTATTTGCCTTTAATGTTAAGTTCTAATTTCTCACCTCCTTAATTAGATGTATTACGTATTGTACGGGTCCGCTGGTCTGCAGCAGACTCATAATACGTATAGTCGTATGCCGCTATGTCTATTTAAACTCGGACTAATCATGAGTGTTTTCTTTATCAACTTCTTAAGGGTCATTCATTTAACATATCAGACTATTCCACCTGCAGCATTCATGGTAAACAATATAACGTGTATCAAGTCAGTATGTGCAAGTATCAAAGGGGCACTATTGCACCACCAGGCGTAAAATGATTACATTACAACATATTGTGACATATCCTTTAATACTTCCAATTGTAATAGTCCTCTTTAATACTTCCACATAACTTCATACTTCCATTCCACACTGACTTGATACACACTGGTCACAAAGCATGGCCACTTTAAAAAAAAAAAAAAAAAGGCGTATGATAGCTAATAACATTTACAGCTGGTGGTCCCTCATAAGTCACTTATGACTTATGAGGGAGTATCCTCCACCATCGTCAATACTTACTTGACAGCTTCAAAACACACCTCTGTGGGTCGGGTTTCCCTCATCTTTCATGAGGAGTCTACACTCGCGCCAATGAGATGCACCTGTCATTGAAACTCGTCCGTCTATTGGCTGCCTTCCCTGTAACCCACTGTGCACCTTCCGCCTGAACGTAAAGTCAACAGCGCAGACACGGATGACTATAAAGCAGTAGAGGCGCGACGTATGGGTCCGCAGCCCAACCTTTTTTTACTTGGTCCCTTACAAGATCGCTGAGAGGTAACCGATTAAGGAAGTTATTCAAAACTTGTACTTTTTTATTGTTGTTCAATGTTGTTTCGCGTCATTGTTTACATATCGATCATGTCGGGGAAGTTATCTCGAACAGCGGAGACGAAGTTCACTTTTAAACAGGTGCACGGAAACTAAGTTGTGATGATTTAGGACTACGTTATTTCAGTGTGTGTGTTTTGGACTTACCTATTATGTGGGTTATTTAATCGCTCCTATGTTAACGTTACAAACACTAAGGTAAGTTACTACACGATTATTCACTGGGCTGTACTACCATATATGATCACAATTTGATGAATATATGTTGTTAAATCATCCATATAAACTTAACATATGTAAAGATATACGTGTCCCAATGCTGAGCAAACTCTCCCACCGCCTGCTTCCCACGTAGGCTACATTAAATTCCCCACTTAATTTAATCTGGTTTGTGTACTCGAGGGAGTGTAATTCACTTTCAGCAATGCACGACAGACACATCGCCATTAACAGACGAGTCAGCGGACTCCACCCTTCTCTCTGTGTCATTAGAGGGTGGGAACCCTTCTGCAATGCAGAGGAGGTCATGTTTTCCTGTCTTCCAACCTCTCACCCTGAAGTTCCCCGTGGGACATCGCCTGTCCGCTCATTTTAATGTAATGCTAAACTAATATTGACCAACGTTTATGTATGTTCATTTTCTGTTTACGTTCATGTCATCCTACACGTTTGACTTATTTAAAACTTGAACGTCAAAACAAGCTCTTTCATAGTTCCTTTAGCCATGTATTCACAATCCCATGTTGTTTATTTTGTGTTATGCAGTTGTGGCTCCACTAATGTATATGCAAACTTTCATCCCATTTTTTGTTTTTCTGAACCTTTTCCAGCAGTGCAGGCTTCCCTCACCACATGGCAGAGGAAGAGGAGTGGAGGAAGGCTGCAGTCGTCTATTGTCCTTTATAAACGAAGCAGTGCCCCCATTATCTCTGCACCTTGGTTTCTTCAAGGTCATCATCAAGGAGTAGCAGCATTCTGATTGGCCGGCCTTCAGTAAGTTGTTCACCGTGACATTTTATTTCAACACATTTCGTTACTTGTGTAGCACTATGTATACTGCTACGATTAAAAACAACGTGGATGTTTTATGAAAGGGAGGGTCTGTGGTTGTTCATCAGCACACACAAAAATGGCTTGACCATGTTTAAGACAAATAGTGCTGTTGCAACATTAAACATCAGGTTTCGAAACGCCTATATATATATATATATGTATGTATATATATAT
>JAOTIX010000002.1:8792871-8804082 GCA_027123715.1 Gaidropsarus macrophthalmus
TGTGTGTGTGTGTGTTTGTGTGGTGTGTGGTGTGTTTAGTGTGTGTGTGTGTGTGTGTGTGTGTGTGTGTGTGTGTGTGTGTGTGCAATCTCATGCATTTGCGTGTAGGTGTAAGCACACCTACACAATAAATTGGAAGTAAGATAACATAAAAAGGGCAGTGATTTGGGTGAAATGAAAGCCTTGGTGTTTGAGGTCCTTTACTCAGCAGTATATAATTCACTGACCACTAAAGGAGGATTCTGGAACGATAAACTGTGTTGCTGGCAAATTCCAGTTTCTAAAAAATACCAAAATGATGGCATCAGCACAGCCCAAAACTTTCAGTTGAAGCAGAGATTAGACTAGAGAGATTAGAGCGTAGAACAGATTGAACCGAGGACCTTGGATCGATTTTAAATAAAATACTTTGAAATCATCTTGTGTGTTTCAGTCGTTCCTGTTCGACTGTGTTAGTTCGATAGAATTTCAATAAATTGGGTGTGCATCGATAGTTTGATTTTATGGTTTGTTTTGTTTCAGTAAACTTTTAGTTATAAAAATGTTTATTTGTTTGGAATATACACTAAAACAATTATGAAGCCTTTTTGCATTTTTTCAGGGCAATAGTTGTGAATAATATTCTGCAAAAATAATTAACTGATCCTTTTGAGAATGGTTTAGAATAATAAATAGGTAATATTTTGACATCAACAAAATATAATAATGAAATCTCGGTAGAATGTGGTATTTTGTCTGGTACATGTCTTCAAATTGCAATCATATTGTTGTGGACCCAAAAACCATATTAATTCAAATATTAAATATGAAGACTAAATGCTGACCCTTTTTATTATTCGAATCATTATATTTTGATAGATTTCTATATTAAACTTGGTTTTGCAATGCTTAAGTCATCCCCGTTTAGAAAACACCTGACTGTACACCTGACCAGAGAATAAACTGGGCTGCAGCGAAATGAGCACAGAGAAGAAAATGAGTCATCAATTGTGTTTCGTACAAATTTATTTTAAGAATAGAGGATGGTCTTGAAATAAGTAGAAACGTCAGTTTAAATAAAACCTTTTCATGGATGATATGAGTTAACAGGACACCATCATCACACAACAGAAAACTTCACAAAACAAAATAGAATATTTTCACGGGACAAAACAAAGAGGGTCAAAAACATCTTACTATAAATAAAACGTCATGCTCGCGACCGGCACAGTCTCAACATCTCATTAGACCCAACGGGGAGGGGGGGGGGGGCACTCTACAAATGAAGTGTAAACATGTATGAATATGAACCATGTCTCTGAAATACCACGGCCTCGTCACGAGGCCACCTGCCCTTCTTTCCATACACAGAAAATATGGCATTATTTAAAATATAGAAGTCAAACTCTTCTACACAAAGTGAATTGCTTTGTACTCATGATAAAAAGCCTCGCAATGCCGTCTACTAGTGGGCTCAACGTTCAGTTTCAGTCCATGATATGTCTTAAAATGCTTTCCACTTTACAACTCATTAAGATCAAATAAAAATCTTTTTTTTCCAACAACAAAAACTACCGAACGTCTTTAGCAACCAAAAAAAAGTTCAAGTATCCGAAGTACTTTTTGTAATTTCTTTTAATTTCAAAGTCTTTCTCTATGTATTTTTTATGTGTGTGTGTGTGTGTGTGTGTGTGTATGTGTGAGAGTTCTTCAGATGTGGGTCAGCGGTAGCGTGCCGTTGACCCCCGTGCCGGCCGTCTGGTAGTGCGGGTGCACGCTGTGTAACCGGCTACTCTGCAGGGAGGCGTGCTCCGCGCCGCTGCTGTCCCCGCCGGGGGGCAGGTACATGCTGATCATGTCCCTCAGGTCCCCCAAACAAGCCCGCTGAGAGTGGGACGTGATGGCCGGCGGCGGGGAGCTGGGCTCCGTCTTGCACACGGACGCCATGGAGCCGAGGCCCATGGCGCCGGGGGTCTGCTGCGTGTACGCCGAGGGCATGCTGTACGTAGACGCCGCGTTCATGTACGTCTGCGCCGAGGACATCATGGGGTACTGGAGGCCCGCCATCTCGTAGCGGTGCATCTGCTGGATCTGCGGACTGTTCATGCTGTGGTGCTGCGGGTAGGCCAGCTGGTCCTGCATGAGGGAGTACGCGCTGTTGGTCCAGCCGTTCATGTGCGCGTAACTGTCCATGCGCTGGCCCACCGACACGGCGTTGTTGACCACGTTGGCGCCTGGCGCCAGGAGACCCCCGGGCAAAGAATACTTGTCTTTCTTCAGCAGGGTCTTGGTCTTCCTGCGGGGACGGTATTTGTAATCCGGATGTTCCTTCATGTGCATGGCGCGCAGGCGCTTGGCCTCGTCGATGAAGGGCCTCTTCTCAGCGTCGGTCAAAAGTTTCCAGTCCGCTCCGAGGCGCTTGCTGATCTCCGAGTTGTGCATCTTGGGGTTCTCCTGCGCCATCTTCCTGCGCTGCCCGCGCGACCACACCATGAATGCGTTCATGGGCCGCTTCACGCGGTCCTGGTCGTTGGCACTGCTGTTTTTGGAGCCCGGCGCAGGACCCGAGTTGGACTGCGGGAGCGGGGTCTTCAGCTCGGTCTCCATCATGTTATACATTTTTGTAAAAAATCTTCACTCACGTGCGCGTTTTTTTAAGAAAGTGAAATACAAAAATAAAAAATCACGACGCGGAGATAAAGAGGTAGATGAGTATATACTGACCAGTCTCGCAAAGATGAAGCAGCAGCAACAACAACAAAAAGTTTTGCTGTGGGAATCAAGTGAAATGAGTTTTGTTCGCAGGTGCCTCTGGGGTTGTCTCTCCGCTCGGTGAGTTTGTAGCTCTGTCCCGACGGCTCTCAAACTCTACTCTGCAAACTTGGGAGCCAGCCTGGTGTGTTAATAGCGCGCGGCCATGTGATCGCGAATGACAGCATAACAATGAGCTGCTCGCAGCCAATCAGGGCGCAGCTCCCATATGCACCGTCTAACCAATTGAGTGGGCAGCACACTCAGTGTTTTGGTTAAAGTAGTAGACTGGGGCTATAGATAGGAGTAGCTAAGCCTAAACTTGTAATACCGATATATATATTTAGAAATTCACGCGTAATTTAAATGACGAAATTAGGACGGATGTTTCGACACCTCATGAGAACGGATTTCTGATTTATTAAGTCACAATCACAGCAACATGGATCAGGAGAGCTGGGAATCATATATTTTTCTCAGTTTCTTTACCAATGGGAATGTATTATAAACTCACAACAATACATCTACATCAGATTGGAGTTAAAGGGCACGTGCATAGGTCAGTGCGTGCGGACACATGAGTCAGTGCCTGAGGGACGAGAGAGGACTTATGAGCAAACCAGGCCACAAACCACAAGCGGTGCTGCGTAGGAAAATACAGCTGATTTTAAAGGTGGACTCTTTGAATCTTGCAGAACTCAAATATGCAAATAAAGATAAATAAAGTAATGCCTGAATACAAAAAAACATCTACGAATTATGAGAACCAATACATATTATTTGAATTACCCTTTATATGAAATGTATAATTTCAACTGTTTCCAAGTGTTTTTGTTGTTGATATGTATATTGTTACTGTTGGCAGTATTTTATTTGGAAGTACTTTGAGACCGGATAAAATTATGTTTGTATTTAAATGAATTCACTATGCATATTCCCTCTTACTCAGGGCAAAAATAAATCGTCTGATAAAAACATTTCAAGAATAATTCAAAAGGTCAATGATTTTGTGATATATCACAATAAATATAGGCCTATTATCCAAAACAAATCTATAGTAGTATTTATAACGCCTAAATGTGACACAATAATAACGATACACGCAATAACGTTGTTATTATAGTGTGTTCGTATATTACCTTATTAATAAAATAAGGCTATGTTATTCCCAATACAAATATATAGACATGGCATGGCACGGCAGGGCTATTTATTTAGAGCCCTCAAACACAAAGGCCATCCGCGTGTGGACCTAGGGGTTGAATGGCAGGGATTCCGTTTTAAAATCATTTAAAAGACAATCACTAAAAGACAATTAAAGACAATGTATTACTAAATGGTTGTCTTTTGGCTAATATTGTCCACTAAATACTCGGCGGCTCTGAAAGCTCCCATGAGGACTACAGACTAGAGATGCGGTGCCGGGGGGCCCTGCGCTGGAAACTCTAATACATCAACGACCTCTTGTGGAGGAGCGCGGCTCCGTCCACAAGCCGCAGCCATGGGACCCATTCCCAAGGCCTTTACGCATACTGTAGTATTTGACTAAGCCCGTTTCTCCCTCGGTAACACCAAGTTGTCGGCTACTGTCGGCTCAAGTGTTTCTCCACGCGGTTATTAAAATGATTTGCTCTGAATGGCTCGTCATTTGCATGTGACTGTGTACTTAAAAACGCACCGAAACGCACGACTCGTTTTGCATGTTGAACCAATTCCCTAACAGTATGCTGACAATATTCACACCTGCTAATGAGCCCAAGCATGGCCCATCGAGGGACTGGACACTTAACACATGCGCCGCCATGCAGACTGTGGGCCCGACAGGGGCCCACATGGTTAAACTGCGCGAGATTAGCACATTCGTTATATTCCAATTGCAATCTCGGCTAGAACCACGTCATTGAAAATAAATGTCATACGTGAACTTATGTAGGGTTAATGTACCCCATAAGGTAAATGACGCATAAATAAGCATTGTGTTCGGAACTGGGCTACGGTGTTATTTATAGATAGATATATATCGGTATTTAAATAAGTAAACCGGCGTGACCCTTCCTCCCCACAAACACCAAGAAAATCAACTTCATTTCCGATTTTAAAAGAGACTAAACATATTGTTTTAACCTGCCGTCTTAGACACATGGCTTAAGCTTACCGTTGAACAAAGGAAGACGTCACTTCATGATATTCATTTTCATGTTCAACGGGGCGTTCGGGCTGCAAAGCGCTGCAAACTAACGTCCAATTAGTGGTGGTCTTAATTGTCAAAAACACGCTATTTGTTTTTCCGGGAAGATCTAAATACTGATCCGCTGTAATCTTCTTATGGAAATTGCCCAGTAGCGGTTAAAGGAAGACTAGAAACCCGGGGTTGGGTTATAATGAGGGACTATGTGCGGCTAATTTCCTAATTAACGAACGGAGGACCACCAGCAAGGCAGACTGTGCCTGGCCCCCAGCGAGACCTGCAGCCCGGGGGCCTCTCGGGACTCACTGGCACGCTGACAACAACTGTGTTTAGAAAGGCCATCAGGTGGTTCAGGGTAGACGTGGTCAGTAAGGGTTGTTTTTTTTTTTTTTACAAAAAGATCATCATTTTCTATTATTAATGATTGAATATGCTCCCAATCGTCATGTATGTAGCTAACCTCCTACTTTCTTTTGTTTTTGTTTCTGGTGTCTTAAAAAAATTGCTTGTTTCCTTCAACCTGAAAACCGTTCAAGACATAAAAAAAACGATCTTATAAAAACGAACGATGATGAAACATGAACACTAATAAGATAGCATTGGCCCATGCAAGCCCCTATAGGCTAATAAAACAAAATACTAAGGGCGTCATTTCCTTTAAATACCGAAAGAAAAAAGATATTTGCAAGGAGATTTAAGGGAATGAATCCATTGTATTTGACTAATTGACACACAATGAAACGCAGTAATCCCACTTTAGAAAGCAACTCAGTTAATCTGCCCAGTGTCCGTGCATGAAAAGAAAAGCTTTAGTCCGAGGATTTGACACACAATGAAGAAAATACCAAACTAACACCCATATCTGTTATTTCAAAAATATCTAAAGCCAAAATATGTATTTAAAGGCCCACGTGAGAATAAGTAATGAGGTCTGATTTGTAAATAATTGAGCAACTTGATATGTTTGTCAAATGGTCCATTTTAATGAAGAATCAATAAATAAATCGTTTTTCAGACCAACCGGTCCATTATTATATGATGTCCATTTAAACCTCCCGACCTCTCCAATCAATAACTTTTTTGTTTCAGCTCCCTGACTGCGGGCAAGCCCCTTTGAGAAACAGTAATTAACAAAGAATAGCTTTTCAATTACGAACACAATAGAAACTGTCTCATTAAGAATCGCATGATTTTTTTTTGGACCAGGAATGCAAATGAAGATGCAATTTGCGCACGCTCTGCTGTTCCCTTTGTGTGCGCGTGAATGGCTGCGGATCGTCCCCCAGTTCAACACAGGTAAAAAATGATTCACGGGTCATTACAAAAAAGGCTAAAACGGGCTCTTACAACCACTGTAGGCCTGCTCCACAAACAAAGTAGTGTCCTTGATGTTAATGCTGACGTATGCGGACAATAATCGATTAGAATTGGTGTATTTCATATTTGTGTGCCGTTTGTGAAATTGCGGTACTGTTATCAGCAAAGCCCAGTCAATGTTTTTTTGGGGCCTTTCCCTTAGGTTTGCAACTTGAGTCAGGATTTCAGGCAGTGCCAAGATAAACCGATTTTTTTTTTTTACCATTAAGCTATAATCTTCTCAAATATATTATTGAATTGCTGAAAGCACACGGATGACCAAGCATGACCAACCAATCTTCTGCTGTTCAGGAGAACCCACTAAAATGAATCTGTGCAGAGCAACAGGTATTGACCAGAAGAAGATACATGTGGTTATTGTTTGTTGCATGCATGTTTGTATATTTCAGTGTGTTGGTCATGTCATTGATTTCTGATTCCTGATTTCTCAACTCACAACTTGTTGGGTGAGAGACAGTGAAGACCTCCCGCTCTTCCTCCTCCTCCTCCACCTCCTCCTCCTCCTCCTCAGGGAGCCTTCAGCGGTGCTGAGATGCATAATCCACTCAAGAGGTGAAGGAAGCGTCCACTGAACCTTGAGGAAAATCAATACAGAGAAGGAAGGTCAGCCGACAATTAGCACGAGTTGTTCCGTTTCCCAGGGTTCCTCAATGTGCAAACATGTTTACACGGAGCCAGCCGTACGTCTGGACGTGAGGAGAGCGAGCCAACTGAGAGCATCGCATTCTTCTCGTGCTTCCACTGACTTATAAAGTTTGTTTTGTGTGTTGGTGCGAGATATGAGAGACCATTATATATATAGAGAGAGAAAGACAGAATGAGAGAGATAGAGATAGAGCGAGAGAGAGAGAGAGACATAAGTGACAGGAGGAAGGTGAAGGCAAGGCAGAAAAAGATAAAGTGCAATCGATTGTGTTTGTGTGTGTTACGGAGAGGGACAACCATAGAGCGAGAGAGAGAGAGAGAAAGAGAGAGTGGGAAAGAACGCGGAAGAAGAGTTCGAGAGAGAGAGAGTGAGAGCGGCCGAGAGACATATAGCCACACCACAGGTCCTCTCCCCGCACTTCCTCCTGGTTTTCAACCCCATTTGATCCGTCCACCACGCACCACTCTGGGCCGGGCCTTTCACCTGTTCCACCACACCGTGGGCACTGCCAGCGGCAGAACCAGCAGCGCTGGATTACCAGCATAGCGAGCACAATGCTGTTTATCTCCAGCAGCTGGCAGCGAGGAATGCCTTAAAAACACCAATCCGCCCGTGTGTGTGTGTGTGTGTGTGTGAGTCCCCCCCCCACCCCTCGTTTTCCCGGCAACAGGCCGGGCACGTCCGTCCTCATTATGTTGGTGTGTGCGAGGGACCAGACCGCTGACACACAGCCCCTGGGTGTAATCTCTTTAACCCACCACTGTCAGTGGCAGACAAGGCGTGACCACCCAACGCTCGCTTCTCCGTCTCACTTAACGGAAAGGAGGTGTGTGTGCACGTGTGTGTGTGTGTGTGTGTTTGGAGAGGAGGTACAGTGTGTGTGTGCTTGTGTGTGTGTGGGGGGGGTATAGTTAAGGATCCCTCAAGGAAGATGCTCCCCTCTGTGCAGTTCACTAATGGAGTTAGATTGTAAACACGTTTATGATTATTTATTTTGAAGCCCACACTCCTCATGTATTTATTATATAAATGTGGGCAGACGGGGGCTCACAGGGCCGCTGGAGCGTGGTGGTAGTTAGGTAGAATGATGCTCTGTGATTCTCGGTGGATGGCCCATGCGTTTCTCTCTGGGAATATTGCCAATGAAGCTAAAGGCTAATGAACATGATATTGCGGCTAAGGACACCAGCGGAAGTGTTTTGGTTTTTTCCTCAATTGAATATACAGCGATTATTAGCTTAATGGCCTCATTCTTTACACAATTATTCCCCACGTTGGCTTAGCTTATGGGCTAACATTCATAATAACACATTTGGTATATGATGCGTTAAATGGGAAAAAATTAAGTAGTAAATTACGTTTAATTATACGGCCATGGCCATTAAAAGCTAATTTCATTTCAGTTGAAATTAAGCAGAAAATGTCAATAAATGTGGCTGTGCTTCTGAGTCACTGCGTTAGGTAGGATTAAGCTTTTCATTGTTCCGCAGAGAGAGAGAGAGAGAGAGAGAGAGAGAGAGAGAGAGAGAGAGAGAGAGAGAGAGAGAGAGAGAGAGACAGAGAGAGAGAGAGAGAGAGAGAGAGAGAGAGAGAGAGAGAGAGAGAGAGAGAGAGAGCGAGAGACAGAGTCACACGATCCCTGTGTGTGTTTCCTTGGGAACAAAGTCTGCAGGCTGAACTTCCTCAAACACCCCTGCTTGGATCACCTCAAAAAAATCTGGATTATAATAATGATTATTAAAATGACAAATACATAAATATTAATAATAATATTATTATAATAAATCAAAAAATATTATTACTATAATTATTTTTTATTGTGAGTATGATCATTTTGACCCAAAGCTGCATGACAGCTCAGAAAGTTGTCTTACAGTGTTTTAAAATGGCAGACCAACAGTATTTCTAATAATAGCTTTTAGGTAAAGGGCTGGCTACTTATTGGACACCACATGTGTTTTCTATATGACGTGTGTGAGAAGAGAAAATACCGTGAAGGTGTTGAAGACAAAGTCTATTCCCGCAGCATAAGTTATACACAACCTAAGCAAATGCCTGGCGGTTGGAGAAACCCACGTGTCGGTTAATTACATTATCACCCATCTGATTGTTTTAAAATACTGTTATTGCCTGCTGGGCTCATTACAGAGCTCGTTATTTCTCATGTATCTTTTGAATCATTGCCGTGTTCTACAGTTTGCAAAAAACAATGGAAACTTTCATCTTTTTTTGTTTGGAAGAGAAGTGCTGAATTGTGTTTTTTTCTTTCTGTGCAGCGTGCCCTGGAAAGCAGGACTCTTTTGTTTTAGCCATAATTGAGATCCACCTAATCTAGACCCTTTTTATATATATTTATATATATTTATAAAAAAAACCTAAACAGTCACTTTGTCAAGCCCTCATTTCCTAAAGATAATATTGTGAGAGTGTGCAATTAATTTGCAGGGTGTAGCTTTAATTAATTAAATACACCGACTTTTGTAATGTGATTAATGCCACGGTGGTTATCACTAGCCTCCCATCAAATGAATATGTAATAGGAGGTTGTGCATTAACTGCACACAAAAAAATTACGTGGGTGTTCTGAGGCCCCCACAGGAAACGTAAGTCATTATAAAGGAACATATATTAAATGTAAAATAAATATAGGAAACAAACAGGTTAAAATTGATATATTAATCATGGGTGCCATTACACATAATCTTGACATTTGTGGCGGGGGGGGGGGCGATGGGCGTGTGTGTGCGTGTGTGTGTGTGTACATGTGTATATGTGTGTGTGTGGTGGTGGGGGGGGGCAAATATTAGCTGTGTGCCTAGCACTCGATGGAAGGGGATAGTGGTCCTAAATGTAGAAGAACTCTAGTCAAGGTCTCATTAAAAACAGGCGTTCTTTAATTAAGAGTTAGGCATCGCCCTCTAAACGTATTAATTACCTTGAGCGTGACGAGATGAGCGCGGCGATTACCCCCGCGCTGGTTTGGCTCCAGCCAGGGCCGCCGGGTGCAGCGCGGGGCTGAGGCGCGGTTATAGCATGGGGTGGGGGGTGGGGTGGTGACAAGGTAATGGATTGGCTGTTGGGAGAGGAGTTTGGTCACCTTGCCCGGGGTAAAAGGGTTGAGCTCACACTCTGCGAGGTGAGGCGCAGGGCCGCCCGGCTCCATTAGAGCTACTACCATGTCAAGTCTCTGTTTACAGAGAGCACACCCAATACCCCCGCCCCGGCCCTTTCACGAGAACACACACGCACGCGCACGTACACGCACGCACGCACACACACATAGGATAAGTGTCCATGCATGCATACGCACGCACAGGAGCACATACTCAAATGGGCATGCACACCAGCGCACACACACACACACACCTAAACACACACAAACACACCTAAACACACACACACACACTCACACACCTAAACACACACACACACACCTAAACACACACACACACACTTAAACACACACACACTCACACACCTAAACACACAAACACACACGCACACACACACACCTAAACACACACACACACACACACACCTAAACACACACACACACCTAAACACACACACACACCTAAACACACACACACCTAAACACACACACCTACACGCACGCCTACACGTACACACCTAAACACACGCCTACACACACGCACACACCTAAACACACGCACACACCTACACACACCCACTTAAACACACGCACACGTTTAAAGACACACACAGACACGCACACACACACCTCTTCACCAGCGCTAGTCATCAGGCTGTAGAGGAGATCAGATGTGAATCATCTGAACGATGATTTCTGTTAAGTCCTGAGACTCAAAGCTGATTACAAACTCAAACTGACAGACGGTTCTGGGAGCAGCTCCTCTCAGACCACCAGACCTTTCCCTCAGACCCAGCAGAGCTCTCAGAGGATCTGCCATCTGCTCTCAATCTTCTAGAAAGGTCTTCAGCTTCACTTTGACCACGCAGGCGGCTGACACAGGACCAGCATGCAGCAGCATCACCACATGTGAGGAGAACCTGGTGTGTGTGTGTTTCTGAGGCTCAGTCCACGGTCCAGACCTCCAGCTGTGCTCTGCTGCAGGGTTCTGCTGAGAGCTTCTGCTGATCTGCACTGCGTCTCTCTGAGGACCAAACACCGAACACATGTTTTCTGTGACATCTGCTTCATCCTCTTCACACACTCTCCTCTCTCTCTCTCTCTCTCTCTCTCTCTCTCTCTCTCTCTCTCTCTCTCTCTCTCTCTCTCTCTCTCTCT
>JAOTIX010000002.1:8810619-8822744 GCA_027123715.1 Gaidropsarus macrophthalmus
ACCTCACCCCCCACCCCCACCGAGACTCTAGACGTCCCTGCGTCGGGCCCCCATCCTCCTCTCCGCCGCCATTATTAAAATTGTAATTTATTTTTCTAAATCAGAATGACAGCTTTGCTTTCTTTTCTGTGCAGCCGGCGGTGAATCACCGGGCTTTAATTACTTTCGTAACTTCGCTGACCCTCTGAGCGCGCGCCGCGCCGCCACGCGGGGGGAGAGATGGGACCCCGCAACAAAGGGCCCCTCCGCAGCCCGGCGGCCGCGGCCCCGGCTCATTCAGAACATGCAGACATTTATCAAACTCTGGATTTTTTTTTTTATTAGATTTTTGTTAACATTTCCCCTGCTATCTTCTCCACACACCCCCCCCCACCCCCACACCCCCCAAAAAATATATAACTCCCGTGCTTGCAGCAGCACAACGTGTCCTAATCTTCTGGCCCACTTCCTGAAGAAACTCAATTCACAGGACAACTAAACAACCTCTGTGTTTGTGATGGTGTGTGTGTGTGTGTGTGTGTGTGTGTGTGTGTGTGTGTGTTTGTGACGGTGTGTGTGTGTGTGCGTGTTTGTGATGGTGTGTGTGTTTGTGACGGTGTGCGTGTGTGTGCGTGTGCGCACATTTGTGTGTGCTTGAGTGCGTCCTTGCATGTGTGTCTGCTTGCTCCATATGCGTGTGTGTGTGTGTGGGTGTTCAAGCGTGTGCCCGCACATATGTGGTGTGCTGTGATTTCTGAGTGCATAGATGTATGTCCGTGTTTGTGTGTGTGTCCGTGTGTGTGTCTGCGTGTGTGTGTGTGTCTGCGCGTGTGTGTGTGTGTGTGTGTGTATTTGCATTAGGCGAACAATGACCCTCTGCGGGTCACAACAGCCAGAGGTCACTCCATTGTCACAACCATCACTTCCACCCCCACCCCCAACAACACCACCATCAGCTACTCTACCCCCCACCCCCACACTCCACATCCAGGCCACGGCCCCCGGCAGCAGGGAGACACAGGGTCGCCGCCGTGCTGCTAAAACCAACAAAGCACCAAACCGATGGGAGACCCGCGCACTCATCGGATCACGGTGGCTTACAGGGGACCCCCGGGGTGGGGGTGGGGGGTCAAAGCTCCCCTAGCCAATCCGGGTCCCGTCGGCCGCTGACTGCCATTCAACCACCCCGGGAAGTAAACAGGCGGAACCACCGGCCCCTGTGTTAAATGTTCAAACGATGACACGCGATCAGAAGTTTGCGTCTGAAAAAATGGTTACGATGAGGAGGAGGAGGGAGAGAAGCGTTGAGCCGTTTCCACTGCGTCTCTTTCTGGTTTTTTTTTTGGTTCAGATACGAGCTGTCGCCTTTGCCAGCGAAGCCTCGTGTAGGCCCAGGTAATTACCGCTGTCTGTCTTACGAAAGTATAGCTAATATGGTGTAATCCCCCCGCTATCGCTCTCACCTTCCCACTGGCACGCCTGCGGTCGGGAGGGGTGGTGGGTAGGGAGGGGTGGTGGTGGCAGTGTTGCCTTAGCGTGAACCAGGCGCGGTGCAGCGGCCCCCGGGTTGGTCTTTTCTTGACTGCCTGATAATTGAATGAGCGATTATCCCTCCCATTAATAGACAATGATACAAAAAGCACTGCCATATGTACGGAATATTAATGAGTGGCTGCAGAGGCCCAGATAACAGGAGCCACGCGCCGGCAGCTGTAATAGGGGTTAAAACAATTTGCCAGAAGTGCCATAAAACCCAGCTTCGCAATCACCCACCCTCCACCGCCACCATCACCACCACCACCACCTTCTCCCCATCTACCAGCGCGGCCGTGTCTCCGGGTCTTCAGCTATGCTAATCCACAGCGGTGCATGCTCGCTAACTGATCTTACCTTCAGCGCTGCCCCCTGCCACCGATGGCGGCCTGGACCCCGCGCGTCTCTGATGACCTCGAAGGCAACACGGCCGGGTCTAGGAGAACACAAGCAAGGTCACCTGCAGGTTGCTAGCGATGCTACCCCCGAGGTTAGCTTCAGCATTCATGTGAAATGGGGGAAGGGGTTTAGACATTGGTTAGATATTGTGTTACATGTGTATATTATATTATATAGTATATGGTATAGTATATATGTTTTTCATTTGATTTGATTTGATTTGATTTCTGGATCAAAGACATAAAATGCAGTAATCCAAAGGATGACTAGATGCAAAAGTACACCATTTATATCCAGCATGGTGTTGCACCAAGGTCCTTGGTATATTATATTATATATATATATATATATATATATATATTATGTGATTTTTTTGCTGTGGTTCAAGATGTAACGTTTACAGATATAGCTTTTACCTTCAGCATGCTTCATACTGTTACACAAATAATGTTAACATAACAATGTATTGATTGAATTTCAGACAAAGTAAAGACGGTTGCAACATGAGCACTGATGGGCCAAGCAACTGTGCCAGCTGAGCCACAAATACATAGAATTTCATTATTAATTTATTTTTTTACAAAAAGCCTGATATAGAGCAAGGTAGGTAATGGAAGGTTGTGGCACAGCTCATGAATCGGCACGCCAATCAATATCCGACGTCTTACTGGCACTGGAAAGCAATATTTCCCCCGTTTACTTTGCAATGTGCCTTAGTACCTCGTCGGAGGTCTGACGGCAAAAAGAAAGACCAGTTACCATGGTGATCGTGAAAGCCATCGGTTTCCTTTTCAGAGGAATAATGAACTTCTCTCCTCCGCGTGTCACTCTCTCACTCCACGCGCAGCCTCTCCGGTTAATTGGAGTTCACGCGTCCTTGAAATTCTTCAATTCTGCCTTATAATTCGCCAAACAAGAGAAGGACACAGATAGAAATGTTCAACGCTCAACATATGCACCATCCTTGCTAGGTCGGGTCAGGAGATTGGACTTGAAGTAGTGCAGCATAGGCCTCTGTATCCTTTAGCCTATGACCATATATGGGCTGGACAGGACACCCATTGTGTTCAATGTGTAGGTTTAAAACCCATTAGTTTACATTTACTTGATTCCATGAGGACTGACCTTGACTTTATTTTGTCGAATGAAAGAGTTAACAAAATACATACATTGATGGACGCCATTTGTGGTAACCGAGAATCGTTATGATTGTTGTTGTGTTTTTGGAATGACTTATTTGTAGAGATGTGCATTTGTCAAAAAACGAACATCTACCTCTGGCTCATCTCAAAGGATGGACTCTTGGCTTGTACAACTAAGAAATTACCGGTTGGACTCTTGGCTTGTACAACTAAGAAATTACCGGTTTGTCCCTTAAGAAATAGAAGTGAAATGATACTCGTCTATAGTTTCACGTCGATATACATTTAGTCTAAATATCCCTGCGGTAAAGTCAGCACAAGCTCAAGTCAAATCTTTTGATTAACTTCTGACGCCGAATGACGTAAAGTGTCGCGCGCTAGTTCCTCAAGGTAATCGGGTAATCATTCCTTGTTGAAAAATGCAGGTAGTGATTTTTATAACAATATCTTTAGTGGAAAATGAGTTGTAGTCGTAGTATTTGTATACTTATTCCGTTAAATATAATGTATTATTAAACAGATGAATTAATGGGTATACGAAATACTGTCACTATACAATTCACTGTCATTATTTTGTAATGCAGAACATTTGCATTTTTGCAATTTCCTGGGCGAAATTAATAGGCGGTGTATACATTACGAATGTTTCTATATCATAACTATTTAGGTAGAGGCAATGCGTTTATTGATTACCATGATTCAGTCATCTTCATTTACAAGTTCCATAGGAAATCTATCAACCCAGGGAAGACTATTATCCATTATGTCAACACAGGTAAAAATCTAAAAACCTGTTGGAAATGTAGCATGCCCCATAGATAATCTTCAATTTGCACAGCAGGCTTTTGGCAAACAATCATTTTGTCGCCATTGTGTACGGTTTAAGGTGTAAATGACACCTGTTACCTCTTTGTTGTCCCAAGATGATTTGCATTTTGGCTTTCCATCATTCCTACCTGTTACTGAAACGTTCATTGGCTGGTTGCGGTCCCTTGACGTACTCGGCCACTGGGAGGCGCCCTTATGCTGACCTGAAACCTTGACCCCGAGGAACATCCGGCGAAGTGCCATTCACCAGGAACTAGAGTAATTGCGCAGCTATTCTTTTAGTTCTTTATTCATTTGTTTGCGTTAATCCTTGAACGTCGCTGAAGTTAGGCCTCGTCATTGTCCTTGCAGTTCTTTGTCCATTTGTTCTGATGTAAAACGGATATTTACCATTTAATGGTATACAACTCAGTAGGAAGTGTATGATAATTCCGAATTCTCCAAATGACATTCGAAATAAATATCCAAATAATAATAAAATAAATAAAATATATATTTTTAACTAAATATTTCTGAGGATATGTTATAGAAAATAAAAGTCTAGGTTCCTTTGAGTATCAGGCTCCCCGTGAGCAGGTGCTTGACATCCAATGACTACAATTAAAGGTAGGCCTAACATAGTAAAAGCCTCAAACCTCAGGTAACACTCATTTAGTATTTATTCAATTAAAAAAATAAATCATTTAACAACTAAAGCAAAGGGGTATATCTCGGTGATGGGTCCAAGTCAGGCTTTAAGCTGTTTTTTCTTTAAGAAATATAATTCAAACACATTTTTTTCTAAATGTAGTCTCTTCATGTTTAACATTTGTGTCAATGTAATAGAAACATATTTAATGAGACTAAGTATGTAAAATATATGACCATTAAGTACTTACCCATTAATTGTATGCCTACAACAGTAATTATGTCGGCATACAATTATTCAGTCCTACAAATAAAAAAAAATACATGGATGTATATTTAAAAATATATGGATATATCATAACTCTTAATACTATCTACCTAATACCTTTCTTACAACCTACTTTTCAAATGTAATAAAAGTGCAACGCTTATTGTGAAAGTTGAATATCTTATATCCTCCATTCTATACACCTTGTGGCCAAAATGTCCCATTAAAAACCTTAGGATTAGGATTAGGATTCTAGTTGTCACAGGTCAATATAGTCTCCTGTTCCCTATTGTGGTGTTGAAGTGCAAGATGTTTCTGTTCTCTCACTCTCTCTGTCACTCTCTCTCTCTCACACACCCAATAATTACATGACAACTATATAAACGTATATATATATATTATATACCAGCAAAATAAAGAAGCACAGGCACATACTGATTCCACATATACAGCTAGTGCAGGAAATTAGGTAGAAAATACTTAAATCTTTCCTTCCAGCGATCACCCCATGCGCTGACTTCACACCGGAAAAGTGGTTTCCAAAAACAAAAAATGACCCTAGTGAAACTTCATAAGTTCAACCACTAGAGGGAAGTGCAGGGAAAGCCCCTTCATCCCCCAGGGGTTATCCAGGGAGGCGTGGGCTGTTTGGTATTGGTCCTTAGCCTCAGCCAGAGCTGGTCTGTTGCCCAGCTCTCATTCAGCTCAATGGGAGCAGCATGCAGATGCAAGAGGCAGCTGCTCAACTCAGGGGCTGAATGCCAACAGCTGGAGAAAGAGGCTCCGCAGGCTTTGGTTTGGTTATTTCTTATTTGTTCATGTTAAACAATAGTATAACCTCATGGTACCTCATGTCCAACAATGGTTTGAGATACAGCTATGAAACAGCTGGTGATCTCCGTTCATTCACTGTTACTTTGACTTTTTCGCAGGACATCGCCCACATTCTTATCTCACTATCACAGCTCTGACCAAACTATGTTTTAGTTCACTTTGATAGCATGTGTCATCAGCGTATTATTCCACAGCATCACAGAGCCATCCAATAAGGGCTTCATGCCATGCCCTCACTCACTATGCCCTGAAACTACAGTGCACAGCACAGTAGCATTTACACAGGCACTCCATTGCAGTTCCTCTTCGACCGCTTCCTGCAGAACGGGTTGGTTCCCTAGTGTTCTCTCTTAAACCCCTTACAATAGTTCCACGGAACAGTTCCACGGCCTTCCACGGAACAAGACTGTTCTGCAAATGTATGGCGAGCCAGGTGGTGGAACTCCCCAAAAGTCTTTCCACCCCTCTCCCCGGGGTTAAGTGTCAGCGTTCTTAGAGTCCAGAGGGATGGCGTTGTCATTGTTGTTGCGCCTGGCGGCGGCGTGGCCCACAGAAGGGTTGGAGGAGTTCAACCGCCTGTTCCCCGTGAGCGCCGCCAACAGCCTGGAGCGGTACTTGTCGCCCGCCAGGAAGTACAGGATGGGGTCGATGCAGCTGTTGGCACTGGCCAGCGGCCGGGTGATCTTGTAGGCGAAGTTGATGATGTTGAGCATGTCGCAGCGGAAGTGCAGCACGCGTGCCGCGTAGTACAGCGTGCGTGTGACGTGGAACGGCACGAAGCACAGGGCGAACACCGTCAGCACCACCGCGATGGTCCTGATGGACTTGCGGCGCGAGGAGGACCCCTGCCGGCTCTGGGACAGCCCCTTCTTGGGCCTCCGCAGCGCCCTGGCCATCAGGCAGTAGCACACCACGATGACCAGGAAGGGCACGCCGAAGAGCAGCGCCATCACCACCGAGCTGTAGTCCACGTACTGGTGGATGTTCCCGGGGCTGGTGGTGTCGTGGCACAGCGTGTCGTTGCCCCGCTGCGACGTGGTGACGAACACGAGGTTGGGCACCAGGCAGATGGTCACTGACACCCACACCAGGCCGCACACCAGGTGGGCGTGGCGCGGCTTCACCAGCCGCAGCGCCTTGATGGGGTGGCAGATGCCGAAGTAGCGGTGGACGCTGATGCAGGTCAGCAGGAGGATGCTGCAGTAGAGGTTGGCGTAGAACAGGAAGCGCACGCTCTTGCAGGCGAACACGCCGAAGGGCCAGTGGCTGCGGTTGGCGTAGTAGTAGATGAGGGTGGGCAGGGACAGGACGTACAGGAAGTCGGAGAGCGACAGGTGGAACATGAACACGGTGCTCGTGTTCCACGGCCGCATTTTTGTGATGAACACCCACAGGGCCATGGAGTTCAGCAGAAAGCCAAACACAAACACGAGGCTGTACGACACGGGCAGCAGGATGTATTTAAACTCCTCGTTGAAGCGGCAATTAGTGTTGTAATGTGTGATGAATGTCTGATTCAGTCCCTCTTGCGTCTTGAAAACATGATCCATGATGCCACTGCGGATGGCAATTGATGAAACCTATACAATTATGGAGAATATTAAGATTATGTTATAAACGTGGAATCTGATGAACAGCAAAAAAACATCCGGGCAGATTACATTGTAAATCTTTTATGGCGTTAACTTTCCACGAGACGCAGACGTACGACGTAACAGACTGTAAATCGTTCAACAACAGAACACTACACAAACACATTCGAGTACAATATAATCAGAAAAACACTCGACATTGCATAGGCTGCTTTGAATGTATCCCACTATGAGTGGAATTAGTTGATTTTGTGGTTACTTACCAACGGCGGGAATACTAGAGTGTGTGACCTGGACTACTCCTGATAGTAGAGTTCGGTACAAAGAGTTGAATGTTGCGCCCTTTCCAGACTGTCTGTGTCTGCTCCGGAATGCACCAATGGTCGTTACCTTGGATCATACACCTCGCCAATCCAGTCGTCTACAATGAAGTTTTGGAGAAAGAAAAAAAATAGATTGGGAGGGAAGTCTTAGTTTGCTCAACCGCTCGAACTGCAAGTGAAAAAACAATCCGTGACAGGGAGCCATGTGATTGAAATCTAGGAAGCGGAGTAGCGGAGGTGGGCACCGACAGTAGGAGCTCAGGGCAGAACCACGCCTATGACGTCATAATTGCCATAAAGAGTAGATCAGGCGGGTAATAACATTCAATTGGCTTATATTGTATTATTCAAGACAAAATTAAAGAACCAATCGCTTGTACAATTTTAGTCCAATCGCTAGTAATACATATATATATTTTTTTTTAACACGTTTAAATGAATCAGTTTGGCTATGTGATGGAATATATGTTGTGGATAGATGAATGACAGACAATCTCCAGGAACAGATAAGTGCAGTGGAATATACTATATCAGGTTAGCTCCATGAAGAGTAAAAGAAATAGTATTCGCTATTTTTAGCTTCTCTTTCAAGCAGCTGTGGTTAGAATTCATACCATGCTCTCCATAAAATGTATGGTAGTATGGGCCCTTGCTTAGTCTGTAATTTGCTCATGTGTGTGTGTGTGTGTGTGAGAGAGAGAGAGAGAGAGAAAGAGAGAGAGAGAGAGAGAGAGAGAGAGAGAGAGAGAGTCTATGTCAAGTAATTTATTTCTCCATGTTTATGGATCAGTATGACAACAGCTTTGCGTAGAGTGGTTAATTGAAAAGATTTCATTTACTGCTAATATGTGTGTGTGTGTGTGTGTGTGTGTGTGTGTGTGTGTGTGTGTGTTTGTTAGCACGTGGTTGTGTTTTTTTGCATGCATGTGTATTTGTATTTGTGTCTTAGCAAGTGTTTGTGTGTTTGCATGCAAACCGTGTGAATGCGGGTGAGTAGTTTGATTGATTCTCACCAGAAAGCCATGCGGCTGCATCAGGGAGGATGGGCCACAAGATGAACCCTTCACTTTTCACAACTTCAAAGGCCACAGTTTTCAATTCAACAAATCACAGTGGCAGACATCAAGGTTCGGAGGGACCAAACTGTTCAAAAGGTTGCTGGGTTTGTCGTGGTGCCACAGTAGAGCGTTGCCCTTGGTATCAGAATGTTTGTAAAATGGTAGCAAGTCAATATTGCATTTATTGTCACACACAAGGCACAGTGAAATTGTTTCTCTACATTTGACCCATCACCTGCATGACACAGCACACACACACACACTGTGCAGGGAGCAGTGGGCAGCCGCGGTGCAGCACCCAGGGAGCAGTGTTTGGGGGATAGGTGCCTTGCTCAAGGGCACTTCAGCTGTGGATATTGAGAGGGGGAACGCTCTGTTCAGTCACCCTCCCCCCTTTTTCTCCCTCTGGTCCCGGGAATCGAACCTGCGACCCACCAAGCACAAGCCCGGCTCCCAGACCATTAGGCCACGGCTGCCCGCAAAATCACTAACCAGCTACCTGCTTAAATCACTCTGCTATGTGTTACTTGCAATGACAAAACACACGGTTGCTGGTAACATACAGCTTTGCATTACTGTTCCCTTAAACTGTGACATGAAACACCCAAGGGCATTTGGTATTGTGCCTGCCGCTTTGTTGACTATTGAAGGTACCAAACCCTGGCTGGTGAATGCCTGCTGTCAGGGATGTGTTGAGTCATGTCGCAATGAGTAACTAACACACAAACTCTCTCTGTTCACTTTCTCTCTCTCTCTGCCTACCATCAACACATATAAAACGCTATCCCTGAAAACACCCACACACACATACAGACACGCAGAAATGCGTTGCTCATTTAAACAAAAGAGATTAGCGGCTGGAATGTTTTGAGGTTTTATATCAAGTCAAAGCAGTTATTAACATGCAATGCATAGCAAACCATCTGCTGCAACAATATTTCTCGGATCGGACCTTCCATGTATGTGTATGAGACATTATGTCATACATTAGCAGAAACATCATCAATACTTATTCCGGAATGAAAGGGAAGTATGTAAACATTATTGTAGATTTTAACCTTGGATCGCTTCACCAGCCAAGTGCGGTGATTGAAGTCAAAGCCGTGACCCTTGAACGTTGGTCATACGTGAAGGGGAAAAGGGGCTTTGCTCTCCCGGCGTTGCACGGCAGCGAGATTTGACCTCATTGATTGCTCAGTCCCAGGGAAAAGCTGCCTTAGGTCTGTCAGTTTAAATGCCAAACAGAGACACAAGATAGCAATAAGCACTGCAAACAGAGGAGGCAATGATTGCATGTGGTGCGCAGACGCCGCAATCGTAATTTGAGTTCAGGACTCAAAGCAATGGCCGCAGAATGGAAACGTTCTGTACGCGATCCTTACCGATGCTAAACACCGGCCCTGTGTGATGGCATTAAAAGTGAGAGAGTGCGCTTTTTACAAAGTAATTAACCATCAAACCGACGTGGCCTCAGATCCCTCATCAATATTTGAACATGTCACAGTATTCAACGAGACATCCTGGCAGCACAACGTTTATTTACAGCTCTCCTGACCAAAGTGGACTGCTGGCCAGAGCGATGGGAATGTAATGGAGGGGGGACTGAACGGACCCTGTACGTCATGTGTGTGTGCACATGTGCATACAAGGCCCAGTTAGTTATTTGCAGAGGGAATGAAGAGGTTTTTAACCAGGACCTCTGAGCCCGGCCGTCCTCAGTCTCTGGTGGTTCTGAGAGGGGGTTTAGTTCCATATGCTGGGCAGGTTCTCCAGGATCCTGCGCCGATGAGATGGGTTCAAGACCCCGGCGGCGCGCAAATCCTCCTCTGTGATGCCACTATGCAGAAAAACAAGAAAGACCGGAGATTGAAACGCAGTCAACATCAGGTGGCAAGGAAGTATCGTTTTCTTATCTTGTCAAGTCCAAGGCAGAAATACAACTCAGCAATTGTACATTCATCTATATACAGAATTAATGTTTTAATAGTTTTTCTAAACAATGTTGGGGTATTACAGTTATTATATTATCTGTTACATGAATCAACTGCAGGGCAGGAACGCGCAATGCGCATGAGCAGTACTTAGCTTATCTCGCTGAGGAGAACCAGATGTTTTAGGGAATAAAATGAGGGTCCAATACATCAAAAAGGACCGATTCAGCATACCAAAGCAACATGAAACCTCTGCTACGTGTCGTACTTACTTAAGCATTTCTGATGGACTTCTGATGCACAATTCTAGTGTAGAACACCATAGCGGACTATCTGGCAATGTCATACACGGAGAGATACAGTACAGATCTACTGGAGGTACAGTGGATATACATATTCTCCTACTGTATTTGGAGACCACATTATGCAAAGGTTGAATAATTCATTTGACATCCTGTTTAGCAATGAATACCTATAGCCTTCCTTTTTAACATAAGCATGTACAAATAGGTCACATATCTGAGCTGTCACTATACATGTTGCCACTATACATGTTGCAATCAGATCCTCATGGTGACTTGATGAAGACATTCTTTATTTAGCCTGACTTCCTGTCCTAACGTTCTTACATCATAATGTGTGCAGACCTTTCACATTGTTGACATTGTCTGTGTCACTTCAACATCCTTTATATTGCAAACGAGTGGCTTAGCTGTGGCTGATATGCCTTGTGTCTCATATAGCGTCGCTGTGTTTTGGTTTGTCTGGCTAAGTAGTTTTCTCAAAGTGTGCCTACAAACTAACAAATCCACAAGTTTGATTCTGTTTTTCCACCCCACTGCGCATGCTGCTCACTGAGACGCACAGATACAAATATGTCCGGTACATAGTTCAGCTGTGTTTCAGGCAGTGGGACAGTTCTGAATTCACAGCAACATTTCAATACGTGGCAAGTGTACGTGCAGGAGGGGGATGCTTTTTAACTAGCTGGAATGCAGCCTAATCATTTTCTTCTGAATCGGCTCAGTTCCCGGTTGTGTGAGTGGAAATGTTTACTGAAACTCAACTCAACGCAAATATCGCCTTCCCCCCCTGAGCCAGCCACTGCAAGCGGTGGGTTGAATCAATACAAAACGAAACATTCAAAGACTGGCAAACCTACACCCATTCATTGCTATTCATCGATATGCACACTAATGCTTGTGACAACATCCACATATTCGAGTCCCGCCTTGTCCAGGAAGCAATTGACTTCCAAATATGGGCACAGCCTTATCCTGTTGAAATCAGATTAAATAACTACCGGTAAGTGTGTTGCTTTCTCAGGAGCTCTTTTCACACCGTAATTCCATTTGCAGGCTAAAACTGGTTAGATTGCTCTGATTCCACACACGCACTCTGCAGACTGTAGCGCCTCTTGCTACATCATAACTGAACCCCCCTCTGCATAATATCTTATCCATACCGGTTTTTCCTTTTTTTAAGAGGCTTACAACAGGCTCAAGGCCAGACTGATCTGCAGACAGCAACAGAGTTTGAACTTGTGAGATCAGGCTAATAAACACCGTCCCTGACTCTGCCCCCGTCCACACGAAGCCAAAACGGGCGAAA
>JAOTIX010000002.1:8860820-8870848 GCA_027123715.1 Gaidropsarus macrophthalmus
GTATAACAACCGGACCGTCTTGGACAAAAACGAAGAAAAAAAAAAATAAAAATTGTAGAAGACAAATTAGCATTCAAATCAACAAATAGGTTAATGATCAGATTCTTTTTTTTATTATTTAACTGCATGGTATTGTATAGGGTTGCAGATTGACATAGCTCACGGTTCTTAAGTTATTGTACCATTCGGAGCTTGATAGCTGCCACATTTTTCATTGTTGTAAGGTAATATTGCTTGCGATTACTCATTGTTTACTGCAAGGGTGACATCTGAGCATTGATATTATTGGTTGCTCTTTCACTTTAATGGTCAGCTGGGACTATGAGAATGTCTCCAAAATATGATGGTTTTTCTGAGCCAATTCAGTTTCCTTGTGGCAAAAGGTTTAATTTGTAGTTCATTGTTACTTAAACTAAGCCTTTACACAAAATATGACTTTAGGGACCATACTTTTCAAGAAGAAACTCGTTAAAATGAATTTCAAGGGAATAACTACAGTGAGTTTGTTTGGACAAGTGACACACATTCATGAGTCTAAGTGTAAGCAGTTCGCCACCAGAGGATGCTACAATGCTTGAAGTGATGATGCCTGATGTGAAAAATGGATGGCAATTTTTATTTTTTTTGTCAAAGGGAAAGTCCCCAACAACATTAACTGTAGTCCTAACCTCAAAACTACGTTTGACTATGTCAACTAGAGGCTGTGTTGATAAATTGATCATAAACCCATACCAACACTTGATAGTCACACAGGCATTCCTATGACAGCCCAACATTGTTAGAGCGCCAGTGTCTAGTCACCATTGTAATTTATCCCTGCTCTCCATGATATTAATGCTTGTGTTTCACTTGTGTTACACTTCTGGCAGTAACAGGCAGCATGCCCTCGCCGTGAAGGAATTCAATGGTTAACACCGATGCCTTGCTTGTTCACTGACGTTGTGCACAGAATCAAGCCACATTTCTTGTAAAAAAAATTAAAAAAAAGGAAATTAGTCAATCAACTAGTTTTGTAGAGCTGGTAGATAAGAGTCTCCGCTAAACACGTACTAACACTCGCTTTAAATTACGAAAAGTGCAGAGAAGTTGAATTGCAGCCTTTATTGCTAACGCCTTTTGCGACTGTTGGTTTTACGTGTTTATTTATTCTGTAACTCAAAACAACTGAATAACTGTCTCGCTTGACCAAAATTACATATACTGGCACGCATGTTGAAAGTTACTTAATTTGTGTGTGTGTGTATGTGTGTATGCCTGTTTGGACACTACTTAAAGACAACCCGTAGGTCTGGCTGTGTGTGTTTGTTTATATCCCGAATTCCACACGGCTTGGAGGTCTTTTCGCAGTGTGTGCAGTCAATAAGGCAGTTTACAGTCACAGACTACACACATGCACCCTTGTTTCTAGACACAGTATCACAATACCTATTAGCCATATCGCATTTAAACACAGTTGTGCATTTGTTGTAGGTTGTTTTAAAACTATAAACATTTAAAAGTTTTAAAAAAATGTAAAGTATTTAACTACATCGAACAACACGTTCTAATCTTAGCAGAATTCGCTATTACTTGTCACTGATTGCTCTGTGCTCTTCTGACTTGTCTGTCCATATAAAATATGCTGTCTACTTGTGTTTAGCAACGTTTGTGTGAATAATGTACTATGACTATCTGCTGTATGAAAAGGAGAGGTAAATAAAAACACCCCAGTGTAGGTCTGTGGTATAAAATAAAGATCTTTCACCAATGTTCATGTATCCTGCTTTTTTACATGCAAGAGAGAATTTAAACTGGGCAAAGACTTGTCACTGTTAATCATTATTATGTATGCCTAAACTAATGTATACTCAGAATTAAGATAGATAAAATGTTTCTTATAATTGGATATGCTTTTCAGTGAAACATTACTTTTGATTGCCCTTATCTCAGAATTGGGGATCTCAGTATACTCAGAATACTGTTCATAATAGAAAGATAGGCTATGAGTTATTTAGCTTCAAGTTGATATAAGAGTTAATATAGAGTTGAAGAGCGCAAGCTTTATCAATGGAACATCCGTTCCCTCCTTTTTAATTCTACGTTGAGGTAGGTGTGTGGCCACTCGTGTAATTGACAGGCAAAACTGATTCCCCGAACCAATCACGGAAGAGGTGCTCTGATTCGTCACAAATGATCAGGGATATGTATATAAATAAATATTATAAATATTACCTACAACTCCTGGGATGTTAATGACTATTATCAGTTACCTGATACGCAGCGCATATATTCGTGTTTGTAATATAAAAACAGGGGCGAGACCGATCTGGTTTCGGGGGCGAGCCCTGTCTTTCTGCCCCACCTGCGTAACTCACCTGTGTGGCCCCGGAAGTATAGTGACGCACGTTCTGCGGGAACGCAGGCTGCCAGAGGAATTCATCCGCAAAAGAATCTCACTCGGCTGGACTGTCCACTCGTCAGTGTCCTATATAACTACAGGAAAGAAGCATTTTATCGACTGAAACAGCACGGAGCTAAACTTGTTGCCGCATTGGACCGTTTTTTAACTGCCTAATTAACTTTTAACGCTAGAAGAAGAGATGTCTCGGAGCGACAGTATTTTACCCGACGAAGAGGTTTTTTCTCAATTCAGAAAACATTGTTCATCAACGGATGGCTGGAACATAAAGTATGACAAAAACAAAATGAAAGTTTGGGTCGAAGTTAAGAAACAAGTAAAAGGAACAAAAAATGCTCCAAAAATTCACATGATTAAGGTTGGTAGTACGATTGAATTACATTGCCTTTCTATACGCTTTATAGCATATACCATTGGCACATTTGACGTTTACCATTGAATGTGTGCTTGATTGTGTCTGTAGTGTAAGATGACAGTACCGGATGTGTCCGCCGCCACCATGTACGATGTCATTCACGATGGTCCCTACCGAGGCACTTGGGACCTTACCATGCTGGAGAGCTATGACATCGCCCGTCTCTCAGGCAATGCTGACATTGGCTATTACGCATGTGAGTACAGCACATCCGAGCTCACTATCAATGTACTGTAGAGTTGTTTTGTGTCACAGTTGTATCACAGCAAACATTTATAGTTTACTCAATGTTAAACCTGCCAAAACCCTGAGATGTTCCGGCATTCACACGTGCTTGTGAGATCAGCCAGTGTGATGGGAGAGTTGCCATTGTTCCATCGTAATCAAATGTGCCCATCTAAATGCTTTGTGCCACAGTCAGGTTTTTCATGTTCTTCTTGTAATACGGTGGTGCACTTCAGTGCTACAATCTAACTATCCTGACAAGTTTAACCCCTTAGGGAGCAAGGTTGAGTTGTTTGTGCCTTGTTTAGCCACAGGATTCACGGTTAAAACAAGGGTGTTTGTTTGTGTCTCCTAAGGCTACTGTAGACTATCTTTTAGAGCATCGGCTGCTTAATCAGCCACCGACTTTAGATATTGAACAAATGAGCCTAACCCCTTCTGATTCATTTCCTTCTATATATTTTAGGGGCCTGTCCGTCCCCTCTGAAGAACAGAGATGTAGTCACACTACGATCGTGGCAGGTCACAGACAAGGACTACGTTATCGTCAACTTCTCTGTCAAACATCCGGTACGTCGCACCTCCTTGACATACAACCGTCCAGCCTATAGCACTGTAGCTAGCTGCTCTTAGCTTACTGTAGCTCACGAGTGGTGGGAAGACAAGTCAAGCTGAGTCATTGTATTTTGTTTTGTTTACAGAAGTACCCTCCTCAAACTGGGCTGGTGCGGGCCATCTCCATTCTGACTGGCTACCTGATCGAGCCCACAGGGCCGAATAGCTGTTCCTTCACATACCTTTCACAGGCCGACCCCAAAGGTAATCCCTTGAACAAACATTTATGCAAATTGGCGTGTTTGCCTTTTTTGGAGTCAGAGCACAATGTAATGTCTTTGTTTTTTCATTAACAGGTTCACTTCCGAAGTGGGTTGTCAACAAAGCATCTCAGATCCTGGCTCCAAAGGTATTCAGCACAGATATTCCTCTTTTTAAGTCTGTGCCTCATGACACAGTAAATGCTTAAAAGTAATATTCCCTTCTTTGAAGTCCCTTTTCCGTGTACTTGAAAGTGATGTCACGATGTGTAATTTTGTTAGTTGTTGGTCCTGGAAAGTATGAGGCGTTGTGCCTGGTTTATAATTACATTTGGCGTTTCCAGTCTCTTCAAAGACAATGGTTGCTATAGACACTAAATGCTCATGGGCTGCTCCCGCTCTGACAAAGGTAGAATGCTGGCCAGCGCTGTTCCTCACCGTGCTAGTAGAACTCGTTCACCAGGTTTCCAATCGTAAGCTATGCAGGCCAAGTAGTATCAATGTGCCTGAAACTGAGATGGCGAGGCCCTGCACAATCAAGCCAATAGATAACCATGACCCAATTTTGCTAATTATTAACAAAGCTTATCAATGCGCAGAACATGCCGCCTAGCCGTGTTCTCTCTTGTCTAGAAGACACCGGGACTGAACTGCATTGGCCCAATTCATATAGATCTAATGTGACTTTCATCTGGTCGGCTGTTGAGTAAATGCCTAGTGCTGAACCTAGGGCAAACTGTGTTTTACATTTTGGGACAGGCGTTCCAATTGTAAGTGGTTGTGTAAGCCAGTTTCGTCTTGGCCTGTGCTCGAGGTACATATCGAATGGGAATCAAGGATGGGCCAGTTTTGCTGCATGCCTTGACGTCTTCCAATGACTCCGCCCTCCCCCCAGGTCATGAAAAGTGTGCACAAGGCGGGCCAGCTCTACCCAGGGTGGAAAGCTGAGAACTGTCCGGAGCAGAAGCCCTGGTTGGTCCCGGAGCAAAACACCCTGCCCATGATGGACCCGCTGGAGCTGTCCATCCAGAGGGCAGACTCCCTGGAGAATGTGGACGAGAGCAACATGGTGGACACTGGGGAGAACGGGGACAGCAGCTGAACATTGCTCTCCCCAGAGGCAACGCCCGCAGGGGAGACCTAAACAAACAGACCCCCCCCCCCACCCCCAGTAAATCGAATACTATGGTGGAGACTTCAGTCCTCCACCTCGTTTATATTTTAACACCCGCTAACCCTGTGCACCTAAGCCATGCACTTTGATTAGCAAGTGGAAGGAAGTACTCACAGGCTGTCCAATCAGACGGATGGATGAAGAGAGATCGATCAGCCAGCCAGATCAAACCAGATTATCTGGTGTCGGTCCCCTTTAACCTCTCTTAGACTTCTAAGTTTAAGAAAGGGTCAGTCAAATGTTTAGAAGCAAGGTGCATATGAAGGGGGTTCTGGGAGGGATGGGGGGAGGCTAATTTAAGGTGTATATGATGTGATGTGTGAAATGCTGCAGTTTGAAGGAAAAGGAAGAAACTTTTTTTGTATGACAATATATTTTTATACAGCATTTTCCTCAACTGCATGAAGGCCATGTCTGAAGTCTGACTTAAACATTTTACAAAGTCATATTCAAGTGAATTATAATGTTCTGAATAGACAATGAAGGAACAGTCCTGTATGATTTGTTTATTTTTTACCTCATCAGTATCTAAACCATCTGAATTCAATGCGTTAGGACTTCAACCTTGCAAATGCACAATATGTTGGGGTTATAGGGTTACCGAAACTACAGTTATGATGGAGCAACACGCTTTTGAACTTGGGTGACGGCTGAAACTCCAGTAGAATAACAGGTTGTGCTTGTCCTGTTACACTTCATAAATGTCAGATTAAGATGTCAAAACACCTTCAGTACTTTCATGGGGGGGAAAAAAGAAACCAAGGCTTTAGTACAGTTTTAATGATGCAAGTTTGTAAAACCCCTGCATATGATCATTTAAAAATAAAAACAGAATTACACCCAGTTAGCAGAAGGAAGAGGCACGTTAATGACCATTTGTCTAGACATTTATACACAATGACTGTGCTAGGATAACACAACATGATGTAAAAATAATGCCTTTAGTTAAGGAGTCATAATTAGTTTATAATTTTATACATAATAGTTACTTAAGTTATTTTTCGTGACAAACACAATATAAAAAAAAAGATCATGGTATCTCCAGTCAGAAGTATCAGACATTGTACAGGTATTGGTTTCATATAGGTCTGCATATTCATACTTATTCTTATTGTGCAGTAATGCCACAATGCAAGTAAACCTTGCTAAACACACAGGTTGAGCCTGTCAAAGCTATGCTTGAAGTGAAATTGCATGTCAAAAACATTGTTGGCTGGAGAAACACATAAAACGTGCTTCTGTTTGCTTTGAAAGTACACACCATAGGTTTGCAGAGTACTAAGATTGATCTGTTTATAGACTGAGTGGGGAAAACGTACTTTAGGTTATGTAATGTACAGCTGTGTGTATGTGGGGGGTGAGGGGTGGGGCTGTCTATAATAGTATAGTAGTACAGATAATAGTAATTGAATGATTCTAGTTATTTTTAGATGTATGGCCGCTGTTTGGTCATTAAACAGAAGGTGAACGAAGACTAGTGCGTTGATGGAGATGAGTGCTGTTGCGTCTGTCCACCGACATGGGGCTGTAGGTTTAGTTTTGGTCGGTTGTTCGTCTTGCCGTTCTGCTGCCACCTAGTGGACAGTCCTCTCCTTCTGTCTCTGATAATCTAATAATCAAGCAAATTAAGACATTTATAAAAAACATTAGTGTCCTACAAAAGATATTATTTATGTCATTAGGCATGTAGTAGGCATCATATAGTTTTCTTTAGTTAATTAAAAGGCAAATGGCTTTGACGATTTACAAATATGGTTAAATAATGACAATTTAGCTTGGAAGCTAGATTTGTTTGTAAAATGTAAATACATAACATAATGTGTATTGAATTCAATCATTTAAACCAATCACAGCTGCTCCAGCATCTATCCAACAATGGTGAGATACAGTGATTCCCCATGCATGCAACCCAAGGCAGCAGCCACAAACACACCATTGATGGTGTGGAATTGCCTCAGGAATTGCCTCACTCCTGTCAAGTACACTTGTGAATTGTTGGGGTGGAGAATCTTAGCAAAGTGATTTGGTCTGTACAGAGCAGAGTAACCCAACAAAGACTTAAAACTCGTCAATATCAACAGTCAGTTCAACCTGTATTATATACCGTCTATTTTCCATTTGTTTAACCGGTATCTTTTACAGTCTTTGTGTTACATGAACACCAGAGCACCAATGGCCACACTTTTTTTTTTTTTTGGTACAGATTTTTACTGTAGTAAAGCTAGTGGGATACAAAAATGTAATTGTTGGTTTTAGGACTGCTTCTAAAGGTGGCTTTCGAAGCTGGCTCTGATTCCACAAGAACGGATTAATACTCACTGTAAGGGAAGAAGCGGACTCGCATCAAGATTTCCCGCGCGGTCTTCAGAATTTCTACGGCCTTTGGTAAGATAAAGAAACATGGGTCAACAAAAATCCTAGATGTTTAGCATGCTTTAGTCCCAAAACATCCGCACTACTGTATTTATATTCACCCTCGAGTGTTCAATGTCTTGAAAGTCCACCTCATTGACAGACAAAACCTGGTCTCCCTCTTGTAGTCCTGCTCGGTGAGCATCCGAGTCTGGGACCACCTGTCAATCAAACACACGCATTCAAGAGAGGCACAACGCATGGAGAGACAAATCTATTTCACAAAACGGCTGCATAGTAACCTTTGATATGAATATCCCAAGCTGGGAGGCCTTTCCGCCGCGGATGTTGAAGCCAAGCTGAGCACCTGGAGGCTTCTTCAATACAACGGTGCGTGGTAGGAACTGGGTGAGCTCATTGTTGTAGTCCGGGTGCTGGATCCTCTTCAGTGGAAACACGGAAAAAGTTTGTCAAAAAGTCATCCATTTCACAGCTATGCAGCATATGGTGTACATTGGTGCGTCTTATTGTAAACACAGACCTGCCATCTACTCGCACCACTGTCATTTGTATTATGTACGAGGTCGACAGAAGCAAGTGTTAAGAAATCCATACATTATATACATATCAGCCAAGTCTGACCTCTTGAGGGGCGATCCATGCTGGTGGGTTCTCGTAAGATGGGAGGAACACTACTGGGAGTTGGTAATCATCGTAGGGAATCTTCTGGTCCATGTTTGTATGCAATCTTTAGGAAAACAGGCCATGTTGGCAAGATGTTAAGACGTTTCACGGTGAACTTCAAGCAACCACCTGACAGCTCTCATAAAATGTATTAGGCTGCAGAACAAGTCAAAACACCTGCAAGCTAGCTAGACTTCATTTCCCGTTGCTAACTGACTGGCTACCTCTAGAAGACTGTGACAACATCAACATTGGTTGGTCGTATTGTAAACAAGCAATCTCGGCAACGTGTAACGTGTATTGGAACATGCCATATTCAACACCAAATAATTTGCCAATATTGTTAAGAGGTTGCTAATAAATATTACCAGATTGGTTGAAGCTCGATAGCAAGTCGAGCTAAGTCTTCTTTAAGCCACGCCTTGCGCATGCGTATTCCGTGCGTAACAAGCGCCTGCAGAAACCGTAGTAACGAGTGATTTATGAGTGAAAACGTCATTTCTACCAAATATAGAAAAACTTGCATACGAAAAACATTTTACTTAAATAAGTGACACACGACATTTTTTTGGCAGGTTGATACGAAATAATTAGTTGACATCGGGTATGGCATATACGATATAGAATATGGTTACTTTGTTTATAGTCTGGTATAGTATAGTCTACTCTAAATACATGTGGCATGAATGTAGACCATAATTAAACCTTTTTTTCCCTCATAAATTACAATTCATGTGAATCTTTTCCCACACCCCTCCCACTTGTCATTCTCGGGGTAGACTCATTCAAACCTGGAGCCATTCACATTCGGTCCATGCACGTTGAGAACCACACGCCAAAAGATAACGTTAAGTGATGGTTCCTTCATTGTACATTAAGTAGATGAAACGCTCTTAAACAGGACACCTGTGCACTGAAATAATATTAAGGTAAGAAAACGTTTATTAATTGAATGTCTATATGGAACAATTCATGGATGCACAGATGGACGGGTATTGAGTCTATGTTGTTGTATTAGTCCAAATGTAGTGTCTGAACTCTCTCTGGAATCGAATGCTTTAGAAGACAAGGACACAAAACAAGAAAAACAAGGTTACGTTTTTTTGTCTTAATTGTTTTTGTTGTAAAATTAAGCTGTGTGAAGTTCCAAGTGACAGCATGCAATACACTGGCAATATAAACCAATAGCCGCATTCCAGAGAATATACAGTAAAACATGGCAATTAAGATCCCATAGCTGGTGTATAAGGGCAAAGGGGAAGGATAAGGACAATGCAAAAAAACAATAAAAAACATAAATGCTACATATTGAATTGGTACGGTTCATTAAGGTATGACCAGAGCATGTTTAAAAGTGCTCATGTGATCAAACCGTTTAATACAATTTCTGTTTGTGGTGGTGAAGTATCACGGCCCGGGGGGAAAACTGTTTGCCTGTGACATGTTTGTACTTGAGGGACACACATTATATGTGCCCCACGCAATGCCATAAACAATAGATTCTTGTAGTTGTGGAAAGCTAGCCAAGAGTTCAGAGGTGTGGTGTGGCAACACCTGTCAGCTTGTCATTTGAGCTTTTACGGAAAACAAAAACGCAAGCCACTGACAGCTATTTGTCACTTTCAACGGTAAGAGAGAATATTAAAGGGTGCCTTTATTTTTTTATTTTTCCTTTCACGAGAAGTTGACCCAAAGCTATTCGAAGCATCCACCGCTGTTTAACAACTACATTTGTTTTGGCAAGAAGATAGAAGTAGAGGCCTGTTCCTTTCCCATGCGGGAGAGCACGTCTGGAGCGGGGATGTCACCGAACGCGCTCTGGAAGGCTTCAATAGTGTGACGTCACCCTCAGGCCCCTCTATACAATAACCCACGCTCCTTCAACCACCACATCATCCCACAGCAATAACAAAAAGTATAACACAGCAGCTCACAATATTGAAAGGCAGAAACTACATGAATACA
>JAOTIX010000002.1:8931019-8942067 GCA_027123715.1 Gaidropsarus macrophthalmus
CACCCCCCCCCCCCCTTGGGGTGGGGGTGTGTGTGTGGGTGGGTGTGTGTGTGTGTGTGTGTGGGGGGGGGTTGTGTGGGGGGGGGGGGCGTGGAACTCACAGGAGACATTGCTCTGCAATGAGAAAGGCTTTACAGCACTAGAACTGTTTACATTCCTGGCTGGGATAAAAAAGCAGCAGGAGAGGTGGGGGTTCGGGGTGGGGGCTGGTGGGCGTGGTCGGGTTAGAGACAGGTCACATGATTGGGAGGTGAACCGCTTGATCCTTCTGCTGACGTTCCCCTGAATACACTCCCTCCTGATTTTCATGCAAGGGCCGCACTTTATGTTAGCCTGGACCTACATGCACTTAGAATGGACAACATGGAGCAACACACCGAGAGACACACACACGCACACATATACAATCACACACACAGAAACACAAACGTTTTCCCACTGCCAATAACACAATAAAGCGCCCTGGGTTGTCCGACGAGCACAGTTGGGATTCTGGATCCTTTTCATGCGGCCGGCTTTCCACCTTATTGTCGGGTCAGAGGCTGGAAGGAAGTGACATCAAACGGCCCCTGAATGTCATGTTAGGGGTCTGTGTTTTTCCCCTCGCGGTGTGTATCCTTTTGATGAATTAGCTGGGGGAGCTGTTAAAAATCTGTCTGCGGCAGAGCTGGGGCTGACAGACAGGAATGCTGTCTGTGTGTGTGTGTGTGTGTGTGTGTCTGTGTGTGTCTGTGTCTATGTATGTGTGTGTGTGTGCGTGTGTGTCCCTCTGTATGTCTGTGTGTGTGTGTGTTCGTCCCTGTATGTCTGTGTTTGTGTGTGTGTCCCTGTATGTGTGTGTATGTGTGTGTGTGTGTGTCCCTCTGTATGTGTGTGTGTGTCTGTGCCTATATATGTCTGTTTGTGTGTGTGTGTGTCCCTGTTTGTCTGTGTGTGTGTGTCTGTGTCTATGTACGTGTGTGTGTGTGTGTGTATATGTGTGAAGAGAGGGCATGGAGCAGTGCGGGCGTGGGGGGTGGGGGAGGACTCGCAGCAGCAGAGAAAGGGCTGTAGCGTTGTAAAGATTGGGTCTTGGACGACCTCCAGCACCGCGCGTCCCACTCCTGGTGGTTTTGATGGGACACATGCTCCCTCTTTGCAGACGGAAGACCGTGGCGGTTGTTAGCCAAGGGAGGAAATGAGAGGGGGGGTTGTTTTTTTTTCGGACGCCGCTTCCTACGGGAATAGAAGCAGGAGATCATCCGCGTGGGCGGGCAAAAGTCTTTTTTTTTTCCCGCCCCCGGTCGGTGGTGATGGTGATGATGATGATGATGATGAAGAGGGGAAAAAGTGTTTCTGACAGCTGGAAGCTGTTCTGCATCACAAGCCCCCCCCCCCAACCCCCCACCCCCCCAGCCTGAGATAAAGCAACACCGCGGCCCGCTTCTCTGGGACTGCCTCTTCAAGTATGTTTTCCTGCAGCGCGCCAGCGAGAGAGAGAGAAAGGGTGAGAAGGAGAGACAGAGACACAGGGAGAGGGAGAGCCCCCTCTGTCGCAGGGCCATTTTCTTCCTAGCCGCCATGTTCACCGTGAACATATCTTCCTCCATGCCGCTGGTGAGGACTTTGCCCGAACGCACAGTTCGGAAATACAAGCACAACAACCGAAGGTAACCATGGCGACCCGTGTGGCTGGCCGAGAGAGAGAGAGGGGGGTGGGGTGGGGGAGGCGGTGTAAGACAGTCAAGATGGAGTTTCTTTTGTCTTGTCCTGTGGTTTAAAGTGCGTTGTTTGTACAAATTCTTTAATCTATCTTTCTATTCGCCACCTTTACCTTTTTTTTGCAGGGGGTATTATTGAAACTTGAAACATGGAAGAATAGTTGGAGTAAACAAAGTACTTTGTTAAGTTACAATAAAAATAGAACTTGTATTTCCCCAATCTTACACTTATTTTCAAAATGTCCTCTAGTTATATAGCTGCACCGCTTACATGCTGCCTTTCTTTTTACAAGGAATCAATATTATTTCAGCACCATATAAAGGCTTTTTTACCTCAAAAGGTTTTCCACTCTCCATGCTAGCACCATCCCACTTCAGAAGTAGCTCGTTATTCACCGTGGCAAAGTCATTTCAAACTTTCTGCGTCTCTTCAGCTTACTTTAGGTTTCCTGGTACGTGTGCTCATAAGCAGGCTGCACAACTCTCTACATTGCCGTTGAGGCTTCCACTGATTGGAAAGGTGGTCTAAACTGCAGCACAGGGCCATTAGACACAAAACAGGGATTGTTTCTGAGTACTGCCAGTGAAGACCAATAATGGAAACCACGCAGTGTTGTCTGAATGCTTTCCTGTGTGTGTGTTTGTGTGTGGGTCTCTGTGTATGTGTGTGTGTTGTTGAGTGTTTTTGTGTGTGTGTTTGTGTGTGTATTTGCATGTGTGTGGGTTTGTGTCCCAGGTTGTACCTGTGTTCTCAGAAGGCTGTTGATGGCCTATAGCTCTGGGTTTGGAAGGTCTTGCATCCTCTGGAGACCCAGGCGGACTGAATAATAATTTTTGTTATTTAATAGCAATATGCATCGCTGCAGCATTATTCTGCTTGTTGGTTCCAGGTAAACTTGTTTTTGCGCTAATGCTATTTCTGAAGGTTGTTGTGCTTGCTGCGATAAACATGTCACTAATGTAGATGTTTAAGGTGAAAGTATTGTTTGCTTGATGTATTTCTTCTTGCCTCATGAATGGCACATGACCTAGATTCCTGGTCATCGCACACAGAGTAAACAAAATACAATGCATTCACAAGCACGCGGTTTAACTCACCTGCCTTCCTGTCCTCCTCTGTCCACCCCCTCCCCTTTTTCTATGTCTCGTCCGCCCTGTCTTACCTGTTTTTTCTATGTCTCTCCCTCCCTGTCTGTCTCTCTGTCTCTCGCCCCGTCTCCCCCCCTCTGTCCCGCCCCTCCTCCGTCTTCCTGTCCTGTGCTCTCAGTCCCGCCCCGCGTCCTGACGTTGTCGCTCTGTTTGGCAGGGAGCCACGGAAGGTGCTGTTGCACAAGGGCTCCACAGGGCTGGGCTTCAACATAGTGGGCGGCGAGGATGGCGAGGGCATCTTCGTGTCCTTCATCCTGGCGGGCGGGCCGGCCGACCTCAGCGGCGAGCTGCGGCGGGGCGATCGCATCCTCTCAGTACGTCCCTTTTTTTTTAACAGCGGGTGGGGCTGACTTCAAGTGCGTCCGTGCATTCGTCTGAAGGAGGGACCGGCCCGACGGACGCAGTGACATCAACAGGTGGCCGGAGGGGGAGGGGCTTGAGTCTGGCTCAGGGGCGGCCCGCAGGTCACGCAGCGCACCTTTTGGGGATCGGACACGGCACTTTTCTCTGGCTGGGAATCTACACTATCCTGCCACCTCAATGCGTCCAAGAGCATCTCTGTCTCTCTGTCTCTCTATCTCTCTCTCTATCTCTCTCTCTCTATATATATATATATATATATATCTCCTCTTCTCAGTGGTCGCCACTTGCCACTTGCATACATGTAATACACTGCATTATTTTCCTTGAAAAATTACAGGAACCCAATCAGCATTAGCACTCATCCGCGCGCCCCCCTTGAGACTAAACACTCCTTTATTTTCTTTTTTTATTCCTTTATAGTAATTTTTGGAGGATTCAGATGTTCCTTCATAGCAGGGCTGGAGGGCTTCCTCCTTTAATTGAAATTAAATTCTCAACACGGAGGCCCGCTGGAGGATTGACTTCGCTCTCTACTACTAAACTATCGAGTTTGTGGTTTTTTGGGGTTTTCTTTCGCCGTCCTCCTACCATGATTGGCCTGCCCGCTTAGAGGTTCTCATCTGTTTCTGAGCACTGAGAGGACTTCTTTGTTACAGGTGAACGGGGTGAACCTGCGGAATGCGACCCACGAGCAGGCGGCCGCCGCTTTGAAGCGGGCGGGGCAGACTGTCACTATTATTGCTCAGTATCGTCCTGAAGGTAGGGAGCCCTCCAAAGTATACAAAGAATGACTGTATTTCACTGTTGGTTGGTTGTTGTCAAACATGCACATGTTTGTTTGTGATTAGTGGAGAATATTTTCACATTTGCATCAAATAAGTACATTATGGATTAACTCAGTTGAACTGTTTGGATGTTGTTTGACAAGAGCAAATTATTATAATGTATTTTTTTCGTTGGACTGTACATTTAGTTTTTTACAGATTGGGCATGTGGTTCGAAGTGCAGCAAAAATTAAACCAAATGCAGAAAGCAAAATCAATCAAGGATTCTAAAAAACGAATACAAAAAAGAATACAACTGAAAACGTTACGTAATAACAACGTTATTACGCTACGTTTATAACATGTACCTGGTCGGTCGAAAATGAGGACAATGTCGCTGATAGGCCCATTCTGAGATGTATTCATGTTCAGGGGCGGTACCTTTATTAGCAGTCTGAAGGGTCGGGCAAACTGCAAGGCGGGCAAACGAAACGCTGTTGTCTTCCGTTGACGAAAGCAGGCGCTCTCTCTCCCTGTAACAGTGTATGTCCGGGACAAGGAGTTAGCGACAGAGGAGACTAGGAAACGAGTGACGCGGATAGTAGAATACTGTTTACATTATTGCATGGGAGTGACGTTTAATAGAGTCGACATTAACAAAGGTGGAAAAAAGTTTCAACTCCTCGCAACCAATGCGGATGGGGGATGGGCTTGGATACAACAAGCAGCAGGGCAGAAGCGGCATGAATTCTCTAATGGCTCGGTGAAGAAACGACCGCCGGCTTTGAATGCGATAGAAGTCCTAGCCCCTCTACAGTAAGGTGAGACCGTGTTTACCTGTTTGCTAGGCTGCGAACATACGTTCAATGGCAAACTGTTGGGCTATAGGCTTCATTGTTGTGTGTACGTTTTTGGATTAGGTTCATGACTACTGTATTGAGCTACTATTCTTAGCTGTTGGACTGACCCAATGACGGAAAATGTCTTTGCTCCGACGCTGAGCATTCTTAACGCTTCACTGATGCACAACTAATATGTGTGTGTTTTAATCCGTTGTGTTCGTTAAACCCTGTTAAAGTGGGTTGGAAATGGGGTCACGGGCAACTTCGATCAGTTTCAGCCTCGATGATGTTTCACGAAGGCTAGTCAAAATGATGGTTCATCAGGTTGATACATTCGTTTAATAGTTCAGTACACTTGTCGTCATTCTCTCAAGTCCGAGGGGTTGTTAAAGATAGTTGGATGAAAACAGGTGTGTGTGTGTGTGTGTGTGTGTGTGTGTGTGTGTGTGTGTGTGTGTGTGTGTGTGTGTGTGTGTGGACGGACACAAAAAGATTTCTGTTTATTCAACAAGTGAAATCAACACTTTTGACATTTGATTGGCTCTTGTGTATTCCTGTACCAGAGTATTAATAGGTTTATTGAGTTACACAAATAATTCTTTGTACACAACACTTTAAAATGTATTTGTAATATGTGAATGTCATATTATAATGTGGTGCCTTAACGGTGGAGAATCAAAGGGTATGGGTATTTGGGTATGGTATGTGTATTTGGGTTATAACACAAATGTGAAGTATGCTTTTTAGCACATATTCCCAATCCCATGTGACAATACACCATTGGGTTTATAGTTTCAATGTTACCTGAAGAAGGTTGGGTTACCCAAGTGGTTCTGGGTTTTCATTTACGAGCTGAAGCTAACAAACTGGTGGTTGTGGATGGGTGGGATGTGGGTGGGCAGCCCCTCAGCCTGGGCCCATGCAGACGACTAGGTATGCAACAAAGCTGCTGTACATAACGCTTCATTCATATCCATGTGAGTCCACGCAGTCTCTCTCAATGCCCACTAATCAAGTAACATCTTGCGCTACAACGCATTCATTTTTGAAAGGAGCCTTTGTTCCTGCTACCAAACCGTTCTGTTTTTCCCCCCTTAGACACTGTGCCGTCTTTGTGGGGACAGTGAAGGACACTTTTCTGATCTGTTTGTGGCACGGCAGATAATGCTTAACCAGCCCTAACAGATGAGTCAAGAGTCTCTGGCAAATTATTAACTTCCAGAGTCCCCACTTGTGCCTTTAGATCCCTGGCCCAGGGTCTCTGCTGGCCCGGCGGCAGTGGTGGTGGGGGGGTACAATCAGGAGAGACACCTGTCTGTGTGTGTGTACGTGCGCAATGGGAACACAGTGGTTCTTCTTTTGTGTTGGCTGTGCATGCTTTGCACTAACGTTGGGCTGGCTGCCCGGACAGAGCACACTCTAGGGGCCCCGTGACTCGGGCCGTCAGGGCAGATTTCTCGGATGAAGTGCCAGTGATTAAGGACTACATGTGGTCACCGCGGAGCGCAGAGCCTTCCGGCAGGGGGGGTCCTTCCTGTCCTCGCCGGGCTCACTGGAGCATCACCAGAAGCTGTAACTCCTCAGAGACTTCCGGGGCCGGGGGTGAATGGGAGAGATGGAAGAGATGGGGAGTGTGGTTCACTGTTTTTAAAATGGGCTGTAATTACGGCAGAAACCCCATTCACTTTAGAAATGAGAGAAGCCCGAGCACGCAGGCGGAAATGCCAGACCTCCAAGGCCAATTCAAGTGCAACTCGAGAGTCAGGGCTAGTTTTAAGCAGGTGAAGGAATGAACACGTGTATTGTTAAATGAAAGCTGATCGTAATGACGGCGTTGCCCCTGCATGCATCCCTGCAGTGGCACGGCCCTGTTACAGGATTACTAGCACCACTGGAAGCAACCATGCACATTTTAAAGTATATATTCATGAGGAATAATGTTCGACAACCTAAACACTGTTTTCTGTGAAGCATATACATATATTTTATACCCCACTCAATTCTAACATGACTATGTTTCGGAAAATATTGTGGCAAAATACTGACCGTAAAGCATTGTTCTTCTATAGCGTCGCCCAAAATCGATACTGTGCACGTTAACATCAGCTCCATGGACACCCTCCATGGAAACACGGTGCACCTCAGCACGTGCACACACCTTAAGCACCACAGGAAATTGTGGGGAAAACACTGCAGTAAGTCCCCACAGAGAACTCAACGCCACAGGTGTTAATCTAATGAAAAAGAATAGAGAAAGCGAGTTGAGGAAGGTAAGCCATGCGTTTATCTTTTCCTTCCCAGTTTGGTTGCTTGTTTTTGTTGTTGCTGGATGTTAATCTTAAACGGTCTCAGGAACCGTACCGCTCGTGTTTCTTGATTTACATTTCTGCTGTGAGCGGTGCATCAGTAACCAGCATTCAAACCAGCATGTAAAGGAGCTAGCACAAAAAAGTTCAATCTCTATTGCTGTGAAGAAGCCCGGAATTGAAAATAGCCTAGCCATTTACACCATAGCAGTCATGCTTTGGAAAAATAATACATTTTACAAGATTGACCACATGATAGTTTAAACTGAAAGAGCTTTGGTCACGGTCTCACCTCCTATTTATACACAACACCACCCACGCTACTTGCATACCTGCCGTGTTGCGTAACTAGAACGGACACAAGTGGCGGCGGCCCCGCAAAAGGGCCTCCCAAGTCCCAACTAATGAGGACACGCGGCGAAATAAACGAAGTGACCCAGTTTCTATTTTTTCTGTCCCTTTGGTCACTCTTAAGTATTGTTAGGCTAGTGGGATTCTCTCCTGGTTGTTCTAATCTATCTGAGAACCCAAGGGTTTGTGTGTGTGTGGGTGTGTGTCCCGCCAGTGATCCGCCAGTCTTCATGTTCACGTCTAGAATGGCTTTAGGAGTCCCCTCTGTCCGTCCCCCACCCCCCGGTATCGGGTTCTCCCTAAATCCCCTAGGTGAGCCCCACTGGCTACTGACCCAGGAGTACAGCTGCTACTGCCACAGGGCCCTGTCCAGTGTTCTTCCACAGGAGCCTTGTCTCGGGGTGCTCGTCGTCACACTCGCCAGAAAGTGGCCACGCCCGATCTAACACGACCCTCAGATGTACACAGGTTAGCGCTGTATTGATCTAGACTCCCTGTGCTGTCTTGCACTCTCCTGGCGGTTTAACTCCGTGATTGTTGTGTTAATGAATAAGGCCAGGTTTAGGTATTGGTTGGAAGATGGTCACGATTAGGGTTTCTGGAGTGAAGGTCATGACAAGGATCTGCTGGTCGGGTTGAACAATGCATTGTGTGGGGGGAAAAACCCCCACCAAGGAAGGAGTCTGTGTTATTGCATCTGTTCAACTTGCAGCGCTGCCCTCTCTCCCACCAGCGGTGAAGCCAACTGTTTGCCCGTGTCCCGTTGCCCTTGCGGAGCAGGAGATTGAGCCGGAACTGTCCACGGTTTTCAACCACTCATTTATCCTCCTGTCAGCACACCCCACCTTTCCCTCCGCAGCCTCCTCTACACCGTTCCTTTATTCTTCCTGTTACTGGAGAGTGCGTCTGGCTGCTTCCGCATACAGGCCTTGCCCTCATGATCGCACGAGGGCGTTGCTAGTGGTTACTGTCATTCAGGTGGTGTCGTGTTACCTCACATTGTCGTCCTGCACTGCCGTATTGTTAACGCCTTCCAGCGGGGCGGGAGGGGTGGTGGTGGGGGTGGTGGTGGTGGTGGTGGTGAGGCGGGGTTTCTGTTTGCGTTGAATCCACGTCAGGTTTCGCTCCGGGAACGTTATCTGGCCGGGCGGCTGGGGCGGAAGCTTGTTCTCCCACACCTGGTACACACCGAGCGGCTTCCTCGGCCTCCATTCCACGCGGGGTATGGTATGCGTCTTGAGGCTACTGGCCGGGCCCCAGAGCATGATCGCTGTTGGACTTTGAACGGTGTCTTGTGCGTTGGAACTGGAGCAGGAGCAGGTTGCTAGCTATGGACTGAGGCCAGGAGACATAAGGTAGGGAAGTGCAGTGTGGCAGTTAATGGAGGGATTCGCAGGCGATCACATGGCTGGATCCGTTTTTTTGTGTACAGGCAAATTCAGATTTCTTATGACCTGATAACAAAGGCCCTCTGTCGTTGGTTTGTTCCAAGGCGCTGTCACCAAGCTAAATTGCAGTTTCACTTAACTTCAGGCTTACTTGGTTGCTTGCTTTACCAGTAATACTTGTAATTCTGTGAAATTCCTTTGTATGTGAAAAGATATTTTGGTTAGCAGCACTGTCTTATTTGTTGAGACACGTCCCTTTTTCTGCGTGTGTTCCATGTCAGAGGGCTAGTCTTCGTGTGTTTGAGCTGTCTGTTTGTTTTTCTAGCTGTGCTGTGCCGTATGGTTTAGTTGCCTAGCTTTTTCCAGTAGGGAGGACACGGACACACACACACACACGCACACAGCTAATGAGCACATTCTTAATGAGCAAACCCAGGTGTATTTGTGTATCATCCTCTCGACAGACACACACACACACACACACACACACACTGCTGCAACTAGATTTATACACCCATGACAAATGGTCAGCTACTTCCTCTGGGGTCTTACGTTTTAGTTTTTTTACCCCATCTCTTGCCTCCTTATGAACTGCTATAAAGACTCAATTTTGAACTTAATTAATTGGGGTAATTAACTACCTGCCACAAGATATTATGGGACCTGTGCGAGGCAGATCCGTGATAAAACTCAAGCTGTTCCTGGGATCGTTAATCAGCGTGACTAGAGCCACAGAAACCGAAACGCACACAATTACTGTTCATAGACCTCCAGCAATGGCCGTGGGACAAGGGTCAACCCCTACGGCCCTATCAGACCGCATACTATGAACAGTTGGCTCCACATAGACAAGAGGCTGCATCATCAATGGATTTGTCAACACACGTACCTATGGACTTTGTGTGTTATCCTGACGATTCGAGGTTACTCTGGGGGTCATTTTGAGATCATGAAGCCTTTGTTGTCCCTGGCCTCTCACATCACCTGCCCCTACCACTCATGGGGGGTATTGCATCGTGAACATGTAGCGGAGACCAAGTTTATCTCCGGCCGAAGGGACGGGAATAGCACCTCGCGATTACAATATTACTGGGGCTGTCAAGTTCTGGGTGGCTAGTCGATTGCTTGGTTGATATGCACTTGTCATCGGTCAGATAATAACCAACCTTCTCCAAACAACCCTAACGAGATGTTTAGGCTGGCTCAGTACACGATAAAGTTAATCGAGAGCTGAAGGAAATAGTCCCCCATCGACTAATTGATTGGACGTAAAGTTGGACGAATTTCAGTCAATCGAGATTTTGATTGGGTGACCACAGCCTTAGATATTACAATGACATCCCAGAGTCCAGCCAAGTGATTCTGCAAACATTGCGAGAAGATACAAAAATTGGCTGCAGACCAAAAACGTTTTGAACCCGGGTTCTACCCTTTTTTTTTATCAACATTGTCAAAAGAAATGTACATAGTTGATGCAAATTGACAACTTACTCCAAATAATGTCTAATATTTCTATGTGTGATTTGATCTATTTGATGATAATTTTGTCTGTATTCTGCCCTAAATGGCAAATGTCCGTCAGACTTTACAAAGTGATGGTTGGGGGCATTGTCTGATTTATTGGTATTTCCTGCTGATAAATGTTTATTTAAACTATACTATTGTGTTTTTACTGTTGATCAAGGCACTAATTACATCTGTTGTTTGTGTTTGTGTGTGCAGAGTACAGCCGCTTTGAGTCCAAGATCCACGACTTGAGGGAACAGATGATGAACAGCAGCATGAGCTCTGGATCAGGCTCCCTGCGCACCAGTGAGAAGCGCTCCCTTTATGTCAGGTACAGCCGCAACACACACACACACACTCACACTCACACACACACACGCACGCTCATTTTTTAGGATACTTTTGTGCTGAAATCGTACGTTGTCACACACAGCCAATTGAGTGCACTATATTGACTTGGTTTGCAAAATAGATTAAATAGCCCTGAACTGTTGCTTGTAAGTCTCAGTACAAAGTGATGAATGGGGCTTGTTTTGTATGGAATGTGTTTTTTAAAGTGACATTTTGTTGCGTGTTGATTATTGGCATACACAAATGGCATAAGACTTCTGCCACGATCTGTGTGTACGTTGAGTGAGTGCAACCGGTCCTTTGGTTTCCACCTAGTTAAACACACAGA
>JAOTIX010000002.1:9039328-9050487 GCA_027123715.1 Gaidropsarus macrophthalmus
TGTGTGTGTGTGTGTCTGTGTGTGTGTGTGTGTGTGTGTGTGTGTGTGTGTGTGTGTGTGTGTGTGTGTGTGTGTGTTAAACGGTGTTCTACGTATTAGCCAACGTATTTAGAAAACAGAAATACACAAAAGAGTTTTTGCATGGCTGTTTTCTTTTTCTTCTTGCAACGCCTTCCTCTTCAGCCTCTTCTGTCATTTATTATGAATGTGTGAGTTTATTTATTTCACCAGCTCTTTTGGTGACCTTGGGTGCCATTACGCCAGCTTATAGCACTGCCCACAGTCAGCCCTTCTGCTCGTTCAGCACAGGAATTTACATACCTCACCTGGAAGGGTTTTGACGTCGGTTAAAACACAACCTATTGTCAGCCCCGAGCTATTCTTAGATTATAATTAGCCCATGTGAACGAGGGCCACGTCAGGCTGGATTATATTGTCCAGCGAATGTACCAACGAACCTTGACCCCTTTTCCAAAAAAGAGAGCCACCGACTGAATCGCGAACAAAAACAAGCACTCCCAGCATGTCCCCTTTTGAGCGCAGTTACACGCAGCGTGGATTCTCCTAAAAAGGTCTCCGTCACGCCCAACGCAACGAACTTGCTTATCTCGTATGTCTGCTTTCGGTCTCTGCGGGCAAGGTGTATGTTTACTTAACACTTCTTCCCCAGATCCTGGGAATTTCATTGCATAGGCACAAACGGCAACGCTGCCTTTTGTGTGAAGGACAAAAAAAATTGTTTAACCTTGTTAAGCTAAGCAAACAAGAAGCCACCCCCCCTCCCACCATCCCCCATTTTCCAGTCAAAACATTCCAGGAGGAATGGCACCCTTTTTTCCCCCTCAGACCATCCGCCCCTATGTTCAGCCTGATCCACTACTCATGTCTGTGCTGAGCTAGACCGACAATGAATGAATGAATGAGTGAATGAGCGAGGGAGCACCCTCTCACCTCCAGGATGTGGTCCCCGGGGGCCAGTCGGCCGTCGCGCGCCGCCAGTGAGTCGCGGATGATCTCCTGGATCACGATGTTCCCCAGCGGCGTGTCCTTCCCCCCCACGATGCGCAGGCCCAGCTCCAGGTCGGGCTCGTCCCGGTACAGCTCCACCATGTTGGCCTCCGCCACCAGGCTGGACCGCAGGCCTGCCGTGTCTGGAGAGAAGGCAGAACACGCGCAGTGTGAACGACGACGACCTGGCTTATTCAAAAATGAAGTCTTATGGATAATTAAAGATCTTTGCTTGTATTCCTGCTAGACTTGAATTGTTTTTTTTGTCCTAGATTTATATTGGTTTTCCTGACCGCTTAGCCTGATTGGTTAAACTCCGTTGAAGGGGCTGTGAACCCAAAATATGTTTGGGTTCACAGGGGGCGAAAGAGCATTTGGGAAAATGATTGTGTTAATGCCATTGTGTGTGTGTGTGTGTGGAGCTTGTCCTGAGCAGCAGTAGATTCTGATGCTTGTTCTCTGAGAGCGTTTGTGTCCGCAACCAAAAACGATGACACTAACAGTATTGACTACCATACGACTAATACTGATTACACCCAGCCCCCCCAGCAGTGATTTCCCAGAACTCTCCACCCACAACGCCACAGACTGGCGGTCAGGGCAGCAGACAGACGTGACACACCACGTAGCATACCTCATAGGGGAACATCAGCCACAAGTCAGTTTTTCCCTCACCTTGCCACACCTATCGCGTTTGTCTCCACCTGTGTAAGCTGCCTGGGGGCTCTGACTTCATCGCTGAAAACCCAGAACCCTTGAAACACCCCTCTAATCCCTCTTCCCGCCTTGACCGTCTACCATCTTCCACAGCTTAAGTTGATGATTCATTAAAAACCTTCTACATGTGGGTTGAACATTGGACCCCCCACCAAAACAACCACCCCCGCACTCTCCCCCCCGCGCATTTCCGTTCCGGTTGAGGGCACACCGGTCGCAGGCGAGATGAGCACACAGATGGCGCAGGCTGTCCGTGTCAGCGTGAGATCGCTTTCTGTGCCGCGCACGTTGGCTAAGCATCAATCCGGTGCTAACCCGAGAGCAAACATTCACTAACCGCAGGGAAACAAACAGATTATTCAAGGGCGGGGCCGTACCGTCTTCGCTCTCCTCGTAGGCGGGATTGATCAGGCCGGGGTCGGCGTGTTCCCGGGCGGGCGTCCTCGACGACGCGGCCGGTAGTTTGGTGTCTGCCGACGGCTCGGCCTCGCGTGCCTTAACCTCTTTCCAGGAGGGCTTCTTCCTCCTCTCAGCCTCTTCTTTCAACTTCTTGAAAACAGGACATCTGAACAGGACAGACAAGGAGGGGGGGAGGAAGAAAGAGGAGAATTAAGTAACAGTGGTACATCACTCTTAAAAATAAAAAAATGCTTTTAAATACACCACACATGGTTGTCCTAGCCTATTTTCTAGTCCACTAGTTTCCTTCGAGGTCAACGACGGTGTAATAATACATGTGGATGTGTGTCTCTGGAGATAAATAAGAGAGAGAGAGTTGCTGTGGTGTGGGGGTTTGTTACAGGATGGACAAGGCACAGCGCAGTACACCAGAGTGAGAGTGAGTCGCTGCTGGCACAAATGATGAGAGACAACGCTCTGGAACCAGAGGCCTGTCCCAACACACTGAATTTAGACAAGAGATGCCTCTTCCATGCCAATGAACACAGTTTTACTGCATTGCAGAGTCTCTTGGCTGGTAGTCTCGGTTGGGGGGAGTGGGCAGGTAAAGGGGGATTTCAGTCTTGTGAAACTACCGCTGTTTACTCCTGAACCCAGGAACTTTGCTCCTTGGAAATGGCTGTTCCCCAGCAAAACATTGACTCATGGTGGCTGGCACCAAGACCACCACCAGCACACTTAAGCTCCACGGCCAGCATGGACTAGAAAAACAACATAGAGACGGACTGTCAACCGTCAAAGGCCTGGTGGTGACGTTTTGGCAGCCAGCCATTGTCGTGAGCCGTCATGGATGGAAATTGCAGGATATGTCCCGTCATAGTTTCGAGTTAGTTCAGGTAAACAGGACATTTGCTTCCATTATCCTAATGTTAGGACGGCACAACTGTGCTGACACTAGTTATTCTGCATTCCGACAGGATGTAAACATTATGTTGTTTTGTACAGGCTGCAAACCTCACAAAAGCTGAAATCTCCCCAGCTTGCTGGGGAACTGGTATCTATTGTTGCTGCATCCAAAATCCTCCGAAGAATACTGCCAAGTACAATACCGGTAGTTTAGCAGAAGAAATCGTTTCCAAATCATTGTTGTTCATATAGTGTTCACGTAATCACGTTCTACTCCACATATCATGTAGCGTAACAAGAAACCCTGAACAGCATGAGCTGGCCTGATCGCGTCGGCTCATGGCGTAACCTCCTGTGTGTTCACCGGCTGTATGTGCCCATACAGGCCTCTCCAAACAGGCAAGAACACAGACCTGCAGCAGATGTCTGTGACACCTCGTTCACACCAATACCCCACCAAAGCACAAGCGGATCATTCAAAGCTGGAATCGCACTCCAATATTAAAGCCCTAAATGTGCTGTTGTTGATTCTGTGTTACAAGCGGCATACAAACTAGTGTCTATCCAGATGAAGGATGGACAGACCCACCTACCAGCCTTGCCAGACATAATATAATAATAATCCGTTGAATCAAAGCCCACGACAATAACACACCACAAATGGCCCTGCCACCGCGCCCCGCATTCATCGCTCACCTGTTGTGCAGGTGAGGCTGGAGTTCACAGCGCTGCATCCGCTGCGAGCACTCCTCCATGTGGGGGCACAGCACCATCAGCTTGTCCAGCAGGTTCCTCACCAGCAGGCTGGAGGGCCGGCACTGGTGCAGCTGGAGCCGCAGGCGGTCCACGGGGCAAAAGTCCTGCTCCTTGAGGAAGTTGCCCAGACAGAAGAAGCAGTAGGTGTGTCCGCACGGCGTGTCCATGGGCCGCAGCAGGGGCTGTAGGCAGATGTGGCACACCAGTTCGTCGTCCACCTCCTCCTGGTACTCGTACAGGTGGTTGTCCTGGCCCTCGTGCTGCTGGCCACACTCCTTGCACAGGCGCGACCACGCCAGGGCCGCCGCAGAGCTGCCGCCGCCACCGGCCTTGAGGTCCGTCATGGTCCCTGACAGACCGGCCGCACTCCGAACTTCCTTTGTTTCTACAGGGAAAGACTTGAGCCCTCCTCCTCCTTCTCCTACTGCTGCTCCACCAAACACGTGCACACCTCCCCCCGCCCCCCTTGCCCCCCCACAAGCGTCTCTCCGGGGATATCCGGTGTCTTATTTCCGAAGGGCTCTTGCGTATCTGCTAGCGTTCCTCCCGGGGCACATCCCGACAGAAGTCCCTGTGAAGACCTGTTTCCTCTATTGGCACCGGCGTCCGACTTCAGATCCTGACGACGGTCATCTGTTGAGTGAGTTAGAAAAGGAAAAAGAGAGGTATGTAGCTGAAGGCTGAACATTCACAGAGAGCACCAGCAACACAGGAAATGACACGAGTCCCGCGTGCAGCAGCAGCAGCAGCAGCAGCGAACCCGGCACAGCCAACCCACAGCTGTTTCCTCTCAGCAGGTTTCCTGAGGGACAAAGGGAATTCGCAACTCTGCTATATCAGTCACGTCTATGCGTCTCACTCACTTGGCTCGACTCGAACGTAACGCGGCGGGGGACGGACTGAAGCTAAACGGTGCTCACAGGGAAGGAGCAAAACGTCCCGCTATACCATGGGAACACTGGCAGCAGCAATGCTATCCCCTCTTCACCGATGACCGCCTCGTAGCCAATCAGCTGGAGGCCGGGTCCTCCCCCCCCCCCTGTGACCGGCTTAATGTCCCCTAATTCTCTCTCATAAGGGGGGCCCTAGCCATGAACACATGCTCTGTCCTGATCAGTCATCATCCTGATCAGTCATCATCTACACACAGGTCAGGTGTTGGAGATGAAAAATGTATGCGAGTGAAAGGCAACAGAACAGATCCAGAGAACAGTCCCTGAGGAACAACAACCACCACGGTGTGAATCCTTATCCGACCTTTCCCAGTGTTGTAGCAACAGACATTTGCAACCCGACACCAGGCGAGGACTTCAACCACGAAACGTACAAATTCCTTAGTAGCATAACAAGCGCAACATAAAAACGGCAAAGCATTTCCCAGAGAGGCGCTGAGAAGCTCTGCGTGGCCCAGATTATATGCGTGTCGCCCAAGACACTAAGCAGTCCCCGGTCGCTCAAACAACAGCCTCTCACCCAGCAGCTTTGCCGTGCCATTGAATCCTGGCTGAAACCAGAGCCCTACCTCTCCAGTAAACCATCACAGCAATGATTGTCTCTTTGGGGGGGGGGGGGGAGAAGAGAGAAAGAGAGAGAGAGAGAGAGAGAGCGAGAGAGAGAGAACAAGCTGGCTATTGGAACTAGATTGAAGCATTCAGCCCAAATTGTAAAAGGTTCTGAACTGGGGTTTTAAACATCTATATTCATAAACTGGGATCCCTGTTTAGACGTGTAGGTTTTGAGTATCCCAGTGGGTAGGATCCCTACTGCTGGCATTTCGATATATCAAGGACGAAAAGCTCCCATTGGCAGATGGTTTGGTTATTGACCAATGAAGCCGAGGCACCCGGTGCATGCCATCGACCTGCACGTAGACGGGGCCTTTTGTAGGCGCTCGCACATGTGTGCAGGCAAGGCGGGGTCAGGTTGGACTTTGTCCTCCAGGCCATTCTTCCTCATTGTTCAGGTGACACGGGCGCCTGTAACCGATCGGGGGCCACGGAGCCAGCAGAAAGGAAAAAAAACATTAGAAAGCAGGCGGGGCTCTTCGCGATCGCTCCCTGAACACCAGACGCTCCGATGATGCATCGGAATGAAATGGGTTGACTAATGGGGATAACCCTGTCCTGACTAACTAGCTAGCTAATAGGCCAGGCTTGTTGTGGTCAGGTAGGCCAAATCATGCAGGCACTTAGCGGTTGCCGCCCAACCACAAGTGGTTAATTGAAGTTGGCTGTGATCTCCTGGGGAGTTTCACACATCATGCGGTGCACGTATTCATCGGAGGCAAAGGATTCTCGAGAGTCTCATGGACGGCAGTCGTCAGCGACTCTTGAGACCACCGGATAACCAGTGTGTCCATGATGGCTGTGTACCCAGGTGTCAACACCGTCATTACTTCAATTGGCAGTTCATGAGTTCACCACCGTTCACATGACCTTTACAAAAGAGAAGATGGCTGTGTAATTACATGTTTTCCTATTAATGCCATCCTCAAAGAGATAGCCACAAGCCACACTGTTTGTCTCTTGGGTCGTCTGTCCTCGTGAGAGTAGACGGACGTGTCTGGAACCTTTGGTTCCATCGGACATTGTTGATTGAAAACATGAATTGCAGAACCATATTGATACCCCAGGCACATTTGTGAGTATAGTATGGAAGTACTCGTTGGTTTTAATAATTGCACTGTAGCGGAAACGGTTGGAAACTGCCTTACTCGAGATGAGGGAAAACAAAAAAGCGGTCGAGAAAAATGCTGTGGTTTGGTTGTTCAGTTCACCACCAACAACAAAGGTTGCTGGATTCGTGCCCAAATGTCTGAACTCCACCAGTAGGCATCCATGAGCAAGATGCCCAATCCCTACCTCCACCTTAATAACATGCATTTGAGACAACTGTCTAGCCGCTACCTGCTACTTACGAAATGTACTGGGTGTATTGTAGTTGCTTTTGCTATTGGTAGCAACTTCAAAATGTATGAGCTGCTATTTTCTACAAACACAGAATAGCACACATTTTCAAATGTGACCAACTGTCAGAGATGGTTATCTTGATGTCATCAATGTCCCAAAATTGTTCAGACATTGGACTGAGTTTTAACACTTTGTTTTTTTATTCCAAGAGATGACTGGAAAATGTTGTCATTGCTCAATATTCCAAACCATATTGAGATATGGTTAGGCATATTGAGTCTCTCCACCATGTGATTCTCCAAGCATTCTGGGTAAATGTCTTAAATTGTCCTGGTACCAGAGGTGCCACCCCGCCCCCTTGTTGAGCTGAGTCACAGGTTCAGTTGGTAGATATGAGGGAATCACATGTTTTCTGTACTTATGACAAATGTGAGCTGCTGGCTTTCACTTTCCGCCACTGGCCTGTGTGACTGTTAGGCTATGTTTGTCACCATGTATACTCAATCAGCCTGTTGCTGCCTTTACTAAAAAACAAATACTTACACATCCAAACAGCTCAGAAAATAAGTAAAACAGAACTACAAATAGTAACAGTCAAGTTAGTTCATCACCACTCCAGCTTCAATGTATCTTTTTCTAATATTTCTTATATTTCCCTTAATATTATTGATAATGGCTGAATAATAATACATCTGTGAAAACTATTGAGGTATTAAGACGTTATAATGGATATTTCCTCCATATCTGCGGTTAGTATTAGGATTTACATCCTTCCTAAATAATGGAAATATCAAAATGAAGGACTTCTTAGCAATGCTTAGCATACGTGTGTCTTTATTTGATTATATTCTAAATAATTGTTGATTAACATTGTCATTGATTTATGTTTCCCAAAACGATTTTACACGATTTTTAACGACTTTTCTTCTCTTACAGAGAAGAGTTCACTTGAACCGGAAGCCTTGTTATTACACTTAGTTACAAATTACTTACTTAATTACTTAGTTACAAATTGCCATTCCTAAAAACGTATCCTATTTCTCATGACATCCTGACTGATTATAATCCAGTAGTTAGCGGGGGGAAAACAGCTTTGACCTGCCTCTGACTGTCATTTGTGAGGTCGCCAGATTCATAAATAATTCACCGTACCCACTGTCAGCTGGTGACAGTCTGCTCGTTCCTTATCGCCACGCTGATGTGACGTATGCCGCTGATAGGAGGTCATAAAAAGAACGTTCAGGGATCGATGGGCCGCTCGTGGCGGCTCTCGTCACCAGAACTTGGTTCACCTTCAGTACGTTGGAAACGACGTGACACGTTGAGCGGTTAAAGGAACCATTATGGCGTAAACCCGTCCATTTCAGAAGCAACACAAACCAGTGAATCACCGAATACACATGAAGTGCTCAAACATTAGGTTATCCCATTAAAAGCGGGAATGTATGTGTTGTGTTTGCTCACCGATACCGAAACTCGCCATACCTGTAATGTTTTTTCCGGAAGTCGAACACTGAAAGAGTTAGCGAAAAACAATCGATAGGTCAATAAATACAGGTACTTACATTGATGATTCTCGACGATCTGTTGGCCAACGTTGTTTTTGGTTCAGTGGTGTAAAAGTTATTATGGTATACCGCCCCTCTTGTAGTTCATCCGACAGGCGCGAGCTGGCTGATATTCCCAGTGAGGTAGAAGAAAACAAACACACCAGGTGTGACGCTCTGTACAGGAAGTCCGCGCAGGTGTTGTATTTTCACTCGTGGAGGGATTGATAAATAATACAAGTTATAAGATATTAGCTATAATATTTTGTATATTATACGTTATTGTTCATTATTACAATATAATACCAATCATAATGTAATAATGTTCACTTGTAAAATGTATAGGAATTAAAGAAGTATCAGCAACATCGCATAACAGGGATACATTCAATAATTATAAATGCTTTTGACGATGTATTACGACTAACATGGACATAAGTAGGCTATTTGAATAAAGACTACTGAATGTATGGAATGTAGCCTTGGTGTAATGAAGCAAGATATTCAAGCACGACGTCACTACTAGTACTAATTTAGATTTTGCAGAGACATCTAAAAATAATTACACTTTCCCACTTTCCGAATGATAAAAATCATGTACACCACAGTTTTAAGCCTAAAAATATCTTGCTATAACACTCTACGTCAAATAATAGCCGACGGTCTTTCTGACTTCAGAACACTTCAGAACATGTTAAACTCGGAGACAAACTATGTAAAAGCACTGTGCCCCCTGCAGGTTTCAAGGGAAGTGTGCGTGCTATAAAACTACAGTGTTGTTAACGCTCGCCCATGATTTATAGATGTGGAAGGAAACGCCACAATTGCTGGGGCCAATACATAGTGTAAATCTGGACAGCTGAGTGATTTATACCACTTGTGTAAACCATGTTGATACAAATTGCGCTTTTAAACTGTTATTTGTAGATATTTAACTGGCAAGGTGAAACGGATCAGGAGGAGTACATTGGGCTTTTAATACAGTTTACGTATAGAAGTAAATTCAGTTGGCATATTGCTCAGAAAAAAGCTACATTAACACACACTAATCAACATAATTGATCAGTTTAAATGTCTACACGGATCCAACACCTTCAACGACTTCAATAGAATGATTCCAGTTATTCTATCACATGACAGCCGTTAGATCCTGGAGCCATGACAAGGATGCTAGAAAATATTAAATATATTTTTGTATACACCCCTTACCAAGTCCACCAGTAGTGGTGATTAAGAGTGACCCCTTGTGGGTTACAACGCGCAACTACAATTTAGACACTTCATATAGGCCTACAAAAGCTATCAAATCACTCTTCTTGATATTATCAAGAATAGCATATAAAGCATTTAAATACTGCGGTGACTTTTATTTCACAAAAGATTAATCAAATCAACCAACCTCAATCACACTGCCTAATTGAGAAGTCTAAGGCTTATCCTAATTAGGACACATTGAAGAGTGAAGCCAGTGTATTTTTTTACACTGCACTATCACCATGCTAGTCTTTTTCGGGTGGAAGTGGAAGTGTTAAAAAGAAAGGGGGACAAGGTAAACGTCAAGACAACACCAGGACACATCCTCCTCTCGCGTCCTCCTCTCGGCCTCTCTTTCTCGTGTACGAACAGCAGAAGAAGAAGAAAACACTCACAGGCCTCTGTTTGAGGTACTTCTGCAAACACCCAAAAAAAGGACGCTGTTTGTCTTTCCTGGGATCAGCAAACATCCTCTACACAAACACGATCCTTTGGAGAAAGAGGGCTAGAGGGAGAGAGGAGAGAAAACCTCACACCACCAGGCCAGCTGGACTCTCACTCCCAGAGACCCTTTGATGTCCTTGAGGAGGTGTTGTAAATGAAAGTACGTCCCCACCACTGGAGATACTTTAGCGGCATTGTAACAAAGTTCTGTCATGCTGTGATTGTCCCAAATCCCGATGACAGGTACACTAAATGCACAGGCAGATGAAAACTACTTGAGCAAAAGTGTCACTAGTATAGCACAGACGCGTGCATGCGCGTGTACGTGTGTGTGTGTGCGTGCGTGCATGTGTGTGTGTGTGTGAGAGAGAGAGCGTATTCGCATAAATGTACTGCCTGTTAGTTGATAGATGAAGAATATCGGTCAATGTACATATTTCACCGCCTTTTAAGTGGCTTATACTTTTGTGCCACAACAGATATTTGCCAGAGCAATAAAGAGAAATCAGTGCCACTTATCAGTTTTGATCTCATCTACGAAAAGGCGGCTGTCAGAGAAATGCCATAGTAACATTCTGACAAACGCATGCATGATTACAGGACTGGCCTATGAAGACTTTCCAAAGGTACAATAAATATCCACTCTGCAATTAAACTGTCACTGAGGGGAAATGCAATGGTAAACTCGCTAGGAACCTCCCTCATGGTCATTGGAGGCTACGCCTTCCTCCCTTGGGTCAGACGTGGAGCTATGTGGCTCAGGCCACGGCTTGTACTCCAGCCCCAGGCTCTGTCTGGCCTTCTCCACATGGGGTGAATCCCTGAAGATGCTAGAGGGCAAAATCCTCTTCCATCCCCCACCTCCCTCTCCCCCAAAAAATGCTTCAAAGGAGAAGTGTGTGCGTGTGTGTGTCTGTCTGTGTGTCTGTGTGTGTGTGTGTGTGTGTGTTTTCAATGCTTGGTGGCATATGGAAACCATTGCACACATCACCAAATGCTGTCAAATCTATATTTTTTTGATTTTCTTACACTGCAGGCATGATCGTATTATTAACCTTGTTGCAGATAAGATCAAACGAGTCTGGAGGAGTATGGGTCTGTACACACAAGCACACATCCATGCATATGTGTGCGTGGGGTAGACTTTATGTGTGTGTGTGTGTGTGTGTGTGTGTGTGTGTGTGTGTGTGTGTGTGTGTGTGTGTGTGTGTGTGTGTGT
>JAOTIX010000002.1:9145953-9160827 GCA_027123715.1 Gaidropsarus macrophthalmus
TACACAGCAGTCAGAAGCTCCGTTAGCAAAGTGGCAACGCAGGCTACAAAGTTGAATGTCATCATGCTGGCGGGACGGCTGTACCCCGTCCGCCATATTTTTTCTTTTTCGGCCAATTTTCCATAGAACTACACCGCGAGACTCCAGCCCAGGTCCCTCGTCCAATCCGACATTAGGGATATTTTTAGCAACCCCCAGAAAAAAAGCCAAACCTTAATGGAATGTAGAGTAAAATTAGAGAGTGGAGGAGAGGAAAAGTAGAGAGAGAAAGGCAGACACTTGGAAAATGAGTAAGCGCTTTTTTCACTAAACATGTAAACTCTGCAAGGGTTTTTCTGGGCAACTGCCGTAATCCTACTGGTACTCCTTCGGTACTTCTTAATTGTATTGGTCTCTGCTGCTCGAAGGAAAAGAGCAATCGCCTTTTATGAAGTACTCATTTTCCTTTAAGTATGTGTGTATGTAAAAATGCAAATATAACTGATGACTTACAAATAGCTAGCACCGGTCACATGTAAATGAGACGTGTGTGTGTGTGTGTGTGTGTGTGTGTGTGTATTATAAAAAGGATATTTCAAAGTATGTATTTCATCATAAGGATAGCCAGTTCCGCCTTTGTTAACCAGTCAACCTGAAAGCAACAAACCAAAACCACCTCCTGAGTCTATTTATGGTGTTTTTCATGAAACCCTTCAAATAGTGCCAGGTTTGTTTGTGTGTTTGAGGGTCTATTGGCGACAGCTGTCAGAACAGACTGGCTGCTTGTTAAAAAGTCCCACTCAATCACTCGACAGCCCATCACCACCACCACCACCACCACCACCACCACCACCACCCCCTTCACCTCCCACCAACGCCAATTGTCCGATGGGGTTGTGTACCATCCGTGGTGTCATGGTGACATGACCACACACTGTGCTGAATGTTAAACCTCTCAGGGCATAGGAACGCTGATACATGGAGATAAAGTAGTATCTATAGCAGTGGCCCACAATGCACCTCTGCTTGTAAATGTAATGTCTATGTTAAGGGCCTGCTTGAAATCGTCACACACTCGTGAATGCCCAGCCGACTGAATACATCAATAATGCATACAAATGTAAAACTTTAAAAGCAAATTAGTTGATTTTATTTACAGAAAAATCTACAGACGCGCAAAGGGGGCTTTGAACATGAATAGTACATTGGCTTCCAAAGAGAGAAGAGCATGGTCCCAGAGAGAAGAGCGGAGGTTTTGGGGGGTAACCAAAACTAATGTTGTGGAGGGGGGAGACAGAGAAGAACAAGGACGGAGATGACTTTGGTGGAAGATGGTCAATGGAGATGGACTCATATTGTCAGTCATGGTACATTTTGAAGATGCAGCTTTTAATGACCCCCATGTATCGATCCCAAACGACCTGGTATCTGAAACACAGAGAGGGCAAGCGAGAGACACAACTGTGAATATATTTAGCGACAAGAGAGAGTGTACACTCTCATGACAACCTGTTATTGCAAACTCAACGGGGGAAATGAACAAGTGAAGCAGTCTTTGTTCACTCAAGTCTAATTTTAGTTTAGGTTTTTTTTTCTTTTTTATTCGGTTTGTGGGATGAATATGGCTTTTGTGGAGTGTGTAGTGGTACTATGGTAGTGTAAACCCTTAACTGCATTCCAGCGTGGCTACGGGGGAAACAAGGTAACTACAGTCTCACAAACTACAGGAGGCTAGGGTGACACCCGCTGGCAGGAGAGGAACGGTAAACTAAATGGCATCCCTTCAAAATCCTTCGGGAATTAAACAGCCCAAGGATGAAATCATAAAACACACATGAAAAGAGAAAAAACAGCCTCCCCACAATATTTACGCATAGTTAGCAAGTCTCCTCCCTGTATTTCATTATTTGCTATTTAGTTATACTGCAGACACGTCCAAAGTGAATTACAAGCCTCCCCCTTTGCATAACAGTTATTTTCATTAGGTGGTTATGGCCTTGTTCCATCTACCCTTGGTCACACGTCGCTAGAGTTAGACAACAGCAGCTAAAGCTAATGGTGTTAGCATCGTGGAAGGGTGGGGGGGTGGTGGGAGAGAGACAGACTTACTTGAACGTGTCCAGGAGGTGTGCTGAGTTGGTGTAGTGGGTGAGATACAGCCTCATGTCGGCAGCGGTCCAGCGGTCGGAGCGACATGGCTCGATGAACTGGGGAGTAGAGGTGGGATTTGAGAGGATTTGCATCATGTTCGTCTCTCTGGCCAGACAAACGGCTTGCCACGATTTCGTCTTAAGTGCCGAAGCCTACACGTCTGTACTTTAGGGAGGCAGATTTATAGTAACCAGATCCAGAAGCGAGGCATTTTCATCCTTTACAACGGCATGCCGGTTCTGTCTGCGGTGGGAAATATTTCCGTGAACACCGTGTCCTGATTGGTCGAAAGACCTCGATTTCTGATTTTGTTATTGAAAATGTGGATGCCTGGAAATACAGAGATGCAGGCTATGGCAATTATGTATTAGATCCTGCAACTACAGCAATCGAGTCAATAGGGAGCGGACTGTGATTACATTGCATAAAAGAGATTTACCTTCTCTACCAGATCGATGAAGAAATCTCTGACATCTTTTGTATTTGTGAGTTTGGCAGCAATGTTGACCAGCCCCCGCGAAAGATTCTTAAGGGTCAAAACCAAAACAAAGGTATAAAATATAATGACATGATTTAAAACTTGTTTTTTATTGCCGTAAAATGAAATTTACAGCAACTCTGCTATTGATAGTGCATGTAGCCTCCCATTTACCTTGAAGTTAGTTTCCATCTCTGTGTAGACTTTCGTCTTTCCCCTGAGAGCAGTGCAAACCAGACTGACAGAAAAGAGATAGTAGCGGAACAGAAGGATTCACTGCCTGAAACTGAGGACTTCAAACATATGTTCATATATTATGGTTAGCGTTAAAAGTGCAGACATAAATCATTTTAGAGAGAATAATAAATCATTTAGGTTTTAAAACTTTTCAATGAATGACGCAGGCAAATTGTTGAAATATGTTCATAAGATTGTGTCACGTTTTGTGTTGATCCAGTAGATCCTTGTCGGTGATCAAAATCTTCAACTCCTTCAGGTCCTGTAGAAATTCTTTGTCCAGATCAACATCCATGTCTTCCACCATGTTATCTTAGACAAAAGCACAGACATAACTTCAAAGAGTCTGTTTACACACAGGAACGATTATGGCTTCATCACGTGCAATCTCAGTGTTGTAGAAAGTGCTAGAATAAACTAAGAATCAATCAAGTATAAAAGTATTTGTCATTTAAAATGTACTGAGGTATCAAATTCAAAATGTAAAAAGCACATATAGGTCACCAATTGCAGTGAGGTATGTGCCTAGGTGTTCATCTTAAGAAGTCCTCCACTAGCAGCAGTGCCACTAGTGGAAGAGAATGCGTTTCTACCACTGCTTATGATGCATCTTACGGACACGTGGCTTCAGATTTTCCAGCAAAAATGATTGGGGCTTGATGGGCATAACTTCATCATTGAGATCTGCAGTTATTTGCAAGCATATGCAGCTTGCGCTACGCAAGTACAGATGTCTGTCGAGACAACCCGCGATAAGGCGCTTACTTAAGAGGAGGAAAAAGTAAAAGTCATTCCTCAAGTAAAAGACACTAAAGAAAAACGACTTGGGTACTGTGACAAAGTATTTATACTTTCTTACTTTACACAGCTGTATAAACAGCATGGGGGATTGGGACTGGGGGAAAAAATTGCTAAGTTTATGGGACATTTAACAAGCAAGAGTTCCTTAACCCTGTTTAAATCTAACTTTTAATATTCCACAGCAGGCTTGTTAAACTACCATTTGGCCTGGGACAGTCAACTGAAAACTAATTTCAGTTTGGAGTGGGTGAAATATGATATTTTACAATGGAAGGATGAAAAAGATGCAATGCAATAAAACCACTAACAATAAACACACAAAAACAATTCCTTTAAATTGGTGGATCGTCCAAAATGTCCATGTTAACAGATGATAAGAGCCTTTAAAACTGTTTCCAACCTTGTTAAACCTTTACACATTTCATGCACTGACTCACCCACAGCTCCAACTGTCCAGTTGCGGATGAGCTGGCCTGCGCAGAATGCAAAGTCCTGGAACGTGAGATATTGCAGTTTTCTCTTCCCTGTCTCAAAACGATTGTTGGCAAAGAAAACTATGGCTGCATAATCCCTGCAATGCGAAATACAAAGCATTTCAGTGGCCGGCCAAGAGAACCATTAAGTGATTCGCTTATTTCGAGCTGCATCATTTCTATTAGCGCTATATACCCGTAACAAACAGATCAGCAAAATGTGTTAACCTGGTGCATTTTCATCAATATAACCAAAATGTATCATGTTCAGACTCAACATTGAAAACGTTTGCTAGTACCTGGTTTCTGAAACAAGCCAGAAGGTTCAGTGTGTTTAGTGTGTGCTAATTAGGAACTGGCAGTACCTGGCAAGTTTGTCTGAGAGAATAAAGTTTTGGCGAATGTTTTCAACCAGGGGTCCCTTGAGCTCTTCCACCACTTTGAACACCCGCTTGAAGTTGTCAAACTGGAATACAAAAAGTATGGAGAAGCCCCACAGTCAGGTCCCTTTCTTTCATTACATCCTCCATGTTACAATTCATAAAGTCTAATTTTTTGGCAAATGCATTTATCCAAAGAGTCTAACAAGTGATGCTGAGAACAACAAAATAATTCGATCGTGCAGCACCATAAAGTGTTTATTGGTAATCAACTGTATTTATTTGATTGGTGAAATGGCAAGGTGACTTGCCATGAGGGGATTTACAGGAGATGAAAACCTTGAACCAACCTGCCGCCTACAACTCTTCAGAGTGATGCCTGTCTTTGAGCTGACATCATCCAGGTCTTTCTTGGTTCCCTTTGATAGTTTTTTGCCCAAGACTTCCCGTACAAACAAGTCATCAAACGCATAGTATCTATATGCACAGACAGAGGGGGGGAAACAACAACAGTGATTGCTCAAATGAACTAGGCAAAGATAGGAAAACTTAACAACATATAAAACAACATATTAATACTTTTAAATTATTCACACCTGAACTATTCAAGTATGCTCATCTGTTTTTCGGCTCATACTTAAAATGATAGGTTCTTGTTGGGCAACGGGAATATTTGTGCTGGTTGAAGTAAGACAAATGTGACAACCCACAAAAAGCATTCTTATTCAAACTAATTAGAACAAAGAGGGGTCTTGCCATTTCAAAGGGTATGTCAAAATATCTCTGTGACCCATTCTCTTCAAGATCAGTACATTGGTGATTTGGTAACAAGACAGTGGGATGAGGCGTAAGATCGCACCTCTCTATGAGCATTGCCTGCCGATGGGGCGGGATCTGGAACAGCAGCTGATTGGCGAGTTTGGTGGGGCTGTGCAGCAGACGCTCACACATCTGGAAGGTTCTGTACTGGTCCATGGTATCACTCATTAAGACGTCGGCAGTTGACTCACACTCCTCCATTCCTTCGCTTCCCATTCGCACCTTCACCGCATCATTCACTGCGGAAGTGCAAAGAATAGTATCCATCTGTAGCTATAGTGCACGGATAACAACGGCATACGCTACATTCTCATACGGGATAGTTGTTCTCAGAAGGTATCATCCTCTGGGTACCTGTATAGCCATCCAGCCACAGTTGATACACCTCCTCATCCATGATGGTGGTGTTGCCCACAAATACATCCAGCTCTACTGCCATCGTCTAGGAAGAAAGAAGGGGGGGGGCTAAATAAATGCTACTTCGTGACAGCATTCTCACAGTACAAGCATATGCGAAACCAAGTTTTATCCAAATACCTATTCACTTAATAACAACGGCAACGTCTTCTCTTACCTATTGCTCTTCCAACACGCTATAAACAAGCTATAACTACGTCCACTTCAATATCTATCAACTGTATTGGCTTGACGTAATCTCCAGGGCTCTCTATAGCAGCGTCGACTAGCTTTCACACGTTAGTTAATTTCGGTTAATAAAAAAAGGACGGCTAAATACACTTAATCCTAAGAACTGAGAGCCAATGTGTCAACAGCAGTCATGCCGCACATCCGGTTGGTTCAACACATCCGGTTGGTTCCGTCACATGACCGGAAACATTTTAGGTGCACGGATTGAAATGACTTATTCGATATCTGAACAATTAAAAAGTTATCCCTAAAAGTTCACAATGATAACAAATATAATGTAGTTTCTCGGTCGAAAATGTAAGTGCAACCATTTATCAAAATGGAATATATTATCACGTCCGAAAACAATCTCCCTCACTCACGGAATGTAATTTGTCAGTAACAATAATATCTGTTATTATGTTGGATGATTCTGAAAGTTATTCGGCAACTCATTGGCTAATTTAAGAAATAATCAGTTGAACAGCTGAAAATGTAACGTGGCTTCAATGTTTTAATATTGTTTTTTAAATTTGTATTTGCCTTTAAATTACAAACTCCAGTCAATATTTAGCTATTTCAATGTTTCACGATATATGCATGCTTTCATGAAGACCACCGCTTTGAAAATGTGTGTGTATGTGTGTGTGTGTGTGTGCGCGCGCGCCCGCCCGCTCCTATCCTCCGCCGATTCATCTGTAATAAATCCCCTCAAATCCCTTTCCTCACCCCTCCCGTTTACTGTTACTGCATGTGTCTGTCCCAGTCACAAAGGGGGGGAAATGACTCAGTCGACTGTCTCTTTGTTTGACCTCTCGGCATACACTAGCAGCCAATAACCCCATGATACCCCATGTCATCCACGGTTCCCCTGGCACGGTTAACTCCCTACATTGTTGTGGGTTCAGTGAAACAATAGAGGTGGCCCAGAGGACGGAAGGATGTGGCCGCATGCCTGAGCTGAAAGCACGGAATAACCTAAAGTCAAACTTTCCGACAGTATGTGGGAAAGCCTTACCAAGAGTGACATACTATGTGCTGTGTGTATGTGTGCGTGTGTGTGACAAACTATGGGTCACTATGTTGATCTTAAACTAGCAAAGAGTCATATAAAGCGCGCTTATTTTAAGTAGTACATTTTCGGCACATCTTGCTTTTTGTTGTTTGTTACGATTGCGTCCACCTGGGGGCGCACGAGCATATATTTCACAACACGGCATATTTACGCAGGCATCTTCATATTTTTTCCGATTGCAGCGGGGGAGCTGCACATTTAAAATAAGTGGACCAAACGACGTTTTTCTTATTACCAGTCGACAAAATTCCTGCTTAGTAGGCGCTTCATGCACATCTCGGGTTTGGGCTACCTGGGAGAAGCAGTGGCAACCACGGGTGGACGAATGTTTATGGTAGGCCTATTTTACACTAGTCATCAGCCGTGAAAGTGGAGGAGGCGGACATTGCAATCACCCAGCACAAGAGGATGAGCAGAGCATGCTGCAAAATATATGTTGACCGTATCGGACAATATTCAAGATCTACGTTCGCATTGTTGATTCATAAAAAAACAAAATAATTTCTCCAACCGATGCATTCGCCAAGCAACGGGAAAGCAGTTGATTTAAACCAAGCATACCCAGTCTGTCACAGCGCGTGGTTTTAATGGCACACCACCCCGCTCGCGACGTAAAACTATGATATCTCTGGTAGGTTTCGCTTCTACCGTCGTCTTGAATATAGGATAAAAAACACTAACTGGAATCGATGAACTGAAAGGCAACTATCCGACATTTTTGTAGCGCGTACGGTCTTTTCAATACGCTACAATAGGATTTCGAATGAGAGCCGTTGGATTTTTCTGATTTGTGTTTTCATTGAAGAGGAAAGCCGCTAGGCGCCTAGCCTAGTTCTGAAGGAATACCAAAATAAAGCGTCTGTCGTGCCTATCCCAGTTTTATATTCAGTCAGATACACGTTTTCATTCACAGACTGCAGTTTTAAATGTGAAACTATTCCGATTTGTGGCCACATTGGAGTATCCGGAATATTTGTAATTATCGATAGGGTCTATATCGTTTGCCATTCAGTTGCAAACTGCACCCATATCTCAGGTATTGTCGGCCTAGTGGGTTACAAAACATGGGGAGCGAGAGCGAGGTCTTTAACAGAGAACTATCAAAGATGTCCGACGACGAGTTAATGGCTTGCTCCAAGGAAGAACTCCTGAGCCGACTGCGTAAAGAGGAGTCCGAAAAGATGTCGGCTCTCATTCAACGTGGACGTCTGATCAAAGAAGTCAATAAACAGCTACAGGGACACCTCCTGGAGATCAGGGAGCTGAAAGTCATTAATCAGCGTCTACAAGAAGAAAACACAGAGTTGCGAGACCTTTGCTGTTTTCTCGACGACGATCGCCTTAAAGTGAAGAAGCTGGCGAGGGAATGGCAGCTGTTTGGGCACCATGCGGCCAAAGTGATGCGCGAGGACCTGGGCGGATACTTGAAGAAACTCGCAGATCTGGAGCGCATGCAGGACGGACTGGTCAAGGAGAATTTGGATCTTAAGGAGCTGTGTTTGGTGCTTGAGGAGGAATGTGTTAGTCGAAGTGACTCGAGTCCGGGTGGGTCGACTGAGCTCAACCTCCCCTGCATGGTGGCCCGGGACTTGGGGGACGGGAGCTCAAGCACAGGCAGCGTTGGGAGTCCTGACCAACTTCACCTGGTGTGCTCACCTGATGACAGGAGGACATCATTTGGTTGAAAGGGTTCCACCTTTGAAGACATTATACTGCACGGGAGGCTTTTTCAGTTATTTCAAATAAGCATCAGTTAGATAAAAGAAAAGGAAAGAAAAAAGTGTTTGTGCCACTTAAGGATAGTTCCATGACCTTACATGTTTCTCTGATTGTTTTACTATATTTCTTTTGCTGGATCTTTATGAATGGACTTGACTTGATTAATTCATTAAGCATTGACTTATGTCTGCTGAAGTGGGGACGTTTCCCTATTCACTTTGTAGAATATTAATTAACACATTGACACACAAAAAAAGGTTTGCATATGATGTTATTTCATGCACTGTACTAGCCTATACTGGTGCTGGACGTTTATTATTGCACTGGACAACAATATGATGGATATCTAAAGATGCAATCAAATCAGATTTGAGCCATAAAGTCTACTGAAGTCCATGGGCACTGAGATAGATACATTAGAGGAAAAAAATGACTTTTTGAATACTTTCTCTTTTCGTTATGCGCCTATAGCCATGTGTAACCGTTTATGCATTCTATTCCTCAGGAAGGATCGGAGTGACATGCATGGGGATTATCACAGTTAATAAGGGCCTCTGGTTTCACAGGCCCTTTGACTTTACTTGAAAGATGTTAATAATGTGAAGCCTGGGAAAAAAGTATTCATGCTAGTTTAGGTCTTGGATTAGCATCAGTGGGAACACTGGACCTCTCTTAGAAAAAATAAGTGCTAATGCTAAACGTTTAACACTTTTGTATGAAAACTGGAAGCTATTTGTATCAAACTGGAACGTCTACAATTTTACAGTTATTTCTACACATAAATAGAAAGGAAAATTGTTTTAAGTCGCTTGTACTATATCCTGTAGTTTCATTATTGTTATTTCAACTAAAAGGTCTCACAGTGGAGATAAACACGTCTTTAAGTTTGCAATAGTTAGGGTTAATATAAGTCAAAGTTTTGTGTTAACTCTGTGACATTAGAGATACCATGCTTTTCCTTCCTTATCAGTATTTTCTTGCAGTTTATTCCTACACACCATACCTTTCTATTATAGATAATGCACATGAATTGAAAGAAGTTTGCTTTATTGTTGGCTGTTATTGCTGGGTTATGCTCTTGGTGAATTGAAGAGCTTTAAATACAATGGGTGTGAATCTTGATTGTGTTCTAATCTTTTGTTATTATTTGGATTCTATTACACATTTGTCCCGATATTCCGAAGCACTTTACGGGAGACAGATTTGGGAGGTGCATTTGTTTTATTAGTTGGACACCAAGGAAGTCTGCATAAGGTTAGTTTAGTGCTTATGCCCATTGCGTTGTACAAAGTGCCCTTCATCTGCTGCTTTGGTCTAAGCCAATGAGCATTAGGATCCAGGGAATTGCACACGATCCATCATCCATCCCTTTAATTGCGTTAGAAAGATAGCAGCTTTGACAAAGGACCAGAATAATGCACTGCATGCCAAAATCAATTAGTCAGAATATCTCCATAATATCCAAAAATATATTATGCTCTCTAAAATAAATATATTCTGAATTTTAAGTTCATCTACTAGGTCCAGCCTGAGTAATCTTTCTTTTTCTACAGTTATTTGAAATGTTATCAATCATATAAAAATAGGTCATATATAATTTTTGTGAAAAACAATTTAGGAAGCATTTCACAATGTAATAATAATAATGTAACATCTGCTATTTAGAAAACATATCTGCATCAAATTCTAAATGCTTTTGCAACACTCCGCAAATAACATTGTCGTTCAGGTTACCATACATATATGAATACATTTCGTGTTGAAACACGTTCAATGGGTATATTCAAAACAAATGTAACTAAAACCCATTTATCCCCGTAATATGCATAGTATATTTACGCGCATCTAGTAATAATTTAGCTAACTTTTCTACGTGGCAATAACTTGTCCCAAGTTATCCCCACAGTTTCAAAGAGTTGTCCCATATGACAATAAAACCATCTTGAATCTTGAGGGGATCCTGTAAACAAATGTTCAGCCATGACACCAGAGTTGTCAATCAAAGAGAGAGGATGGTCGGGGAATGTAGGGAGTGATCCGATTGGTCACCGCTGCTGCTGCTACGACGGTGAGCTATGCCACAGTGTTGGGCGGTGAGAGATTGTTGGGTATTGCCATGGTGAGAGGAAGTGGAGGAAGAAGCAGCATGGGATGCAACAGAGGCTATGGTGTCTAGCGGGGCGGAGGGATAGGTGAAGACTAAATTGGCTGTGAATGGAGTGAAAGATGGAGTGGACATGAGCACTGGAGTGTGGAGGGAATCCGATTCCGGGGCGCTGACAGCAGTGGCCAGCGATGTCACAGACTTTGCAGGGATGTTGATCTTTGGTTTGGGTTTCGGCTGCTTGTTTGTGGTCTGGGGTTTTGACGGAGTTGCTCTGAGGATCTCCGAGCTCTCCGGTTCCATTTTGATGCCACGCAACAAGGACAGAGGTGGCTGGGAATCAGAGTCCGAGCTGGAGTCTTCGATTTTACAGATGGGACGGTGGGCTTCCAGGACGAGTTCAAGCTTTTCTTTCTTCTTCTGCAGTTCAGCGATTTCCTTCTGAAGATGGGACTTTTCCAATTCCAACTCATCGGTCTCCTGGGTTGGAGAATACAAACATTAACTTTGCTTGCATCCCAATTGTGAAACACAATTAGAAGGCAGGGTCAGTCAATTCACGTTCATTGACATTTATTACTCACAGTTTGTAGTGTGTCCGTCAACTCACGACGGCGGTTACGACATTTTGCAGCAGCCAGTTTGTTCCGTTCTCTCCGAATTCTGCGCCTCTCCATTTCTTCTGCTGATAACTGCCATGACCATGAATACAATTAGATTAGCAAAAGCAAAAACATCGTCATTGTATACACATTTTCCTGGGGTAAATCTAAATTCAAAAGTCAGGCATAAGGGAAATGACACATCCCCATTCATTCGTCTGTGAGGCCAATATGGTGTTTTGGCAGAAAGATCTACGGATTTCAAAGCCTTGACATGAAAGACTTGACATGAGTCATAATTGCCCAAAAAATACGAGTGAAATACTACCACCTTGTGTCGGCATTTAGTCATCTCGTCAAATATATGTATTTACAAAAACGTGTTTGCACGATCCGTACGATTTGTCCATTGACCCAGAGGGCACGCACAAACTGTCCATTGCTCAATTGTAGTTTTGCCATTCATCAATTATTTCCCGCCAATGAAGAGCGATGACTCACTCACACAGACCCTAGCCATGACTCAGGTTTTAGTCACTCAGAATGCCAAGCCCCGATGAGTCACATGATAGCCTACTTCCTGTGGCATGGAATTACGACTCCCAAGAATGAAGTACGTTCCAGAATGACAGCCTCAAAAAGTAACGCCATATGTGCAATGTGTTGATAGAGGAAACGGAAATGAAGGTCATCTACGTCTTACTGACGCTTCAATTTAGCTAAACATGCTTATACATGCACACATATAATCAGCAACGCTACCAGGATGTTATCTGCTCACATTCTTCATACTGACTGTATGATAAAATAAGTGGGACTATTGCTATCTGAAACGTATCACATCACATCACAAGTACTTCTAAAGAACATAGACGGGTGTCCTGTACCTTGAGACTATAATTCCTTTATTTCATGAATTATTGTGACTAACTTTTGATTTCTTCTTAACTAATAGTGAATAGTAGTGGTTTGAGACCACTACATGATATTGAATGACACCACAATGACAAACTTGGTGTTTCACATACCAAATCACATATTGTTAAGTTATGTCGCACCCACAATACCAACCCTCAAGCCTTAACATGTTTTTCATTCATACCCACAGTTCCAATGAAACTGTAGGGGTTGGGTAGGCCTAGAACACAACATTAACAAAACTTACGTGTTCATCGTTTCTGCGCCTGGTGGACCCGGTAGAGTGTGAAGCAGCTCGGATGACCCCGGGTCGGTAAAAGTGTGTTTGCGACTGCCTTTGACCCACAGGTCGGATCCCTGAATGAGCTTGGTAAGTGGGCCTTGGAGCCTGGGAGGGGCCCGGCTGAGACCCAAAGGAAGGCTGGACCAACCACTGAAGGTCCTGGTTTGTGGTGATCGCGTTGAGACTTGGTACAAATTGGTTGCTTCCCGCCATGGAGAATTTCTGTCACCAAAATAAAAAGTAGGGCCTACATTAGATTGCAAACCCAGACATTTATAACAAATATATAACATGATTAAGTAGTGTAAATGTGGACTTGAAATGTGTGTCGATATTACCTACAGGAATTTAAAGCAATATTTACGCATTTGTAAATACATATTTAACATCGTCTTAACATCGTACACAAAACATAATGTTATAGGCACATAAAGCCAAAGTCTCATTGGACTGCAGTATCGATTAGAGTGTCAACATACCTGCTCCTGTTGTGGGGTAGAGGTGCTAGTCGTTCCCAGAGATACAGAACTTGAGCCAGTGTGTGGCGACCCGGTATCACTATTGGCGAAAGACGAGTTACCTCTCCCTTGGTTTCCAAAGTTCCGATACATCTCAGTCTCTGAGATGAGTGTTATGTCCTTGACGTCGGCACGGGAGGAAGTGAACTTCAAGTGACTTTTGATCTTATTCAACTTTCCTTATTCAAACCAGGGTAAACCCCCTTGTTGATATTAAATGGTAGATTCCAAACGGCACCGCTTCCAGGGGGGACGAAGAAGAAATATTTGCCGAGAGGTGTTAGATATAAAAGCAAAATCCTCAAATCAATCTATGTAGACGTCCGGGGCGTTTTGTTAGTGAAGTATCCTGAAGAATCGGTAATGGATGTGGAATTTGGAACTCCGAAAGCAATACTATTTATTATCCACGCCCCCTTTACCGGAATACTGTTGTATGCCCGTGTCGTATGACGCATATGACCATATATGGCCGTATTTCCTCTTGAGAGTGGATTTCCTTTGACAGATTACTCTGTGGTAATTTCCATATTATACTGACGTTGTTCTCTTAAAATAACAGTACGCCATGTCAATTTATATATTAGTTTTGCCATGACATTAGACAACACGTGAATTGTGGTTTTGTATATAGATTTATTGCTGGGATATGAGGACACTTGGAAAAGTAAAACGAAACTAAAGACACAAGTGACTGATATGATTCGCTGAATAATATAAACACATTTTATAAGCTTACATTGAAGAAAGAGTATTTTTTAATGATGGAGCCTATTCCGAAAACAAACCAAACCACAAAGCACACCTAATTCCACCCTGCTGTGCTGTGGTTTGCTCACTGATTGATCACTTTCCTTTGATAGTAACCTACATTTTTGCCGAGATGACTCACTGAATTGCCACATTTTCGTTGAATTGTTCCCCAGCCCTAAACTACACACCCACTTCATTAGGCTACTCTTGCATTAACCGAAGGACTCGCAAACTGTTAAAAAGGCAAATCTTTAGGTCACATTATGTCGCACGTGGTGAACGGAGTGTGTCACGTCCAGCAGCTGCTGGCCTTGTTACTCTCGGAGGACTGACTTCCCGGCATACGATGACTCCTCTTTGGTTCTGCATATTGGTCCTGTCTCTTGGTGGTAATAACCAAAGAAATAACCATAGTCTCGTATATTGCATACAATATAGGCTAATACTACTACTAATAGTAATACTACATTATTGTTATATAATAAGGAGTATTAGTATTGCTGTTATTATTATTATTATTATTATTATTATTATTATTATTATTATTATTATTATTATTATTATTATTGTTATTATTATTATTAACAATGCCGCAGTTGAAGTGCTAGGCTAACAAATCAAGGCTATGTGTGTCAGTCATGGCCGAATACATCGTTGCAAGATTCGGATATTAGTGAGGTTTGAATAGGCCTACAAATGCGAGTAGGCTATTCTGAGAAAAAAAGGTAGCTTTCTTTCCCTGACAGAATCTGAGTGCCTATTTTAATTAACTAACCCCTGTCCCTTTACATTTCTGTTATTTAATGAACTAACCCCTGTTCCTTTACATTTCTGTTACTTAATTAACCAACCCCTGTTCCTTTACATTTCTGTTATTTAATTAACCAACCCCTGTTCCTTTACATTTCTGTTATTTAATTAACCAACCCCTGTTCCTTTACATTTCTGTTATTTAAT
>JAOTIX010000002.1:9243580-9258369 GCA_027123715.1 Gaidropsarus macrophthalmus
TATGTATGTATGTATGTATGTATGTATGTATGTATGTATGTATGTATGTATGTATGTATGTATGTATGTATGTATAAGATGCTTCATCAACCAAGCAATAGTCTGTTGTGCTTAGCAACAAACAAAGACAAACTCACAGACTGGGAGAGTGGGGCCAGAGGTGGCATCTCAGTGGCTCTGTGGGCCAGGGGTGAACCCAGAGGTGGCATCTCAGTGGCACGTTGGGCTGCAGGGAGAAAACGGCTTCCACTAGCGTCGCTTTTCTGGTCTGGTAGCATGGGATTGCAATCTATCACACGCACACACACACACACACAGTGAGATTTATTTATTTATTTTTTAAATACACAGGCAAACTACTAAACACTTCCAGTGGCTAGGATTCTGAACAAATGGTTGTTACTGTTGTAGATGGTTATCAAGGAGATCATGGTCTGGATTGTCCACCAGGGGGAGGTCGGACAGATAGGCCACATCCATTGGGCCTCCTGATGAGAGAAACGATAGTTATCTTTAGAAGAATCAATGTAGAGTTTGTTCTTCTGTGGCAGGAGCACCTGTAGCTCATGTTTGACAATACAGGAAGTGAAGAAGCATCTGGCAGCAAGTAATCTGTTTGCATACTCATGGTGTTGGAAAAGGAAGAGCAATTTCAGTCAGCATCACACAAATCAACCAGACCTGGAACACGCAGTTTGAGGAAAAATGTTGAGGTTTTGAGGCCACATTCATTTGTAAATGCCTTACATCCAAATACTTACATGGTTATTGACATCATTTTGTAATTATTCGGAAGAAAAATGCAAAAATTAATACACGCATTACTTATGTTTAATAGTAAAAGCTAGATTTCCATGCCCCTTTCCTACCTGGAATGTGAAGTTTAGTCGTCCGGTACAGGACTAGCACCACCACTCGACAGCTGGTGTTGACGAGAAACTGCTGGTCATCTGAGCCACAGCAATACAATACGTACAGATATAATCAACAAGTCCATGGAGCTAAACTAACAAAATGTACATTCTTTTTTAAAAAGAGGGTGGCTTACCTCCGTGTTTAATATGGACAAAGATCCCTCTAGGAGTTGTCGAACAAATTTATAAAGGAAAACATCAGATGAAGGGAACATTCTTTCTTTATTAAATCCAAGAAAGGGAGCATGCACACTGGTTTTCAATGTCTGTTTGGCTAGCGGGTCATCTGCACGCTGTGGTCCACAAACCCAGTAAGGTGTTGGTTTTCATCACAGAGAGTAACTGGTCTCAATTCGGAATCAAGATAACCCATGTCTAAATCATTTAAGTCTATAAAATACATACAATGGAAAAGTATGAAAATTGCTCAAGTGAAACGTAATATATAAAACCTCTCAAAGACTATATACTCCTGCTGTTACTTATTTTATATACAATTATATACAACATTTATAATAAACTATATTATACAACAATTTGCATACATTATATTGAATGCTACCCCATTTGTGACCTTACAAAAGCAACAACGAACAAAAAAATAAACAAATCTATTGGGAAATCTCAATTAATTATGTATCAGCTAGTGCTATTAAATATATATGGTTAAAGATAGATTTACTTAATGGACTGATTCACTGTACACCAAGGGCTTTGTCCAGAAAGTTGGCAAAATGCATTGTCTGTGCAGGGGGGAAAGGCACCAGGACAGACAGGTCCATTGTCCTCAGGGTGTCCAGAAGGGAACTGAAAGAGACAAGGCAAACGGTCATTGCTGTTCTTCCAGCATACACAAACGCAGGCTCCAACCAATGGATTACATAGGTAGATATTTTACTCTGGTATGTCAAAAGACAAAATTCATGTACATTTTGGACCATGACTATATTTCTTTGACGATGCAAACCAGAACAGACCTGCAGGTGCAGTACAGCAGGTGAGACTCCTTATGGAGCTGGTGAGCTAGCTCCAGCTGATGATTGTCCATCAGCTTGTCGTTGACCACAACCAGAAGAGGCTTCCTCGCTCCCAGAGCCTCTAAACAGCTCCCAGCCCCTGGGAAGGAGAGGGAAGATCATAATTCATGTCCAGTAACGGAGCCCGACTTATGGAGCAACAAGAATCACAAAAAAAATATATATAAATATATACAGTGTATATATAATTCTATTTCTCATTGCTCATATTTAGTTGCTCAGTAACTAGGGGGGTGTCAAATAATGATGTGGCCCTCTGGTGCTTTTACAGACCTGCATGGCTGATGACGAGGTCTGCACGGTCGATGTCTTCAGAAATGGAGTCTTTGAAACGGAAGGCCTCGAGTGTGATGTCTGGACAGCTCTCTGGAGCAGGGAGAACAGAGCCTCTTCCCACCTGTAGAACCAAACGCTCGTATCCCCGAGCCTTCAGCAACTGTTGGAAATTAATAAAGGCAACTATGTATGAATAAATGAAGAAGAATCCATTGAGAAAATGAAGTGGAAAAGTACTTACTCAACTTACTAACTTACTTATTGATGATAAATGTTCATACTGATTTAATAGAGCTTTTATTCAAGGCTAATTACAGCAAATCAGATGCATGATGTGATTAGGGTACGTGGGGTGGGTTATTCCTCTTTCACAGGGATGACTGTACACCCCAGTTAGACACATTATCCAGCCCTTCCATACGGCTGCATATTAAGGTAATCTTTTGCGACTTTACAAGGCGAAGTACTCACTTTAACAGCATCAGAAGCCGTAATTGATAGAATGAGCTCATCGAAACTTGTAGTCCCCACAGTAACGAATACAGTCTTCATTGTTGTCAACTTGGCGATGACAACACCATGGATGAGTATGTACAGGCTCAACTCGATAACTTCCTCCTTGTTCTGTCGCAGACGACGGGCTTCCGAAAAGTTCACCACACTGCCACCAAGCGGATTGGAGCTTTTACAGCCATAAACTACATTTCAGTTATAAACTCATTCCACCTATTCCCCTCCACGCCCATTTATGTATTTAAAAGGGACGGTGCACATTAATCAACATTTCTGTAAATGTGCCATGGTTAGCCAGAAGGCTTGAATTGTAGTCATTTGCCAGGATGTCAAGCTATTTGTGTGTTACTATTTGTACTTCATGTTCGTCATTTGCCTATTAAGAGATGTACGTCAAGAAATGTGTTTATTTTGTCTCATTAAGAAAATAGAAGGCAACAACTCAGAACTGAAAGGACACTGAACCGAAAGGCAGTTCTTTTAAAATATAGAAAATACAATACATTGACACAATAGAATCTGCTTGTAGTGGTGATGTCCGAAGATGGAACACTTTAATGGAAACGTACGAAAATGACACCTTCAGTCAGGTGGGCCTGCCTATAAATAAACACACGGAGGCGGAAATGAAACGGAAAGTTTTTAAGGCTCTGTATGTTCTCAGTTTCAAAAACAATCGACTATATGTTGAAAAGTCACAAAAGCAGAAAAAAAACTAGTAGGCCTATAATTTTAAATGTTAAAAAATGGCTAGCAATGTCATTAGTTTGTAATAAATAAAGAAAAAAAAGCAAAGAGGAAAACAATGCATGTCATGATCAATAATAGGGGCTAGGATTTCAACCAAACCACAAGAGTCACCAAACTGTCATCTCAAGATGTCAAAGTAAATCCATTTTAGTCCAAAATAGATGCTTTGTTTTGGTGAGTTAACTTTGGTTATTCAATCATTACTAGAGCAAGCTTCCTCGTTCAGAATTAACCCGCCCCCATTATCATTAATGGCCAACAGCATCAGATATTTTGTCCAATACTGACTGGGCCATGGTTTGTTGTAATTCAAGCCCCTGAAAGTCAAGCCGGTCATTTTTGTAAATTCTTTTCATGAAAAGCTGTTAATTGTCATACATAATTCCATATGTGCTTGGCTATCGACAGATACAAGTAGATACTAAATTGAGAACCCGATCAACCACTGTAACTGGCTAAAGAAAAGGGTAGCAGTTAAAACCAAGATAGAACCACATTCAAGTAGAGAACAATGTTAGCTTCCACGACACTGCAATTTCTGTGCTACAAGCAGAATTTTATGACTTGAAAAATAGACAGCAAATTGAGTCATAACAACTATGTATAGTACAGGACGTAATTTGTTTGTGGATTAGACACGGTCGAGGAGGCAAACATGCTTAAAAGTAAAGTTTGTTTCGTTATAGTAAAATACTGATTTGAGATTCAAAACTTTTATACAAGTTAAAATATCAACGATATAATGATTAAGCAGCTTTGAAAAAGAGCTGCAGTAAAACAACAACCCCTGCTATTTTTCTTAAACCACAGGAATACACCCAACTCAAAAGACATGATAGAATAAAAGTTCCAATATGGCCGCTTGAACCCGTCCCCTTCCAGCTAGAAGATGACGGCTGTGGCTGTAGCTGTTAGCTGTGTTGGGATCACAGCGAAGGCCATGGAGTGTCCACGCAGACCGTGTTTCTGGAGTCACCATAATAAAAATAGAGAAGGCCCCGGAGGTACGCTTCTCCTTTGAGGAGGTTCCCGGCGGAAAAAAGTCACAAACCGGTCGTTCAGTAGGAACACTGCCAGTGGCAGGAAGTCAAAAACAGGGCTAAACTCTACTTGGCCCCAGGATCATGGGTCAACCAAACAGGAAATGGCTGCTCCAACCTCCGCAAATGACGCCTCTATAAAAAGAAGAAGAAAACAGGAAGAAAAGAAAAGACAAAATTGGTTTAATAAGAGGAGGCTCATGTTAGAAATGATTGCCAAAGTCCATTGTCATCCTGTATTACCAGTTATAAAACTGTTAAGTAGTATAGATTTGTTTTCCTTTTCCACTGGCTGGATCTCAGGTAGCATGTTTATTTGGCTCTTCCTGAGCTACGGCAGTTTTTTTTTTTATCCCTTTTCCCACCACTGGCACCTCCATGTTGGAGACCCTTCTTCATGCAACATTCCTCCGATGATCGTATGATAACAGTCTAAACCAACAGCTCTGCCAGAGGACGACGCCCACTCATCCTTCTCACTTCCAACTGCCGAGATCTCAACTGATTTTCACAAGCTTGCACTACTCATTCCCCAGTACAATGTGCGTCACAGAGAAATAGATGTGACATTATATAATACTAAATATTTCAGAGTGACCATGACGCTCTTTGGTGAAGCTCTATAAAGAATCAAGATACTGATATTTGACGGCATTGATGACATTGTACAACACCCTGCCCCCCTCCTGTGTTGGGTTGATTGAATGGGCTTGATCTTGTTTAATGTGGTTCTGTCGAGTTGAGTGGTACAGCATAGACTGCGAGGGTATTCTCCCTTACCCAGCGCCCAACACTGCCACAGTAAGGGTTTGATTCCTAATGGGGCCACCCATACGATGAATAAATGCACTTGGTATTGAAAGACGCTTTGGATAAAAGTGTATTCTATTCGATAATTGACTGAGGTGGATGAGGGACGAGTTGGGTACATACCCGTTCTGCTCATTGTATAACGCAGGCGGTGCAGCACTGTTCCTGTTTCTCTGGCAATGTAGAATAGTTCATCTGTCGCACGATCTCAGCGAACAGCTCGTCCACCATGGTCTTGCTCTTGGCTGAGGTTTCGATGAAGGGACACCCCCACTCCTGGGCCAAGGCACGGCCATCAGACCCTGGCACCTCGCGCTCAGACTCCAGGTCCACTTTGTTACCAACCAGGATTAAGGGTACTTTCTCAAACCGTTTTACACGAACTATTTGGTCCCTCATTGGTCTGATATCCTGTTAAGAGAGAGAAGAGGGTGTGCAATGCTTGGTATGACAAATGATGTGTATGGTACACTAAACCAACACAAGTTCTGCCAACTTGGCAGAACTTGTGATGATTATTTACATATTTTATGTCTATAAATATCTATAACTATCCATATCATCCACTGCAGTTGGAACTGCCAACTGTCGTGTAATATATGGATAGTCATAGACCTCTCAACAATATAGCAGTACCGTTCCAGTGACCACTGTGATCTACACCAGTCAAACATAAAAACCTAAACATGGGGTACCTGGAATGACTGCTGATTGACCAGGCTGTAGACCAGTATGAACCCCTGTCCATTCTTGATGTAGAGATCCCTCATGGACGCGAACTGCTCAGTGCCTGCTGTATCGAGGATTTCCAGCACAGAGGGCGACGAATCCACCTCGATCTCCTTCCGATAAAAGTCTTCGATCGTCGGGTCATATTTTTCGATGAAAGTGCCGGTTACGAACTGTACAGTCAGCGCGGACTTGCCAACGCCGCCGCTCCCCAACACAACAACTTTGTATTCCTTCATTGGGGTTCTCGACTTTGAGCCAAGCTAGTTTACAAGCTAACGAGTTAGCACGACCGCTATAGCTGTTGTGACAACATTTATCAGAACTACAACGAGCCTAAGATGTACTCAACAAGCAGCGGAAGCGAATGGGTTTACCTCCTGTATGAACCGAAGCTGGGCTCTCGTATCCAACTAAATGACAAAGCGAGCTTCACGGTAGTTTGCGTGCAAAGTTGTTGATCTCCACTCACGTTAGCCACTAATGTTAGCTAATGCGGTTTTCACACTGCTCCATACTGGCTCTAAAAGAGGAGCCTCCGCAAGCTAACTACAACAAATGCAGAATATGCCCTTGTATTTCTCCGTTTGGCTAGCACCAGCAAGTCGAAATAAGCACCGCATACAATCTTAACGGCGTTTTCCTATTTCTAGATTGCATGTCAATCTTCTTGTGTGTACATACACACACACACACAAACTACCCTGCTAGTGTCGCAAAACGCACTGCTGTGACGGCTAGGGCCCGCTGGGGCTGTGCTACTGGTACAATAAGTCCTGAATATCCGGTTCATAATTGCGCCACAAATTCAGCACGACGACACATATCTACTAATGATTATTTAGACAGAGACAGAAACAGATATAACTTTGTAGTCACACACACACACACACACATATTGACACACACACACACACACACGCACACGCACACGCACACGCACACACACGCACACATACATATTGGATTACTGAGGTAATGTATGTAAGGTTTTATACTATCAAACTTGTTCATGATCAAAAGGTGTTTATGATCAGCAGCATTTTGCTCCATACATCTGATAAGACATCCAAGTATGTAAATTGTTGCCTATATATCCAAAATGAAGAAAATAATTACCCAGTGATGATCACCAATAAGGGCTTTATTAAAGGGTCAAACCAAACAAAAATAGAAAAAAAGTCATCATATAGGCAAATTAACCTACCTTTTAATATTCATACACCACAAAATAAATTGCCATGTAGCACAGTAGCACATAGAAGCACAAAAAGCTAAAATATAGTGACAAGCTACAATATGGTAGAGCAAATATGCTTATCTCTGATGTTTCAGTGTGCAAGATCAGCAGAGAGAGAGAGAGACAGAAAGAGAGAGAAGTATGGCTTAGTCCTCAACAGGCCCTCATGCTTTCCTCTAGTTGATATTTTGTTACACACTTCCACTGTTCACCATCTCTATCCAAAGTAGTCGAGACAGCAACTCACTGTACATGCAGTTCTGGAAATGAACATTGATTATAAAGTTAAGAGTTATAGGAAGAAAAACTAAAGAATATGCTTAATGATGAAGGCACGGGTAAACTTAACTGTATTCAAGTGACAGAAACAAAAAAGGAAATAAAAGCACAATGCAGTGATGATGTGACCGGAAATCTACCGCCAAGTGAAGCCCACTTCATACATGGTGGACAACATGTACATTCCCATATACTAAAGCAGTACAATTCTGCCGGATACGGCGCAAAAGAGACACACAAGCTGATTTCCTGGATTTGTAATACACACGGTACAGAAGTATAGCAAATATGCATTAACACAATGTAAGAAAAAGCAAAATTAAAATAAAAACAATCTTTCCCCCCCATTCTGAAGGCTTCGAAACACCACAACGGAATGAGTCTCAAGTCAATCCCACACTAAGACTGATGCCATGGCAAGAAAATCATTGGCTTCACAAGCAATATATAAAGCAATAAATGACCACGACCAGGTTTGATGTGTACAGTTTAAAGGGTATTTTGTATTCAAAGCTCTATGTTTTTCACTTTCCAATTTCCGATAGGAACTCAGATTTACTGACGATTAAGCAGTCATAGTGATTGAGCAGAAAAAAAGACATCATTTTCTGAATATGTAAAATTATCACTTCTCCTATCATAAGATTCAAAGACTTTTAGTTGATTTTCCATACTAGGAGAATAATTGTTTGAAATCCAATCCAGTAATGTAAAATATGTTTCACTGCTTCATTACGCACACTTTTTGGAATATTTTATACTTGAAACAAGTGACCAAGAATTGATTCTGTCAAAATTCATTTTGAGATCAGTTACTCTCACTTTTTAAAACGGTTGTCTATCTGCTCGATTGAAGAAATTAATATTTTACAGCAATACAATATCATGCTGAGAAAGCAGTAGGGCTTTAGCAAATAGAACAGGACTAATCATTCACAACCGTCTTTCCCATAATTCCTTGAAATTATAACAGCATACTTGTGTTTTGAACAATACAGTGATTTCGTTTTTATCAGTTTTCTCTATATTTATTCAAAATAAATTTTTGAATATTTTTGACATATTTATGTACATAAGTGCAAACAAGGTGAATATTACACATTCGTACACCCCAGCGAGGATCGACATCAGCCAGCACAGCTGGGCAAGCCGGAGAGGAAAGAGACTTCCGATGGACGACAACACTTCTAGTCTAGAAAAAAATCATCTAGTCCCAGACCGGAAGGTCCAAATAATGAATGGGATAGGGGTGGTTGTGGTGTCCATCGTTTCATTTTTCAAGCCCAAAACCTCTTTACCTCCCGACAGATAAATGTTTACGTTAGCAAACATACATATTTTTTTATACGCTTGACACCAAAATAAAGGACAGAAAAACAATCAAAACATAGCCGATTAAGACACACTCACAAACCATAATAGAAAAGTTACACGTGACCAATCTCCCCAAAGGAACTTTGGATATTACAAGGACGTATTTTGTTTCCGTCAAACGTACTTTAAACTAACTAAACATTCCCTTTTTGAATAAGTAGGTTTATTCTCTAAATTATGTTATTCAATTTATGTGAAAAATAATTAGGTTAATACAAAGGTAGACACGTTGTAATTTAGTTGCCATTGTTACAGCAACTTTTTCTAATTAACAATGGATCTATCCATTTAAATATACATACTTGTTTATTAGTCTACACAAAGTTCTTTTACTTAAATTTAAACAAAAATATTTTCATGCTGTGATTTATTTTGACAAATGAAAAAAGTTTCAACTTACCACTAATAATTACTTTCATTACATAGCAATCACAATTTTATACAGTGATGAATAACCCTGGCCCAATGGCTCTGTCCTGGCAACCAGAACCTCCAGTAGGACCGAATATATGACCTGTCCCCATGCTTTGAGATCTGGTCTCATTGAATGGAATGAAGGAAAGGAGTTGCATATTCTCCACAGTCATAGGGTAGAATTGATGAAGATGGCAAGAATAATTACAGTGGATCCTAAACATCAGGTCTGTGGAGAACCGAGGCAATAGAAAGAGTGAGGGACTAAAACGAAATGGTCTTCTATGTACTCACAAAACACGCTCAAGTGTACAACGAATGGACACTTTTAAACATGATAGACAATGGCAAACGCTCAGTTAAAACTTAATACCCCGAGAGAGGCACAATTCATTTATCAAGTATTTTGTTATTCCAGCTGGGTTTCAGTTGGTGAAGGCATAATGATATGACATAAGAGAGATTTGTTTTTTCATTTTTTTTCTTGACTGGACATACCTAGTCTTCCAAAGCTCTAAGTTTTAGACAAAATAAATTGCCTGGACATTCTTATCACCACTTCATTAAGTCAGAGAGAAACGTTTGCCTATAAAGTGAAATTCATGAAACAAATGTCGGGACAGTATTCGCTCAAGGATATTTTTCATTTTTTAAGTAGTCACACCACCCATGAACATTAAATATAAATCTATATAATAATACACATACTTTAATGTTCTAACACAGTATCAACATGATATTTATGTGACCTTTGAAAAAGTCTATATGTAGTGAATCATTATATTTCAACATGCCATTCTTTTAAATGGGCATGGTCTAAATTTTTTGCATTAAATACATTCACGACACAATAACATGACTTAAACATGAACACATCTTCAGTGGGAAGTGCCACAAAATGTGTCACCTTTTTCACCTAATGGAATATGGGATCTCTTTTAACATAGATACATATGCACACAACTAATTAAGAGTATTGGTTACGTTTACCTTATTCATGTCAAGACAGCACAGCTGTCCCAAAGAAACTACACATATATCTTACTGTTATGAACACGATGAACTACAGATCCGTCTATACCTATTGATCTGCTTTAACAGTGTATGAACGATCAACACTTAAGGTTACTGGAAAGAGGCACATATTCCCTTCGCTTAATTGTATTCGAGGCATGAGCCGACGGCCAGTTTATTCAGTTTTAATTTTAGTTTTTTTTACTTTGATACGCACTGTGGAATCAAATCTGGGGAACTGTTGATTTCTCAGGCCCACATCTTTCGTTTTTTTCCGACGACTACTCCTTCTAGGAGTTAAGTCCTCCCTTGACCAGAGCGGTATTAGCATTTAGAGTCTGTCGACTTTTAGAGAACAAACAGAATAAGTGGAAAAGACGATACACATTTTAAGTCAGACAACACTGATTCAAGTTCTTGTTTTTTTTCTCCCTGAAGAGCCAATTTAAATAAGAATTCTAGTGCCACTTAGTCACTGCAGCAGTATAACAATGGGGACAAATATAATCTTTTTGTTTCATTATATATATATATATATACTTCTTTTTTCCCCTCCGTCATTTTGACATTTTGATAAATTTCTCCCAGGTTCAGTGTTCCTGTTTCAGTCTCCTCAAACATGAGCCTGTCAGTAATGACATTAACTAGGGGTGTTCCATGCATACACTACTACTAGTCTGCCAACACAGACTTTGGTGAAAGAATCATTTGCACAAAATCCGGAAAGCAAATACTGCTTCCACACTGTGCAACCATTCATTATGTCGGCTGTCAAAGATTAACATTACCAATTAAGAAATGGTTCAGTTTCAGAATTTTTTACTGGGTTATCATTTTGATTCTAATAAGATCCAAGCTGACACAGGAACAATATGTAGATTAACCTTTTCTGAAGTGCCTACAATGTAAAACATTGTAAAACAACGTTTGTGTTTCACATTACAAGTGCTAAGCTTGGAGTTTGTCATTCCTCCAACATTGCACAAAGACCCATACTCAAAGCTGGAATTGGGATTATATTGGAAAGATTATGATAAACTGACTTTGAGGTTACAGTAGGTGGCGCTTAAATCATTACAAAGATTTTTGAGCCAATGAACATTCCCTGGTCAGATATACCACACGGATGGCCATTTCTGTCTCAAAGTAGTATGTTTGGTAGCCTTAATATTTATAATCTTAGCTTTGATATTAAGGGATGACTAGCATTAAATTGTTAATGGCAAAAATACTCAACAAATTCAATCAATTATGATGCACTTTGGACATTGTTTGTTTATCACAAACCAAGAAGTATACTTATTTTGCAATATTAACTAATGAGTGATGAATACGCTGTGGTTTGACCGAATTGTGAACTTACGTGGGGTTTAAGCTCAATGCTAGCACTAGGCTTCCTCATCTCACACAGTGCTCCATAAAGTCGATGTGTTGCTGAAGAAAGAGCACTACCATTTGCTCTAAAGGAACCCTGTTTAACACTAGGCGTATTCTTTTTGAAGTTTAAGTTGAATCGTTTACATTTGCCCTAATGTAAATCCAGAAAGGAATCATTTTGACAAAGTTAAAGGGGAACTCTAGAGTAAAATGGTTCTGGGATATGTTTAGTTTGACAACGAGTTCGAACGTTTGATATAGAGCAAAATATATATACGATGCAAAGCAAAGTTAGATGTTTTTAGCCGATTCTACCAAAATGCTAATATGTTTGTGTAATGTGTCAAAAATAAATTGCTTTTTTACACCACTTACAAGGCTAGAAGTAGCCTGTCACTATAATGAGGGTCTTAACATATAAAACGAGGCATTGAGAACTTTGTAAGTGTACAGATAGTTCATTAAAAAGCATATGTTATACACACAATACCTTCAGTACTTAACCCGTCAACGTCATGTCTTCTTTGAGGCTGGAGAATCGATTGACGAACACAGTGCAAGCGTGCTCGGCTGTACCCCTGAACAAGGGAACTGGGGGTGTGTGCACGCTTGTTCTGCATCTGTTTCAGTCTCAAAAAGGATATGGCGTTGACGGGTGAACTACTGAAAGTATTGTGCGTATAAAATATGCTTTTAAATAAACTATCTGTTCACTTACAAAGTTGTCAATGCCTCGTTTTATATTATATTATGTTTCATGTTAAGACCCTCATTATACTACCAAAGAAGAGCCAGGCTACTGCTAGCCTTATAAGTGGTTTAAAAAAGCCATTTCTTTTTGACATCAGTGGATGCCCCCATGACACAAACGTATTCGAATTTTGGTAGAATTGGATAAAAACATCTAACTTAGTCGTATATGACTTATTTTGCTCTATATCAAACGTTCAAACTCATTATCATACTAAACATATCCCAGAACCATTTTACACCGGAGTTCCCCTTTAAAATCGAAATAAAACTTAAATGCAAGTTTAAATGAGAAAATATTGCTAAATTATTGTTTGCTTTAGTGACAGACCCATAAAGTCACATCTGCCGATATAATAGAAAATTAAAAGGCACAGACAAATTAACAACAGTGGACTGTTTCTCAGGTAGAACAAGATGATTGACCCTGAAAAAACGTTTTTGACAGTGTTGTCCAAATAAGATTGAGACATAAAATATTGAAACACAAATAATGAAACATAAATTAGATTTCATTCGATACAAAACTCCCGTTTTCCAACATTCTGTTTTTTGTTGCCAAGTATGATGTGGACCAGTGGCATTCCTGTTAGTTATTTGAGTGGAATTCCTTAATTAGCTTTTCTGCCGTTTTATTTATATTTTCTCATACTTTGGTGCAGTCGCCCAGTCATGTCATTTGCTCTTCAGTACAACGGCCAGACAATGGCTTGGAACCTGTGACGGTTTTTCGCTATCAAAAACGTGTGAATGTGTGTGTTTGTGTGTTTTGAGTGAGTGCATTTCTTTAAGGTGTGGCACTGGGCATGTATGGCTATGAGTGCATGGGAGTGTCTGGCCACCTCCTTAAGTCAATACATATCATACCCATCATGTTTCCCTAAACGCTCCAGTTGCTCGCCGTCAGAGTTTCGGTGTTCTGGGCCATCTCTTTACAAACTAAAACATCTCCAAGTTCAGGCTCACACTGTCACCGGATGAGTGTGCACGCTTGGATTAGGCACATTTTTGTTGCATTCTGAGAGTTGGGTTTCTCTTTGAGGGGGGGGTGGGTGTAGGTGGGTGTGGTAGAGAGGACAGGGTGAAGGGGAGGGGTGTTTTAACTTGGGTGGCGTGCCAGGCTTACAGAGTTGAGGCCCACCGGAGCGGCCATCAGCAGCTTGGGGACGGGGCAGAAGTGGGTCTCCATGGGGATGCAATGGAGCTCCAGCCCATCACTGCTCATGACCTCCGATGGGTCTACTGGAGAGAGAGAGGGAGAGAGGAGACAGAGAGTGAGAGTGAGAGTGAGAGAGAGAGATCCAGAAAGGACAGAAAATGTTACTCACCATAACATGAAATTAATAATTGTGTTACTGAACAGAGTTAGGTCAAGCAGAGGTTAAGATAGAAAAAATGTATAGAATATATGCATATTTAATTAAATGTATAAAGTCAATGCTGACTGTAAACCAGCAACTTCTGCGCTTATGGACAACACCACAACAAACCAATTATTATTCAATCTTCATCACTACATTTCTGTTACACAGCCAATGTGCAAGACAGACAAAAACGCTAAATCAACTAAAATACCTTGTGTACATTTGTACAATTAAAAATCAACATGATGCTATGAAAAATCATGAAATTGTAATTTTTCAAGGTTAGGTCATTGGTCAAAAGGTTCATCAGACTTCAGCCAATGACTTCAAAAATGTGCTGAGGTTCACAGTGACAAAGGAATACTGTAAAAATCACTTTGATTTTAAAGTATTCATTGGGGGGTTTGAGGAAAACTCTGAAAATGTTGACACTGAATTTGTTAATGAGATCATTAAGGCTTGCTTCTGCCATTATGATAAACTTAAAGTTTATATGTGATGGATCACAGAGTGCTAGATCACATAAACCACAAAGATTAATCTCAAGTAAACAATTGCACAATGTATCCGCTCCAAAAACAAAACAAAGAGAAGAACAAAAACAAAAGATGAAATGTAACCAATGGGATCTCCATGAGGAAATTAAATGGCCACTCATGTCCTTTCGCTTAAAAGAAGAGCAAATCAGCCAGGGCAAAAAAAATAAATAAATAAAAGATGAGCACAAAAGAGCAAACCTGATTGGACGCGGCGGATTCAGCGAAAGGAACATTGGTGACGTGGGTCGAGGCCGACGAGACAGTGGAGGAGGCACCGTGCATCATGGGAACTTTTTATTCAGGCGAGAGCCAGACGAGACACACAGAGGACGAGGAAATGGGCGGGGGGGGGGGGGGGGGGGGGGGGGG
>JAOTIX010000002.1:9276099-9291052 GCA_027123715.1 Gaidropsarus macrophthalmus
GTTATAATGTTGAGGACTGGTATGTTTGACACACAGACACAGACACAGACACAGACACAGACACAGACACAGACACACACACACACAGACACACCATGTTGCCAAGTAGAGCTAAAAACTATGGAACCATGGAATATCCTTGAGCAATATATGCTTTGTCTGATTAAATTGCACTGCAATGTCTGTTATTTGCCCAGGATACTGACTGCTTAGTGACACCTCTATCGTGTAAGGCACTACATTCCAAGTTCATCATCATCAGAATATGGTAATATGTTGCTATGAGAAAGAGCTGAAAGCCCACTTTTCAATGGAGGTCGCAAGGAATGAAGGACAGAACATGGATGCGCGGCTGCTGGTGATGAGAGCACACGGCGACCCTCAGCCAATAGAAAGACCCTATAGGCTACAGCAGTATATCCTCCCTGGAGCGGAGACTTGAAGTCCGCACTATGGTAAAACACATGACAGAGCCGACACCTGCCACTGTGCCATCATAGGATGCTGTACTTTTCTTCCGAGGAATTAGTGGGTTAGCATGACAATACACTAAACATTTATCGAAACAATAAAAATCCAAATATTAAAAGCTTTTATTAATAGATATGGCATGGTCGGGACATTTGTTAGTGGTACGAAGATGCCCCTTAGTGCTGTTCCGAGAATAGACTACGACTTAAGATCCAATGAGCGCCAACATTGCATCATGCAAGACATGCATTAAGGCCAATTAGCGTGACCACAAAGAGCTACTTAGCGTCCTTTATGGCACGTGCATTTGTGTTCAAGATAACTATGAAAGCACGGGTTCGAACAAATCAATCCCTTAAAAAGTGTTACATCTCTCATCTTCGCACCTTAAAATAAATGTCCGCTTCAAACATTTTGAACAATTGAATTGTTATCAGTTTAACTACAACTACGTGGCTTTCTTGGTTTTAACATGCCGATTCTTATGCTGTTGTTCAGTGGACCCCAACTGTTCCCACCATGACCCCGGATACAAGACACAACATTTTCCATTAGGGTGGGATGATTACGATCATTTAAAGCACATTATTACGAGATTTATTTTATTTTAACCAAAATCTCAGAAGCATACAAAGCATCACACCTACCTGATGGCAACTGGATTATGTCAGAAATATGTATTGGAATGGAGCAAGAACCGCATTATGTGGAATAATACATACATTCAAAAGCAAATAGCATGGTGCCAACACTCGACAGGTCAGTCTCCTCCTCCTCCGAACTAATATTAGCCTACGTTATATTATTTTACAACAACCTGTGCCACTATGATATTTGCTTTGTCGACGGAAACCCTAACACCCAATTATGGAAGATGCTGACTACAATTGCCTTTTATTTGAGCTTGTAATTTGAAGAAGCTATATTTAGTAGGCTCTACCAGCTATCCTAGAAGGGCATATTTCTTATGGGTCCCTTCTCAAGGTTTCTTCTTTTCCAACTGTGATCATGGGGGATTATTTTATGTTTGAAATCAGTTGTGGTATAAGGGTGTATACATATGTGTGTATGTATTACCACAGACGATACATACTCTCAGAAACAGACTCAGTAGACGCAACAGGATGACCAACAGGTCACATGGCACAAGGGGGAATCCTTCAAATATGGTTGATAATTTAAACGAAAGCCAAAGCCAAACCCACCCTGGATGGAAGTAGGTTATTTATTTATTTCAAAGTAAGTAGGTTAAATCCATGTGTATATGCTATATGTATGTCATGTCAGCTCGTCAAAGCATTGCATAACCCTAAATCACTGATGTTAAAACATGTCTTGGCTATTTTGTGTAACATGTTGACAATAAAGCAAAAAATAATGGGGGATTGGTGCGTTTTACAATCTTTTCTCAAATCCATTTGCCGGATATCTTGTTTGTTTCATCGGTTTGATTAATTAACTTTTTAACAGTGCACAAAAGGTCGTGATGTGGGCCATTACGTGATCAATGTAGTTACATTATTACTTTCTTATATCACATTATATTATATGCTGTGTGCCTGTTTTTTATAGGCTATCCGTTTTCCAAGTCTAATTGAGTAACAGAAAAACGAACTAGACTGGTGCAGGGTCCACATGAGCGAGTCTAGACACGTTTACTGTTGAATAAGACAGGACAATATGGCCACTGGACGTCAATATTGTCTGAAAGGAGTGATAACGGCGTCTGACCCTTAACCTGTTTGTCACCATGATGTTGTTTAGCAAGATATCGATAGTCATTGCCAGTAATGCAATCTAGTATTTGCACACCTTCCCTTTAAACCTACCATAGATAAACAGGAAGTAAAACACAGTAGTGCGGCGTTCGCATTCGATTTAAGATGATTACATGATTTGCTAATTTGGTGTCAAATGTTTGGCCTTATAAACTACTCCCATCCGCTTGCATCCAGCTTTTCCTACTCGTAAAGTTATAAACGACACGCCTAGACAACCACGATTGATGCCAAACGAAAGAGTGCTCTCTCATGGCTCATTCAATCTTTGCTGCTGAATCAGTTCAGTGCGCAACAAATGATTTGGTTTTGCCACAAATGTTTGCTACATGCTACACATATGATTGTGTAGCCAGGCAGTGTAACGCTTCTTTAGAAGCAATTGCATGACTAGCTCATTGCATTAATACTTTCATTTACAACAAATACATTTCACTGATCACACATACACGGTACAACACTGCATGTGTACAACTGCGCCAGACATGTTCTTACCTGGGCACGTCATACAAATCACATTCAAACTGCAGCGTCTTCTCGTTTATTTGCAGCTGTCAAATAACTATTTACCCTACTGAGTCAAATCGCAATTTCCGTCAACATAAACTGCACCAACTTCGCTGATTCTGCGGTGATATCTAATACTGTAAAAATAATCAAAACAAAGTCGACGCGTGGCTCACGACAGAGTCGCTCGGAAATAAACGTAGGGAAGAGAGAGCCTGGGGGAGATCCGTTCCCCAATTGCTCCGTAGTCAAAGATTCAACAGAATCAAAATTTAAGGGAGGGCAAAACGGAGAGGGAGGAGTTCGACGGGGAGAAAAAAAAATGCTATGACAATGATAGAGCCGTAGTAGGAGCCAGCCCCACCATTTAGTATCTCATGTAGCAAGGACAGTCGAAGGGGAACCAGGTGGGATCATTCGTGTACCTTTACGGTTGTCTCTGAATTTGACTTTCAAAATATGTAGGTAACGATGGACGTCACAATAGTTACGCTTCGCTTACCTTTCTGCAGTAGGAACTCTGCAGTAGTAGGCCTACAAATCCCAGTCGTTTCATTAAAACATTTTAAAGGCGTTTTGTGCGAATATTATACACCGCTGTAGGAATAAGACGCACGTACGAGATCCTGATTTTCCTTAAAAATGTTTAACATTAATATCGTCATATACCCAGGAAGGACATCGTTATGTATATGGTATTATTTTAACCAAAGTTCCTTAGCCTGCTCGGGTGATTTAGCTTTAAAGTGTACAATTCTGCTCTCTGTTGGTGCTATGAAGTATTACAAACACTTCCACGGCGTTGGAATATGGAACACAATGAGCACAACTAAAATGTTGTTGTTGGGTTTCTATTTTCTTTTTTTAATAAAAAACAACATTAGGACACAATCAGTACATACACATATAACATACACAATTATGTTATGCATTGAGGTAAGTATAAAAAGGGCAAAACTTATTGTCATTTTTGATTGATAGACTATTTAGCCTACACCACGAAAAAAGGTTTCACATATCAAACGTTCATTTTGAAATTTGGTGACTGCCATGTCATTCTGTAGTGTACTATTTGGCCACTTAAAATGGTTGTGGTCCATGATTTCCATTACACTTCTGACAAGGCTTAAACCAAAGGAAGGAGGTGTGGTTGTGGTAGCTGTACTGTACGTTAAAATACAAAAAAATATAACACAGATCGACAGTCAACATCAATAAATGAATGTGCTTAATCATTATTAGGAACCAATAACAATTCCTAGTAATTATTAGGAACCATTTATAATAGTGTAGACAGAAAAAGCTTACATTTGGACTTATTACCACTGGGGGTTAATGAGGCAAACTTGGCAAAAGTTAAAAATAAGTAAACATTAAGACATCCTACTTAGCGTCATTCACTTGGGCCTTCCCAGTAGTCATTGTTCGTGATGCGTTCTCTAGTTCCTTACCTAAAACTTAACAACCTACTAAAACTATTGCAAACTTAGTGACCCTTCACGTACCCATCGTTAAATATTACTGTCCAAAATGACCTGTAAATCTATTGGATGAAGTCAATTACCCCAGGAGAAGCCCCTACCGTATACTTCACTACCACTGCTCCACAATATCAGTGTAGTCCTCCATGGTGCCATTGTCCTCCAGGTCCCACCAGTCTGGAAGCAACCCCTCAGGCTCCAGCGTCTCCCCGCCGCCCTCCACCCTCTGCTGGCTCTGGGTTGCTGGGCGGTTGTCCAGCCGGTCGGGCGTGCCCTCGGTGGGCTTCAGAGGTCTGCCTGGCCTCTCAGATAGCCTTCCGCGGAGCCGCCTCCTCTCCTGCTGCCTCCTCTCCCGCGCCTGCCGCCGCTCCTGCTGCCTTGCTCGCTGGAAGCGCTGTAGGAAGAGGTCCCGGGCGTACTCGTACAGCTCTACGTCCCAGCGATTCAGCTGGCGGATGCGCCGCTGGGTATCCAACGCCACCTCCACGCTGGCGGCGCGTGTTCCGTTCAGCTGCGTGAAAGGAGCGATGAATGCCAGACGGAAGGTGCGCTCGAACAGGTACTGGGTCTTGCGCTGATACTCAGTGAGGCCGAAGAACGCCATGCCCCGCAGGTTGCGCTTGGCGCTCTCCAGCAGCACGGCCGAGCGGTCTTCATCGCTCATGGCCGACACGTTGTAGCAGCCCACTAGGCTGAGGTCGGCCAGCATGCGGGTCTGCCGGTTGTTGGCCAGGTTGTAGGGGCAGTCCATGAACTCCTGCAGGGAGCAGCCGGACCAGTCGTCTCCCGAGTAGCAGCTGGGCAGCTCCGAGAGCGTGGGCGAGTGGCCGTCGCATACGTGCAGGGATGCCTTCCAGGTGGCTCCGCGCTGCACATGGCGCCATTCACTCAGGTAGCGCCACACTGGGTCCCGCAAGATGGTGATGTAATAGTAGTTCCTCCTGGAAAATGTGCATTCAAGGGATTTGCTTAGTGTGCAATTACTAGCAAAACAACTTTTAGACGGCATTATTTCTAACACTAAAATTAGGTTTACTTCTTACCTCGGAGTGGGGGTTTTGGGGAGCTCGTTTGCACCCATTCGAGTTGGAACGCAGTTGGTGAGTTCGGTCCAGTCTGCATGAAGTCCACAGCTCCAGCCGGTGGAGAAGCGGGAGAAAAGCCATGTCTCCTTTTTACCTGGCCGAAGGCACGTGCATTTCTTTTGACCTGCGTGACACTCGCAGGGCCTCTCCAGTTGAATGTTGCGCACCAAATGGCGACCAAAGGTGGTCCCTCCGGTTTTTTGGATGTGTAAAAAAACGATGACGTCGTCACCCTTAATGTTAAAATCGACAGCACGACTTAAGTCAGCTTTTGTAAAGTTGAAGCGAGGGACGAAGCGAACCAGGGCATTGTCCTCTGCGATGTACGGGTCCTTTGGAGGTCCGCCTATACCGTCAATAGTTCGGTATCTAATGGCATCACTTGCGCGACTGGACTTGAAAATAGAGCCAATGCGCAATAATTGACAATCAGAGCTACCCGGACAAACATACTGAAGAACTATAATGCCGAAGAGCATTACCATGAGCAAGACAATAAAGAGACGGTGGCTGCAGCTGGACTTTTCATCCATCTTCTCGGGAAAAACACATACTCATTACTCAAGCGGTCAGATCCCCTGCCTGCGCCGGGGAGATAAAATATTTTTTTATTTGGCGAGCCACCCTTAAGCTAGCTACAATGGTCGTCACCAAAACAATAACAATGCGGTCGCTTAGTGAACGCTATTTGCTACCATTTGCTAACCAGACGCTGAAGTGATTACCCAATAGGGAAAAAGTATAAATAAAGTACGAAAATCTCCAGTTACAATTGTAATATTATACAATTCAATTACCCGATTGTAAGTCCTTGATGCAACACGTACAAAATGTTTGTTGGGCAGTATTCCAGTCCCAAAGCTACCGTTACCGATCGTTGACCCTTCTACCCAGCAGTCACTGCGCTGAAAATGGGCGTAACAATTACGTCACGAAGTCTGATTTGTTGGGTACAGCCGATGGGTGTTTCATGATTAGTACGGAAATCATTATACATTTGTCATCGTTAACAAAACAACACATTTATTAAAATTAGGAAAACATGTTTTATCATCTGCTTCTAGTTGGGTGGGCCATTATTTAAATAATCACAGTGTATCATTGTATCGTATCAGCCGAAATAGCTCAGTTGGGAGAGCGTTAGACTGAAGATCTAAAGGTCCCTGGTTCGATCCCGGGTTTCGGCAGGACTTGCTTTTATACTTGCATCAATTTCTGAACTTGCGTGGATTTTCTCACCATGATTTGTACATAGGCGTTGTACAAAGCTTTCAAATGGGGGATGGGGTGATGTCCAAGATATAATCCATCAACTAACAAACCGTGAATAGCATTCCATTGGTCATGTTAATTCACTCTGCATTAAAACTAATAGTGATTTAATACTCAATGTGATTTAATACTCATGATCAAATGTGATGTTCAGCTCTGCATTTCTCACAAAACACTTTAAGAAAATCTTGATTTCGCTGTCCAGGTTTGCCATTAAATGAAGACGCACTTAAATATTGACAGTCTTTATTTCAACAAGACTAGGAAATGATGCTTAATATACCTTTTCTCTTACAATTTAACATCTACCTCATCTTGTTTCCCACATTTAGGAAGTACTCCGACAAGTACAAATCTCATGAACTGTTATAGCCTCTTTAAGAGACCTCTAAAAAGGTAGCTCATTATTTACATTTTTTCATTTTCTTTGTTCAGTCACTCCATTCTCTCCGCTCCTCAGTGTACAAGTACAACTTTCTGTCCTTGAGGGCCACAGGCAGGCGGAAGGCTTCCCCCAGCCGGACCAGAGCCTAGGTGCTCCCCACTGGTTCACACGAACAAGTCAATCCTTAACTTACATCCGCTGGGGGAAATGTGACTGCCCTGGCCCGCAAGCACAGACATTTAACCATCGCTACCCAAAACATCCCCCATCGCCTCATCTTCTGGGAGAGATTCATGCTTCATTACTTACAGATCCGACTCTCTTACATAAAACAACTACAATATGCACAAAGCCCCTTGCAGAAATGTTGGTGGGGTCCTGGGAACACAGGCACTGAAACAGTCAAAGGAGAAGGCCAACTGCCAAACCAAACTGTCAAATCAAGACATTCTGTGATGGGTTGCATAGATGTTTTTGCTGCTTGGTTGTTTTAAAACCTCCCACCACTCCCAGCTGGATGGCCATGACCGTAACCTTAACTTTAAGTTGCACACTCTCCCCCTTTCCATTGGGAACAATGGAATAAAACGGTAAAGATTCAAACAGATGTTCTCTAATTGTGATGGCATTAACCAATTCTTTTTAACCCGCATTAGGAAACTCTTTCATTGAAAATGTCTAACAAAACACTCAAGTCCTATGCCAGCAATTTTTGAAATGTTCATATACAATTTTCATGTGAATGGTGTATGCATGTAGAATACTGTAATTTGTAGGTACTTTTGTCCCTTCTGGAAGCACTTTTGCAAAGTCATTGCTTTACAGAACATGCATAACTTGCTGTACACAAAAGCTACTTTGGGCACCACATAAGTGAAAGTGAGATGACCGGGCGATGAAACCGACAGAATATAAATTTAAAAGAAAAAGCCATACATTGTTCTTGCCACTTGGCTACAAGTACAGCCTAGTTGAAATAAAAATAAAAAAACCATCTTGAAGCGCAGACAACAAATACAAGAAACTGCATTGATTAGTCATTAAAACCTACATTCCTTTTCTGTTGTTGTGGTTGTTGTTGGTTTAGCATTTAAGAATAAGTTGACAACGTACCAAGGTTTTTCAACCTTTATCAACACCTGTACCACCCACGTGGATCAACTCGGATGGAACTCGTGACCCGACGCTACATCAGTTCAGTTGAAAATGGCACCAGCACCAAATGCTTTGAGAACCGACTCCATTTACACTGAAATCACCTACGGAGCTACAATCATGAATACAGGGGATGGGAAGGGGAGGGGCAAAATCTTTGTACGCTGCCCACAAACAGAAGAGCCCCAAAATCTGTGCACAATTACTCCCACCAGCTCCTAAAAAAAAGCTAACATTAAAAAGTCACTGTAGTACCAAATATATATCTTCATTCCAAAGTTTGATCTATTTTTGTACTTGGATGAAGACCTCAGCCATATGATCTATAGTCCTTCCCCTATCCCAGATCTGATAGGACGCCTCTCATGTCCTCCTTGCTGTTCTCTCGGTTGCATTAGGACAGTACAACTGATACGACGGTACCGCACGCCATCAGGAATCGTGTAATGAGCCTTCTCAGACCGGCATGGTGCCTAGGGAAGAAGGCCAGTCCTCCAAAGCCATTCTTAACCACACGCACCCCTAATCTCCACTCGCTATTACACATAGCTTACGGTTAGACTTAAAACTTGGAACACTGATGAATGTTTAATGAAAGTGAGGTATTATATTTAAATTACCCAAATAGTTTCTATTTCATTTAAAAAGGTTTGATAGATAAAAGCTGGCATTAAGGTGTCAGTCACTCGTTAGATACTACTGTTTACATATTAAGGCACATGAATGCCTTCCCGAAGAATGATTGCATCTCTAGGTGAAACCGTTGGGAGGATAGTTTGGTCATCTCTTGAAGTCCAGTTGCCTTCTATAGCTCTGAAAAAAGGCAGCTCTCAAATGCAACAGTACAAACCTGACCCCAGTTTGTTTCCAAGCCAGGTTTAAATACTATTCGAACAGATTAGCCTGTACTTAGAGACAGGCTGATGTCTAAATTGGAAGCAATAGTTGCTTTCATAGGCCCACAGACGTATACTTGCCAAATAAAGATAGAGGGGCTATATTGGGGATTCTTATTTGGAAAATACAACATAAATCTTTTGTAAAACAAAAACAATGCCATGTCCAATTGCTTCCTATTTAGATTACTCAGGTCATAATGCTTTAGGTTCGGATAAAACAATCATTTTGGATTAAAATGCTAATTGAAACAATCCTATACCATTTCCAATCGTCGTGAGTGTTTTGAGCTCTCAAGGCTGCGAGCATCGAAGGGTTCTTGAAAAAAAAAAAAAAAACATTTTCTTTTTTTTTTGGAAATCATATCGCTGTACATCGATGTCCTTAGAAAAAAAAATATATATATAAACAAATAATTAAAACTGAAGTTATTGTAATATTGTAATATTAATAAGAGTCTTCCCCTTTCCGCCGCAAAGGGGCGGACAGACCAAGGTCCTTGAAGGCAGTCTTTTTTCTTTCTCAAAAGTTCTCGGACAGATTTCCCCTTCGTTCCATTTAATTTTCTTCTTCCTTCCCTGGCTCTCTGGTTACTTCCCCCCGGGCCTCGCCCCCCTCCGTTCACGCCCTCTATCTCCAGTGGGGGGCGAGCAGGGCCGCCAGGAGCCCGCACGCGGCCAGCGCCCAGCTGCCCGCGGCGCCGGCGGCGGAGTCAGTCTGCATCACCACCATCACCTTGACCTGGGGCTTGACCGGGATGGGCGGCGTGGAGAAGTAGATGTCCGGGTCCGTCTCGCAGGACGGCGACTCGCACCCGCTGCCGCTCTCCTCCGCTCCGCTGGCGTCCTCATCTGGAGGGGGATGGGGGGGAAAACCACCAGGGGTCAGTGTTACCCCAGATATGGGTGTGGAGAACATCGTTCTTCTTACAGGTTGTATTCTACCATTTGTTTTTGTGTACCATCTCGGAGCATAGGCTGCCTTAGAATCGCTGGTACAACCTTTAAGGTGTGACTTAGGCCTAAAGATTGCATCAGCGATTCTGCAGCGAAAAAACACGTCTCTGTAGGCAGCCTATGGTCCGAGTGTTTTGGAGTGGCTTATTTTTGTGTACGATCTCGGAGCGTAGGCTGCCTACAGAGACACGTTTTTTTGACGGCCTGCTATTGGGGCGGGCAGCTAGCAGATCGTGTGGAAAGATCAGATGAATGTGATCATTTATGTTTCTGACTATAATCGCTGATAAACCTTTAAATACATGAATCATTGTTTACTTGTTTGTTTTCACTTCTGTATTGTATTCTTAATTTGCATACACTTTATTATTATTATTATTATTATTTTTCATACACTACATTTGACTGTCTTTGTTATGAAGAGGCAGGCATGTACTGCTGTTCTCTGATCCTCACCGGTATCGATGGAGATGTCATGGCCGCTGTGCGCCGCCTTCAGCCAGCTGGTCATTTCCTTCAGGGCGGCTATTTGACTGCGAATGACGACGTCCGGCCTTGTGATGTCCACCTCCACGTCCGGGTTCGAAACCTGATTGGCCAGGCCGTTGCCGATGACGACCGAATCATATCTAAAAGCGCAAGGAAGGAGGTGTGAGATGGAGTTCAGAAAAATGGCATGGTTTACAACCGACACGCCCTGCCAACCGAACGACTGCTGCAGACTCTGGGTTGCGTGGTTACCGCCGTGGTCATACCTGCTTTTTGCGGTTCCGTTCCAGCATTCATCCCCTGGAGCTATTCTTTCTCCGTCGCACACGGTGTCTGGCAGAGTCGACCAGAACTTCTTGGCAAACTTCAGCTTCTTTTTTACATCGGTTGTCTAAAGAGATGGAAGAAGAAAAAGAAAACGAAGAGCATGATGAACATGATAGAAACTGAGAAGCAAGAATCACGCCCAATCAAACCTAAGTCATACGAATGCAGTGTGATCCGGTGAGTGCGTACCAGTCTGTCCAAGCTGGTGCCGGCAGCGGTCGTGGGCCTGGCGTCGGGGCTGTAGGGGCGGAAGCGGCCGGTGAAACCGGTGTCCTTCATCGAGCGTCGAGAACGCGAGCCTGAGCCCGAGGCCGAGGCCTTGGCTGGCCGGGGCTGACCACATCCCTGGAAGATCTGCAGGAGGCAGTGGGACGACAGGTCAGTGGTGTGCAGTTGAAGCTTGTGAGTGCGCATGGGTCGACATGTGGCCATATTCAAAGGTTACGTTCTTCAGCGGGGAAACACTGACCTTCTGCGACACCTGCATGCTGTTCTCCTGCATGTTCATGATGGCCTCCGAGATCTTCACGTCGATGGGGTCCATGACGGACTCAAAGTTGAAGGGCCCCTCTAGCCTGTCGGCCAGACTATGCATGGCATCTGAGAACAAAACAGTTAGAAATATATTACATTGTTTATGAATCTGTCATTCCTGTACAGTTCCATCTTTATTTATCCAATCTCTTCGGTTAGTATTTGTTTTATAATTTTCTTTCTTAATTTTAACTGCCACTTTTTGTACATTCCTTTTTCTCTAATGTATGCACCTTCGCACCATGTCAAATTCCTCGTTGGGATTAAAACCCTTCTTGGCAATAAATCGTTTTTTGATTCTGATCCTGATACACATGCCCTTACACGTTATGAACACTAGGGGGCGGCACCGTGCCGTCTGCTAGACTGGGCAGCCTGCAGACGGGAGTCTGCGGAGCAGCTGGGAATGGAATGCAGAGCTCTGTTTCAGGCGCGGGGATGCTGCCACACAGAATAAACCTGAGGCCGCCTGCCACACAGGCTGCCCTGCTGTCAGCACACCAACTGAATATAACCGTCTGGTCGAACACCTTGTTCCACTTTCTGTTTCTAAAAACATCTTACTGCATGCGGAGCCTGAATCATCTTACTGTTTTCAATAGACAGACCTTATGTGGATACACTCAATAGAGGCACAACACATTCCCAGAATGTGAACAATGGGAACAATTTGGTTGTATAACGCATAAGAGTGTCAAGTACTGAAGCCCTAAAGATGGGAAGTTTGATGTAGCTGCTTGCCTTTCTACTTAAACCTCTCCTCTCTTGAAGCAAAATACAGCACTCCCAACAACCAAAAGCAGAAGCTCCCACAAATACCTTTTTTCAGTTCCCTTTTCTCGGTTCAACAAATCCATCCACACTACGAGTCAACACTGACCAAATGGAACAACAGCAACAAGAACTGTGATAAACGCTTTACGGTCCTGCTTGCGTTTTGAACCCTACCGATGAAGTTGTTCCACTCGGTGTCCAGGTCCGCCTGGTTGGCCAGGCAGCCCCGCATCACGTTCAGGCAGTAGTTCTGGCACGGCTTCAGGGCCACCTGGCCCGAGCAGTAGGGACAGTACAGCATCTTCATGGAGGCCCGCACGCAGCTGGGGGACGCGGTGACCTTGGGGTGGGGAGGAGAGAGGGAGGCAGGCGGACAGAAGTGTTCTGGTTAACTCAGCGCAACCCGAAACGCATCTGGAGACCTTCGGACACATCTGTGCGCTGAATACACACCAAGCGCATTTTAGTTTGGCCGTCTGAGGGACTAGGAGGGGCGGGGGTGGAAGAAGATGGTACAAAGAAACAAACAGCGTCGGTTGCTTTTATAATGTTAATCCAAAGTTCATATCCGTAAATGAATCACCGGATGAACTTGAAACCGAACGTGAACCTGTGTAAGATTCAAAGGGGTTGACGTCGTCAGAGAGGCACACTCTTGATGTGTGCGTGCACGCACACACACACACACACACACACACACGCACATACACACACGTACAGTGTCGCACACAAATGTCGGATAGTAGACTTTTGAGATTCAATTTCAATTGAGACCTGGAGCAGCAGAAAAGCCCAGACCTCTGCTCTCCCTCTCTCTCTCCCTCTCTGCTACGTTGTCACATGATACGGCGACACATGGTCAAACTGGTTCTGCCGACACTCGTTCTCACACACACAAAAAAAAATCACATCCATATGCTCAGAGATGACACATCGCGGTTCGACAAAAGCCTTGCATTGCACACAGGGCCTGGGGCGCCGGTTTTATCTGGCTGCTAATTCACCATAAACCCCTCATTAAAGAACGGTTAGACCGGGGCAAGGCCTGGTGTAAGGCCGTTATCCCTACAGCAGACGGCCCGCACTTTAACAATGAAAGATACGCGTTTCCGTTAGATTTTTTGTTCTCCTGTAAAACCGTAACACGGGAGGGAAAAAAACTAAACGGGATTCTCGCGCACCACGGGATTCTCACGCACCTCTGGATTATCGCGCACAATATATATTAGTCAATATCAATATTGTCACTATTGCATTTTATTGTCACACACACACATACAAGGTAGAGTGAAATTGTTTCTCTGCATTTAACCCATCACCTGCACGACACAGCACACACACACTGCAGGGAGCAGTGGGCAGCCGCGGTGCAGCGCCCGGGGAGCAGTGTTTGAAGTGAACATGTTTTGAATCGAACCTGCGACCCACCGAGCAAAAGCACCGGCTCCCAGGCCACGGCTCCCGGTCTCCCACAACGGGGAGACTCCCTCACCCTCCTCCCCGCCCCCTCGCTTACCGTGGACACGCGGTTGACCACCTCGGGCATGAGCGACAGGCCGCGGGTGAAGGTGCGCGCCGCCACGAAGGCCCGAGTCAGCTGGAGGCGGAGCTTGCGCGGCACGTCTCCGAAAGGCTGCAGCTGGTCCGTGTGGCGGCTGACGCACTCCATGTAGGCGGGCGTGAAGTCATACTGCACGTTCACCAGCCGCAGCATGCGCTCCAGCAGGTCGGACCAGAACTCCGACAGCATGGCGTCCATGTTGACGGCGGCGCTGCCCGACAGGTAGTAGCGCTTGAGCGAGTCGAAGAAGTCCTTGAAGAGCTGGGCGTTCTGCACGTACATCATGCCGTACGTGCGGACGAACATGTTGTGCAGCGAGCTCTCGGCCTTGTCCAGCAGCTCGCGGAAGAACTCTGTGGGGGGGCAAATAGCAGGAGGTAATAGTAAGGAGGGGGGCAAATAGTGAGGATAGTACTGATGATAGTGGTGATAGATTGATTGTACAGTGGAATTGTGTTTGAGTGTTTTTCCGTGATTTACAAAAACATTAAAAAGTCCATTTATAATTGAACTGAGATTTCAAATGGCCAACGGGAAGGCATGTGTATAAATAAATATATTTATGTACTGGATGAGTCCTATCAAGGGGCAGTGGAAAGATCCCGTCTGAGCTCCGTCGGAGCGATGAGGACATCTGTGGCCGGGGCTCTTTCAGAGAGAGGGGCCCGAACGGGCTTCAGTCCGATGACTTTTCCATGTGACCCCCGGTGCCAACATTTTGACAACATCTCCAGCGGGCCGCGGCGAAGCGCGTTTTTTTCTTCTTTTTTTTTAGGAGTCTTAACGATAATCAACGCTGGAAAGGGAAAAGCCACGCGGCCAGGAAAACATATTTCGATGGGGACGACGGCGGAGAGACGGCGAACGAGGCCAAAGAGAGACTCTTGAAGAGAGAGAGAGAGACAGGGAGGGAGGAGAGGAGATGAGGAGGAGGAGGCGGGCACCTCCATCAAACACGGCACCCGGTGGAACGCCATAAGAGGAGGGTGGCGTTCGCTTTGGGGTCCGCTCTTTCATTCACGCTGGAAAGAAAAAACGGGTGTCCCGCGCATCGGACCGGCCGGGCCCTCAATGGCATTTCTCTGTTGTCACATTCCATCCCTTCTCTCTCTCTCTCTCTCTCCCCCCCACCCGTCTCTCGGACTGTCCTTCAGGGAGGCTCTTTCAATAGGATTACTGCATAATGAAGCACGGCCGGCGCCCCCCCCCCCCCAAGGGCCCGAGACAAGTGGGGGGGGCGGGGGGCCCCCCCCCCCCACGCCCCCCCCCCCCCCCCCCCCC